>OU343221.1:119935470-119951465 GCA_910596185.1 Chrysanthemum makinoi | reverse complement strand
GTGTGTGGACTTACCTTAGAGATTTTAGCTTTGATCTTATGATGCCATTTAGACTTTATATCTTAGACATTTCATTTGGAGTTTATTTTTCCGCTGGGACCTATGTATTGAAGTCATTTTGACTTGGATTATTTCAATATTATGTTGAGATTTCTTTTGGATATTTATGTTTGCTTTGATATGACACCATTACTTGTGATTCCTTTACCCTTGTCGGGTCGGGGCGTTACAACAATCATTTAGGTTAAGAAACCAAACCCGTCAAGTAGCTTGAGCATCGTATTGATGTTAAAGTTTCTTGCTTTAGTATATTCAGGTCCTCCCCATGGTGGAGACAAAAAGACCGTATGTGCCTGCAGGCAATATACAATGTATTAAATAAGAAAATGGAGCATAATCTTGCATCCATCAAACATAAGTGCAATAAATTAAATACCTTCAACTTTTGGGCAAGAACGAAACAGTAGTTGACTCCATAAATGGAGCATTATGTTATGCATACTCAATCTTCTTTGGATCAATATCAATTGCAATAATGTGGGTGCTTCTGGAGGTTATATATACAAATGTCACAATTCAAGAATGGGTAAAAAGCGTTATAGAGTAACGAAATTCTAAATAATACAGTTGAGAAAAAAACATCACAAACCATAATGCTATCTACAACATGCTCATACATTTAGTTTGGTATGTGTGCCTAAATTACTTTGGTCTCATAATCTACTAAATGTTGAACGATACCATATAACACACTTAAATCATCAATGAAACAACAAAAGCATAAACCCGAATCTCAATTACCTTAAAAAAAAACCACAAAAACATCTAAATTAACAAAAAAGACACAAAAACATAAACCCATGGATTCCTCACTGAAACATATGTGTGAGTGTGTGTTTGAAGGGTGAGTGAGTTGAGTGCAAATTGTGTGAAGGTTGGGAGGTGTTTTATAGTGAAGTTATGTTAAAAATAAAGATTGCTTCTAAAGGAGAACAAACTAAAAAAAAAAAAAGTTTCTTACAACATTGTTAATGTAGAAGTTAGTTGTAACTAAAGTGATTAGTCTTTTTTTACCCTTTTCAGAATACAATAAATCTGTTTAGCTTTCTAATTATGCAATACAATATACATGCAATCATATGCTATAAGGGTACGAACGTAGGAATTGTTAATTAAAGTGCATATTTAGATGGCCATATGGGTGTGCGAATGGTGATGGTCGGGTATTGTTGGAGATGGAGGTTGAGCCGTGTTTTTTTTATTGTGTTGTTTGTTTCATAAATTTACAATTTTAGCACAAAAGTTCTACCTACCTGTATACAAAAGTTATGTGTGTCTATATACCCTCAGACTCCAATAATCTTGCTGCCTGTTCCATCGATTTCTGAATAGACGATTATATTATATACCCAAATGATTACCAAACGATATCAAAACATACTATAATATTTTGTACTCACTTGCCAAGTTGAGGGGATTTTAAATAACAGACGCTCTACTGGGACGTCAATACTATTGTACAAATGCAACAGGTGTTCCACCTGCACCAAAATAAACTGATACAAACTTTAGAGTAAGATGTTAAACATTGAAATTCCCACATAGCATTAACCAAAATGTCTACCATATAATATTAGTAAAAGATGATATTTCCATCATATTGAAAGTCATTCTTAGAGAAAACACTATGTTTTTGCTTTTATAGTATCAACAATCAAGTTCACTCCAACACAAATCTCAAGTTATTTAAACATTAAAAAAAAAAAAAAAAAAAAAAAAAAAACCTATTATTTACTACTACTTGCAATCCAACAAACCTAAATCATCAATAAAAGCACAAAAACATAAACCCAAAATTCAATTACAAACAAAAGGGAAAAAAAACCCTAAATCTATTATACATAAGTTGCTAATATAAATTGAATTTTTAAACCAAAAACATATCTTTGATTAACCCAGAAAAGAACCCGGGTATTTAGATAGCCATATTGTTGCGCAAATGGTGGTTGGTAGTGGTCGGGTGGTGGTGGCAGGAAGGGGTGTTTGTGTTGGAGAAAGAGGTTGACCTGATTTGGTTATGTTTAATTCCGTACCTTTCAATCTTAGCACAAAACTTACATTACTAACCTCCCACTTTTGATCTTTAAAGTTTATAAAATCACACCCGTTTTTTCATAGTTTTTTTTCTTACATTTTTGACACACATATGTTTTGGTGCATTTTATTAACTAAACGAAATTCATGACATGGTGACCAAATTGTATTCAATTTTGATTTTTTATTAGCCAATTAAATCGTATGATTTTGCTTATGTGTCAAAATCAAGCAACCTGATTGGCCTAATTTTTTTTTCACTAAGAATAATTTTGTAAAAACACTCCAAAATGACGTAATTATTTTATTATATAAAAGATGGGCTTACCTGGGTTGATCAAACAATACTTACGTGCATCTGCTTCCTACTTGAGCACATTAAAAGTAATACATTGAAGCCTTATTTAGAGCATTTGTTGTGTTCTACCATGCATTGTTTCTATAGCTTTTATGAATAGGGTCCGAGCTAGATTGAGTTCAAGAAGTGATACATAAGAGCTTGTAGAGAAACATCTCGACAACGATGCTGAATTGTTACCAAGAGCTTCTTTAAGATTATATTTTGTTAATCACATTATGAAATAGAATATTTGTCATCAACTGAGAAAGTATGTAATTTATTATAATTGTAATTGACTTATGCCTGTAAATTCGAATTAAGCAAATATAGTTTGTGATCATAGCCTGGAAATAAACAATCATATGTACCATATCCTCAAGTTTTTGTATATCATATGACTAAAAAATCACTGCCAAGAAACGATGCCACGTCCCTATCTCCATATAACAACCATCAAACGTCAAACTACTTTTCTCGTCACTAGTTAGGGCTGTAACCCAAAGCACAATTAGTCACCTCGAACGTAAACCTTGACAATTACATCGTGGCCTTAGTTGAAAGAAGAGAGCCATATTCGCCTATGATGAACAACCAGAAGGTATCAAATGTCTAACCATCCCTCTCGTCGGTAGTGAAACAACTCCGAAGCATGTTAGCAATGATGAAAGCGCATAACATCTTTTAGCTCGTAACATTGGCGAGTAGATGATACTAAACTACTATATTTCAACTAGTGTGGACGGATAAGTCCCCACAATTTAGTCTCAGTATTAACTTGTGACTAAATAGCCTAGAAGAAGAGAGCCACGTCTACCTACAATGATTATCAAATATTATCGAACATGAGACCTTTTGTTGAAGGCGATAAAACCACAAAGCACACCAGCAACAATGAAAGTCAATCAATATTGGTGTGATCGACAGAAATCACGCCCTACCAACATTAGACGTGGGTGGTTTGCTTCAAGAATGTTAGAAGTTAATTGTGACTAGGGTGTTCAAAATCCTTGAACCGAATAATCAACGAACCGTACTGAGTTTCAGGTTAACTACTGACTATTTCTCTTTCTTCGGTTTGGTTAACCGAACTTGAAAAAGTTTTGGTTTATTGTTTCGGATCCGATTTACATTTTTACTACGAACGGTTAATTATCCAAGAATACACCTAGACCAATAACGTTTAAACCAAAAAATGTCCATGTGGTTTATAACTTTTGCATTTTATGTCACTTCCAAACTTTAATTATAAAGAATGTCATTACTGTACACACTTTGTTACACCGAATGCCACTAGGTCTACGCTCTTTATTTTTTTCGGTTATTAGCGGAGGTCAAAGCTTTGCGAAATGAGACTTTTGATTTTATTTTGAATTTGCAATTATTTTTAAATAAAATCAACAAGACCAATAACATTTAAAGCACAAGTTCAAATTTTCTAAGTCTTAAAAGGGTTGGAATCCTTGCAAATAATTGTTATCTCTTCAACTTGTTTATATATGCCACCAAATAACACCTCTTATTTCTTTTTCTTTCTCCACTCATTCATTTCACCATTAATAAACACTACACCCACCCAATTTCGCGTTCATCCTACACACACAAAACCAATACCATGGAATACAATCCACAACCATATATTCGCTGAGTTAACTCGTCCACATATCCGCAAAACTCACCATCGTGAGTCACCACCTGCTTGTTGTCACACTTGCCACTTTCACCTTCACCTTCACCAAAAACCATAACCATTCAGAGTTGGCCGTCACTATCACCATCAAGAACCGCCAAAACCACCAACCTTCACTGTATCAAAATGTCATTTATATATTTGTACATATTTATACCCTCAATCTCATTGAAAGGTGTATCAAAATGCCCAGTCTCTTTATACCCTCAGTCTCAACAGTATAAAACAAAGCTCAAATCTCTTGTTTTAAAGCCGGTTGTTATGTCGATGAAAAAAACTAGTATTCTAATGTTGAGACTGTTTATTGGATTAGTTATGTCGACGAATGTAGTTGTGATAAGGTTGACTGTGTCGAAGAAGAGTGTGTGGATGTGGTTATGTGAATAATGAGTATACTGATGATGAGGCTGAGTATTCTTGATATTGGGACGAAGAATATAGAACTGATGATCACAAGGGTGTTTTTGTCGAATAAGAGTGTAGCTGTGAAATAGGTGGTAATGTGACTTGTGATGAGGTTGATGGCTTGGACAAAGAGTCTAGTGGTGATCAGGAGGCTTGTTATGTTGACGAATAGTGTAGTTATGAGAAACATTGTCATGTGAGTGGCAAGTTCAGTGACGGTGAGGGTTGCTATTGGGACGAAGATTCTTGTGGGTTTTTAGGATTAGAAGTGGCGATTTTAGTTTTGTAATCGGGCTAAGTATGTAAACCTAGTTAGTAACTAGTAAAAACCTAAGGGCGTGGCCCATTAGAAATCCCACAGGGCTTAGGAAGTATATAACACCTCTCCTAGTTGTGGAGAAGGTGTGGTTCTCATTCTTATGTGTGTGTAAATCTAATATCACACCTTTTGGTTCCACCTTCTCTCTAAACTCTTTTTTTCTCTAGTTCTTATTAAAACCTTCCATAAGTGTGCTTGATCTTGATATAATTGGGATCCTACAATTGGTATCAGAGCTTGTACATGATAGCGGATTGCTTTTGGTGTCGAAAATGATATAAAAGATTCGTACTCTTCAAACCGGAAAGTATGAAAGTTTCGAGTATTTTTCGTGTATTGATTTTCTCGTGAAAACAGTTAAAGCTTACAACTTTCTTACTCTTTTATCTTTCTTATAAGTCTTTTAAAAAAGAAAATGGTTTAAAAACACGAAAATATCAACTTTTAGAGATTTTCGTCGAAAAAGTGTACGTGAATCTTTTTAGAAAGAATCGAGTGATTTATTGGTTGAAAGTGTTAAAGTTGGTATTTCTATGTTAGATTTAGGCTTATAGAATAGATATTGAGCAGAAAATTAGGAGAGAAAACACGGGATATATAGTTTTTGGTTGATTTAGGTTGGAACGTTACCCAAATTTTTTCTCGAAAAATCGCAATCTTCAAAAAATTTCAAAACATTCGAGTTTTCTCGAAACTGACGTGGTTGTACTTTTAGGTTGAGACTCCACTACCTAGGTGACGTGGATTCGATTAAAAGTTTCGAGTAATCTATATTTTGAGTATTTTTATGTCTCGAGTAATTTTTTTTCGAGAAATCCTACGTGTCATACTGAATTAGTTGAGACTCCATTATCTTTGACACGTGGCTTCGAGTAATTTAGATTTCGAGAACTTTGAGAATTTCGAGTAATTTCTAGACTTTATAAGGCAAGACTATTTTCATCTTAAAATCAATAGTTTCGAGTTCTTCCTTAGGAGGTCTAGTAATACTTTCGAGAACCTTAATACCTAATAGATTGTACGGATTTTGAGAAATTTTGAAAATATCGAGTAATTTCCCCATTTTTGTAGAAAAGGAACTTAACAACCTAGAATTAAAACTTTCGAAATATTTCATTTCAAACCAAAATAAAAAACCATTGTTAGTCTGAAATATCCAAATTGAAGTTTCATTCACATATCATAAAATGTCACACATTTTGAACCATTCTTTCAAGTATACTCACGAGTTATAAAAATGATACATGACACCGATGTAGAAACTAGAGAACTAGTAGAAATAGATTACCAAGGATAATATGACTTATTGAATATGATTCATACAACAGAAAGTCACCAAACTTCATTTGCTACTAACGTTTTCATGGCAGATACTCATGAAGCTACTTCAGACACCGATGCTGAATGCAAACCTTCTTATGATTCAGATACAACAATTAAGGTAAAAGGTTATAATGCTGTGATGACATATAATCCATTTGGTCAAGAGAAGCAACAGTTTGCACTACCCATTTCCATCACTAAGTCATCTTTGGAGAAACAAAAAGATAGCAATATTGTATATGTGACTCGAGAAATGAGTCCCACTGGAGACGAGTCTGATCAGACTGAAGCAGCTCATGAACAAGAAAGTTCTTTCTTTGAATCATTAATCAATAATTGTCAAATTAAGATTGAGAAAGTTAAGATGATCAATCGCGAGGTCAAATCCGCGAATAA
Organism: Chrysanthemum makinoi; assembly: GCA_910596185.1. Classification (NCBI taxonomy): domain Eukaryota; kingdom Viridiplantae; phylum Streptophyta; class Magnoliopsida; order Asterales; family Asteraceae; genus Chrysanthemum; species Chrysanthemum makinoi. The sequence continues at coordinate 119,944,901 of OU343221.1, read as the reverse complement.
GAAATTAACTAGTGAGCTTGAGAGGTACAATGAAAGTGAAAAAGTTTTTGAATATAATAAAAAATGAGAGTCTGAATTAAAATTAGTTATCAAAATTTTGTTTTCAGAGAAAAACAATTGCAAATTAAGTTTGACACACTTGATGTCAATTCACGTATGAAGATAAAATCTTTAAACAATGAAATTTCTGATCTTCAAAACAAACAATTTGCTCTAATCTTGAAAAAGAAAAAGAAAAAGTTAACAGCTGATTTCTCAAAACGTGAAAATGAGCTTCTTGATGAGATCATTGAGCAAAAAGAAAAAAATTCAAAGAACTGGAAAATTTGCTTGTCAAAATTGGTCATTAAAGACAAACAATTCACATGCTTACTAGTAATCCAGATCCGTTTTATCATACAACTAAGAAAGAGCTCTCGGTTGTGAAAACCCGTGGTTACTCAAGAAAGTTAAGCAAGAACAAAATGTTATGTATAATGGTAATGTTTTGTTAGATAAGCATAATCCTCTCATTGTTTTGGATTTTGAGGAAACAATTGTACTTGCTGAAGAGAGTTGATCAAAAATGGAATAAAAGAATTCAGAAATTAAACCAATTGATTAAAACAAACTGAACAAACATTCTGAAGTTGTAAAAAAAAATTAAAGGAACAAGTATACAAATAAAGTCTCCAAAAAACCAATACTTTTAAAAATGGAACATATGTCTTCAAACAATACTTTTAACAAGTGTTGCAAGAAGATTTCTTGATGAGGTTAATAAAAGAATTGAGCAACTTCAAAGGAATGTCAAATAAAAAACCAGTCTGATACCATCATCCCTAAAACTTTCCATGACCTTACATAACATCGTGTTACATGAAACATGTCACAGTCTATCAATCCCTCTGTAACACGATGTTGACATACTAGTACAAATGATCTTGACATCATCTATTTAGTGTTGTTTTGATTCAGTGATCCTTTGGTTTGCATCGATTAATAGCGGTTTGCTTTTTGTTTATCACGAATATCTAATCTTTCTTTCTAGCATTCTTTGCTCATGCTAGTACGAATGTTCGTGACATCAAATTTGTATCCACTATGGTTATTAATTGATCCCTTCATTTGCATTAATGGATATCAGTTTGCTCCTTTGTTCATACATATATTTAATCTATCCTTTTAAGCAACCACTACTCCTAAATTATTACACACTGCAGGATAACGTTGCTATTATTATGATTCATTAGTTCTTTCATTTGTATTGTTATCTACTTCTTGTGGCTATCATTTCTTCCATGGCATTGAAATCTACTTCTTTCGGCTGTTAGTACGCCTACTTGGTTGACCCATCTACACTAACCGTTAGTACACAACATGTCATAGGAGCAGCACTCCAAGTCAACATGCTGCATGCCACACAAGATCGTCAGAAGAGTTACGCAGACGTGAGGTGCAAACCCCTAGAATTTCAATTCAGAGACATGGTAATGTTGAAGGTCTCGCCTTGGAAAGGCGTAATACGGTTCAGAAAACGAGGAAAGCTGAACCCAAGGTACATTGGACCGTTCAAGATTTTGGATAGAGTTGGTCCAGTAGCTTACAGACTCGAGCTTTCACCAGAGCTCAGTAGTGTCCGCAACACGTTTCACGTTTCGAACCTGAAGAAGTGCCTGTCAGATGAAACCCTCTTCATTCCATTAGAGGAGATTCAACCCGATGGCAAGTTGAAATTTATTGAGGAACCAGTGGAGATCATGGACCGGGAAGTCAAGCGACTGAAGCAGAGTCGAATTTCGATCGTCAAGGTTCGATGGAATTCTCGAAGAAGTCCTAAATTTACTTGGGAATGGGAAGACCAGATCCGACGCAAGTACCCACACCTCTTCACAGACACCACACCATCGGTTAACACAAACTGAATTCTAGGACGAAATTTTTTTAACGAGGGAAGACTGTCACAACTTGTATTTTTCAGGTCATTACACAACTATATATTCAAAACAATTTACTTTAAATATTTGAATATTTATTTTGATGTATAACCGGTAGGTTAAATCGCGTAAACCGGAAAACAACATTGAACGTATAACGACAATAAACTAAGTTTAGTCTACATCAACTAAGTACATAACTACTCTCATAAGCATATTTTATATGTTTTTGCATTTGATTTTATAAGTTTTATTAAAATCATCCAAGTCTTGCATTATTTCATTTCATGCATAAACCCTCACCATCTTTTAAATAATTATATTACATACATATACTTACAAATTAAACAATTTACCTCCTTATTTGCCTTACAAAACTGGCCCCCCATATACCTCCCCTATTTTTATTTTTACCACAAACTAATACTTTTACTTTAAATATCAAATAATACATAATACCAATTTATGACATCACCCATGATGTCACAAGACCACATCATTCCCTTACTTTGCTTCCTTCCACACTCCATCCCCCCTAGGTCCATTCCATGCTTGGTATTCTTTCGCATAATCACTAGTAACACTCCATCATTTTCACTATAATTAGATCCCCATTTCCCTTCATTTTACCACTTCAAAACACCACACACACACACACACACACACACACACACACACACACACACACACACACACACACTATTTTCTCTACATTTTTGGGCAGCAAGAAAGGCAAAAATAAAGTAGTTTAAGTGATTCCACAGGATCGACCCGTCAAGTTATCTCACACAAGCTAGCCACTTGTGAATGACTAACCGTAAGAAACTTAAAACGGTTCAGACACTGATTAAAAACCAATAATAGAAGAGAAGTGTAGTATACGGGTAACTCAAACGTGTTAGGTTTGAGCACCGAGATCGTTCCGAACGAGGGATGAATGGAATTTCCAACTCACGTCGCGATTATCGGGATTTGAATGAGAGAAGGGAATAATTTGATGCTTTCTAAACTACGGGGCAAGGGAAGCATAAAAGGGAAATTACACTACGGGAAATCCTAAGAATTATAGCAAACTACGCAAATCTATGCTAAAATGCAAATACGGGATTAAACGAAACGCGAATTAAAATGCAACTACGTCTAATCTAAATCCTAAAAATAACCTAAAATTACTTTTATACTAAAAATGATATTAGAAAACTATTTATGAATTAAAACTAATTTTTATGATTTTTCTGGATTTTATTAGAATTAAAATCTAATTTTTAACTTTAAAAATAAGACTAAATAACTAAAAATTATAAAAACAAAGGGGAAAATTATGAAACTAATTTTATAAAATCTAAAATACCATAAGAGAATTTTCAAAACTAATTTTGTATTTTTCAGATTAATTTTCTATTTTCTATGAATTTAAATCTATTTAACTCTAATTTAAATTGTGAAAAATACCAAATAAAAGGGGAAAAATAAGGAAAAATATTTTTATGCTTTTTATATTTTTCTTAAACTGGGAAAATTGAAAAATTATTTTTTGGAACTTTTTCTGAATTAATTGCAATAAAAGCTATTTAAAAAGGATTAAAAACTATTTTAAATAATGAAAAATACTAAACAGTGACAAAAAATTATGAAAAACTTAGGGAAATTCTAAAATATTATTATAAAGCTATGAAAAATATAAAAACATGGGCTTATGTGGATGAAATAAGAGCTGCAATGTAACAGATATGGAAATAAGCACTTGAAAATAAGCACATAAGCACTAGAATGTACCAACTGATTACAGAAGCTAGATAATGCTAAAACTACTCTAAAGAAACTATATGCAACTACTCCTAACACCCAATAAGCATTTTACCAATGATTTAAGCTAAATGTTACTTAAGCAAAACAGATTTCTGGCCCCCTACTTTAAGCTGTTGCAGTTGCTTATCCATTAAGCTAAAGGGAAAACCAAAAGTGTAGTTCTCAAGACAACCAACCAGAGATACTATATCCAAAATTACAGCTAAATAGGACTTATAATGAAGAAGTTAAAGATCAAAACAAAAGGGCATATTTGGGGCAGCGTATACTGATGCAGCAAAACAGTTGGGAATGTGCAGAGGTTGGGAATGGATTTGCAGACTTAACAAGCTATCTAAATAGCATCTAAGGTTCTATCTAAGGGCAAATGAGTTACATCTAGTCCTAAAGCTACCCTAAGAAGCTATCATTCATCAATAAAATTGAAAAGATAATCCAAAATAAGCTTGCCTACAAGCTGATATGACAGAAACAGTTATGACAGTTTGCTCAGCAGAAGTGGACTAAAACTCAAATGTACTGATATGAGTAGAACAAGGAAACAAGCAATTCTATATGGCAAATAAGCTACAAACCAATAGACTAGGATTTACTAAGAACAAGCAAAAGCAACATAAACTGACCTAGAACCTGCTAATGGATATGAAAATAAGCTAATGAATAACTGACTTTGGGACAGAACAAGAGTGGTACAGGGGGGGGGGAAAGTGACTAAATGACCAGTCTCCAAGCTACTCAAAAGCTAAATAAGCCTAATGAGGACTACTTGAAACAGCTTTTACTTCTGAAACACACTTGATCTCATTAACATATTACTAAACCAAACACCCTTTTAAGCAGCCAAAATGCACTTTGAACTTGAAAATTAATGAATTATACCAGAAACTGAATTGAAATTCACTATTAAACATTAAACTCAATCCTAAAAACAACTCTAAATCAGAAATTGATCATTAACTGATTTGACTTAGAACTTTGACTACTGTTGACTTTTGCACAAAATGAAAATTAAGCTTGAGCTAAAACAGAAATTAACTCACATAAGCTTGGATGAGCTTATGTGAGCTTATAGTGAAAACAGTAAAGCTTATAAAATAGTGGAAACCAAATGTAAGAATTTGAATTGCCAAGATTAAATTGAGAGTGAAAATTGCATTAAGTAAAAATGACATTACACTTAAAAAGAGATTACAAAGTACTTAACTACTAAAAACATAAAGATTGACAGGAATTTAAATGGCCAAAATTCCTCTAATGCTTAAGGAATTGGACAATCTAATCTTGTGACTGAAAGGGGATTATATAGCTCGAGCTTGGAGTCTTGGGATCCTTTTCAGAAGAGCCTAGAAGGCTATCCACAACCACTAATTCATTCCATGTCACCATAGCCAATCAAAGAGCACCAATTCACCATATGAAGTGTCACGGCCAATGAGATTGCTCCATTTGTCCATGTGGGCAACCTTATCTGACAAGTCAGAGGTTCTAGAAGGATGAAAGATCCTTATACGAGGTTGGTTTGGGATGGATAATTGGTGGTAAAAGGGCGTTTGGGGAAGACAGGGTAAGTGAGACACTGTTGGGCGCGTTTGGTTTATTTTATTATTAATCGAATGGTTTGACTGGGTTAAAAGGCGGTCAGGGTGTGTTTCCGGGTTGGATAGATGGGTTGGATAGTTTGGCCGGGTAATATTAAAGGGTTGGGATATATATTAAGGGGCCGGGTTGAGTGTTTAGGATTGGGCCGGGTTTTGAATTTAATGTTTGGGCCTGATGAGTATTCATTGGATTTGGATATAACTTGGACTAGACAAATGATCCAAAGGCAACCATAGGGACTAAACTTGTAAAAGCTGAAACTCCAAGGGCCAAACATGTAAATTCTGAAAATATCTTCAAGGACCATTCTTGACAATATTCAAATAAACCAAGGGCCAATTTGCAATTTTTGAATCTTCAAGGGCCACTTTTGCCAAATGCTGAAATTTGAGGGGCCAGTTTTGCCAATTCTTCAAACTTGGGTAAATCTTCCAAAAATCATCCTCGGAGAATAAAATCTTCATAAATGCTCAATTTTGATCTTCCGGCTCAGCTAAAGCTCTCTTAATCTCTCGTGCTCGGATTTACGTCTGATTTGGTTCCTTTTTGCGTGTTTTTACATATCCGTACCTGCACAAGCACAAACTCAAGAAAACCACAAATATTAGCAATAAACGGCTCTTTCTTGGTTATTTTGGGTCTATTTTGATGATGAAAAGGTATGTGTCTTAGCACATACCAAAATACCCCAGACGAAACCATTGTCGTGTCCTCACACAATGCAATCAACTCACGCTTCTGAAACCAAGGATTTCAATCTCTTTCTACTAAACCTATGAAGAAGTAGCAAAGATTCCTCAAAAGAGATTAAGAACCCTTAATTCTAAAAACGCCCCGTTTACCTTTTAATTCACAAATAGATATTATGATTAAGCACATTCCGATTATGAATGACGGTTTGTTGAACTTTCGTGTCGATCAATAACTCCAACATTTTTCAAACGACACGTTAGGATCACGGAGTAGAAAACACAACACAGCGTGAAGTGACCATACGGATAGAATACATCGTCCCTGATTTTTCACAAGTCCCAAACTAAGCGTAAAATCGAAATCATTGTTAAGTATGATTCTAGATGCTAACACAACCCATGGAAGTTACTTGTGTAATTACCGTTTGTTCCCATTTTCCTATTTGCCTCTAGATTTTTTTATTTTTGTGAGAAATGAATTTCTTCATAATTCTCGTTTCGATAACTTTTATTCCGATAAAGATACAAAGCTAAGTCGATAATTAGTTATCCGCCTTCTCTCAAGAACCATTGTCGTAAAAATGAGGTCCACATCAAGGAATTTTTATTCACTTATACTTTTGACTTTTTCATTTTTCATTCATCAATTTTTTTTTTTTTTTTTTTTTTTGCACTTATACTTTTATTTATATGAGCTGTGAACCACGGAGCTTCACGGGGTAATTCCAAGACTATAGGCTTCATGAAATGAGGATCCCGGCTGGCTAGGCTAAGACCTCACTCAATCCCGGCTAAAGATCCAAGGGTCCGATCTCGACACCGCAGCTCACAACTTTACTTATTACTTATTTCTTATTCATTACGGATCCTTGATGTGTACCCAATTTTTAAAACAAAGATTCTTTTAAGAAGATAAAGAACTAACTATCGCCGAAAACTCGACATCTCTAATTATTTATTAGACAAATATGGGGTGAAACAATTTTGTGGGAACAAAAAGCCATAAGTACCTTCGATGGGCTCTAAAGAGAACCAACTACTCCACGCTTAGCATCTAAACTCATAAGTAACTCTATCATTTCTCGATCTCTGCAAATTTAAAATCCCAAATAATGAGATCCGCAGATGCTTAGCCGATAATTTTTAGATTACCTATGGTTAAGGGAACAAGCTAGGGCTCAACACGCCCGGTCAAGTCAGAATTCTATTCCTACTCTCACCAGCGGAAAGTCAACAAGGTGTCAAAACATATATTAACTTAGCTAATGCTTCGTCTAAATGAAATTAAGTCATGCATATTTAAAATCACTCAGGGAAACTTGCAAAATCTTGGCCTTGTGAGCTAAAATTCGCATTTTATAGCTTCTTATCTAAGAGACTAGCAAACTTTTCAATCAAAAAGACTTAACAAAAGCTTACAAAATTTTTTAAATTTTGCTCATTTCTGCACAATTTTTCATTTTCTAAGGAAAAACGGGGTTGCGAGAGAAACACAACAGAAATAAGCAAGTGCGGTCAAATCAAATCGAAGATTACCCTACCCCAGACTAGAACGAAACATTGTCCTCAATGTTTAAAAGCAAGGGTATCAACGAAAATCTAAAAGCCGTTTATTAAGTATGCTCAAAGATAAACGTTAGTCGATAAGATTAGGATATCGGATTTCCATCAGCATCGATCATGAAAACTCGAGTAGAGAAAATGACAAACTTTGAGCACGAGAGTCTTCATATCGGGAACATCCTAAACACAACATCACAAACAACCAAACACGAGAAATCGAAGAGGCTAACCCCTTCGCGTCACTTATTAGAAAATAGAAAGAAAATAGAGATAAGCATGGGTGCCTCACGAAGCGCTACTGTTTTTCTTAAACGAGTCGCTAGCCTGACTCGTCCCCGAATTCATTTGTCCTTGGGGAAGAAAGTGGTAGAGATACCAGGGTCAAAAACGGTGTCCTCATTCCCGAAAGAATGAGACTGGGTGGGTTGGGTGGAGAAGAAAATGTCGGGCATCAGCACATAAAGGATAATTCCTCCCAAACTCACATAAGGCATATGAAAGATCGATCCATCATCCGGCGGTTTTGCGGGCGGACGAAGGGATGACGGATCAACATGAGGATATTCCAAAGAAAATGGGAGCTCATGGTAAAAGATAAGAGGTTTAGGCTCAACAATCAAGGCATCCATCCGAGGATCCTTATCTCCAGAAATGATTTTAACAAAAGGCTCATCAATGCATATCCCGGGTTTAAAGATTTTGTCTTCACATGCGGGCTCAACGGGATATGTGATGGTGGACTCGTCAGAGAAAGGTGAGTCAAGAAAACCATCAAGAACAACCGTATCCCCCTCGGGATTATTCATAACATCTTCAATACCCGGTGGTATTGGGTCATCAATAGCATCCTCAATGATCGGGTCATTTGTCGGAGTATCGGAAATCTCGTTCAAAACCTTGCTCATATCAACCTTGAAGTAGAATCGCTCAAGAATCGGAGGATAAACATCATCAATAGTGGGATTGCCACTAATCTCTTCATCAAATCGGAAAGTCTCAAGCTCGGGAGAGAAATCACTATCTTTAACGGAGATAGGAGCCGAACTTGAATTTTCGTTAAGGGCTTCAATCTTGGAAATGAGAAGATAAACATTCGACAATGTTTCTCGTAATGCTTCATCCTCGATCCGAATATCATCGGGCTCAATATCTTCTTCTTCTGGCTCAAAATCATTTTCTTCTTCTATATGGACGGGCTCAGAAGGTAAATCGTCGACAAAGTCGATGTCTCCATAAGAATCATCATCGGAATCGGAGAACATCTCAACATGATCATTTGAAATATCAAGAGAAGGCTCATCACAAATATCAACAACCCCAGACTCTCTTGGGATTGGGATAAGGATCTCAACATTAGGCGATTCCGTTTCCGGAATAGTACTAAGATGCTCATCCCCCATAATGAGAGAGTCAACGGGTGCAATAATGTCCGAAGAAATAGAATCATCGACCTCTTCCAAAAGAACGTCACTTCTCTCAACCGGCGTGAGAGAAGGGGAAGGGTCAGAAATGAAAGGCTCAGAAACGAGAGAGGGATAAGAATCCGGAGGTGGGACAAGTGGTGTGCTCTTAGAGCTAGCAAGTTCCACCACTTCCGTTGTGGTCTCCGGTTCTGTCTGTTTAGAAATCGTTTTAAGCTCATAATTTCGTTCCGTTTTGTTGTAACTCGACAAACTCGTAATAGCGAATTGTGAAAGAGAAGGATCGATTCTAGAATTCTTCGGATTAGAGTCGAGAGTATAAACGGGAATCACCTCGTGTTCAGAAATATGTTCCATTTCCCTCACCGGAGAGGGAGTAGGAATTGAGGGTTCATCAAGATTATATTTCAAAATTTTCGACAAGGCTTCAA
>OU343221.1:119833852-119935370 GCA_910596185.1 Chrysanthemum makinoi | reverse complement strand
AGATGAAGTAAAGAGTGCTTGTGCAAGTCTTGTGAATTCACAGGTTGCAAATGCTACAAATGTGGGCTAGTGATGGTAATATTCAATACATGATGTATTTGTAATTGTTCTAATTATATGTTGTAACAAATTTTTTAGCGGGCTATGATCACTTTTGCATCCAAACACCCCAAAGTTTGTTTGTTATTATTTTGTTTTCAAGTTTTGTGCAGTGAGTTAATAGTTATTAACTTATTCTTCTTTATGTTGTACAGATTAAGAGTTTGGTTCTACATGGCTAAAGGTTATAGCGAAATGGTACTTCCTTAGATGTTCCTTGTTAATGCATAAACTAAGTCTTGCTTTCCTAAGTAAAGAGTCGATAGTTTATATATATACTTTGTACTAATAAAATAGTTATTGGTGAGCAGCTAGCCACTGCTATTTTTACTAGAGATTTATCAAATATTTCTGCCATGTGAAAAGTTTGATTGATACATGCTCTTTGGTGCTTGCTTGATAATTGCTTGTCATGTTTCTTTTCAATAAATGCTTCTGTACTACTTTTAATTGCTTTATAGTTTCTGTTTCATAATATTATCGTATTCTTTAACTTTTCAACCATTTTTCATATTCCCATCTCTTTTGTTTCTCAGTTGGGATTTCGCTCATATGCTCATGCTTCTATTGAAAAGAATGGCAATATTGACTGGAATAATAAAGACGAACTTGAAGTCCAGAATCTAGTATACCTCTCTGTATGCAGTTACATATTGGTGTGCAAGGTGTGCACATACTAAATTACTAATTCATGCCTCCAACATGTGTCTAATTTTTTCCTTTTCCTTTTTTTATTTGTTAAAGTTTTTGGTATTAATAAAAATGAGCTGTACTGACTCCTGTTTATTGGTGACCCAATTCAGCTCCCAACATGCTCATTCAAATAAGTATGTCCCTGTCCATTGAACCATGGCCAAAATCGGACAAGGTATATGATTTTTCATTATCTTATACGTCGGAATCAATCTCCCTCACAGAGGTAGGTGATTAGACTTGTCAGGAGAACTTATGTGTGGTTTGTCTCTTTGCAAATGATTTGGGAGAAGGTGATATGACAAATATAGTGGGAGCAGGGGAGATGACAAATGTTGTGGGAGAAGATGGGATGGAAAATGTTTTGGTACCTAGGGAGATGACAAGTGATGATATATATGGAGAACCAGTGCCTTTTAATAAAATGGAGTCAGTGAGGCAATGATGTTCTTAAGTTGAATTCACGGGTAAGTATTTGGCACACTCTACCTTTGGCGTCTATTCAAAAGTTTTTAATATAAGACAAGGTAGTGTTATCCGATTTTAGCTTTCGATGTTTGTGTGTAACAATATCTAGAGTCATTATATGTCATCTGGATCTGATTATGTTCTTTTCATTTTGATATCCAAATTTGTGAGAATCCAAGACTTGGTAATCTGTTAGTTTATCATTTATGTATGGGCAGATAACTTTTACTCTTATTTCCATCCCCTTTCGGTTTTGTTTCTTCGCGTTTCTTGTTTCCCGGCCACCATTCTGGATAGCCTATCAATTCGAAACATCCATCTCGTGAATGCCCGTCTTTTTCACAGTTGGTACAATGCTTGACAACTTCAGCACGTTTGGCATCCTTTCAAAGGGAACACGCCTTCGGGTCAAGTTTTCGTCGCATTGGTCCGAAGCCTTAAAGGCAGCGTGCTTCGTAATGGTTTTTATCCGGCTGATATAGCTCTGGCGCTCATCCCCTCATGGTAGGTGGTAAGCATTCCCAAGACTCGGTATGGGATTCATGGCGAGTATTTGGGTTCTAATCACAGAGAAGTGATCATCAAGACCCATGAGAAATTCATAGAGCATTTTCTTTTCCCTTATTGGAATTAAAATATTTTCTTTATTTATCTTTTCTTTGGCCTTAAGTTTAGGACCTACTAAACTTATCATTCATCTATGTATTTAACCTTGATTCTGATCAATTGAATGAGATCGAAAAACACAATCAATTTTCTATATGGTATCAGAGCCAGGTTAACCAAAACCACTAAACAAACCCTAGCCGATCAACAGCTAGCCATGACAGGCGGTGATGCTTCGCCCGTAAAAAGAATGAAGGAGGACCGTGACGAACTCCCCGCTATACATCCATGCTTCTGATTACCCCAAATAGATGCATGTCAATGAAACACTTACCGATAACAATTATATTCGATTGGTCTCAAGAGATGATGAATTTTCTCTTTGCCAAGAACAAGGTGGGTTTTGTTGATGGATCTATCAACAAACTAGGAAAAGATTCAAGCGACTACATGCCCTGGATGCGTTGTGACGCCATGGTAAAAAGATGGCTAACAACAAAGCAATGGAGAAGAGAGATAAGAACCAGTAAAATATGCCAACACCGCCGTAAATCAACGATTTAAAGGAGCGATTTGGGAAAGAAAGACCGAGGCATATGAGTTAAAACAAAACCTTCAGGACACATCATAATGGAGCCACCGTTTCGGTTTATTACACCAAGTTGCGCAGCCTTTGGGACGATCGAAGTCTGACTACCGATGCCCACGGCTCATGCAATAAGTGCAATATGGTACCAAAAAAGGTTGGTCAGGAAAAGGAAAGGCTCTATGAATTTTCATGGGTCTTGATGATCACTGTGATTAGAACCCAAATACCGCCATGAATCCCATACCGAAGTCTTGGGAATGCTTACCACCTCAGAAATGGTGATGACGCGAGAGCTATATCGGATAAGAAACTCGTTACCGAAGCCGCCTTTAAGGCTTCGACCAATGCGACGGAAGGAAGCCATTTCAAGGCGTGACAAAACCGATTCAAAAGGATGCCAAACGTGCTGGTTGTCAAGCATTGTACCAACTGGAAAAAAGGACGGGCATTCACGAGATGGATGTTTTGAATTGATAGGCTATCCAGAATGGTGGCCGAAACAAGAAACGTTAGAAACAAAACCGAAAGCCGCTTTCATTGAGCCCGGATGTAGTTCCCCCATTCCTGGTCTGACTAATGAACAATATGAGTCTTTTATGTTAGGAATTAGAAAATTCCATGTTAAAGTGTCGGTCACCCCAATTATAAGTCTAGCATATGTTAGCTTGTGGACGTGTCGTTTGTTACGGTATTAAGTATTTTATTTGTTAGTATTGTAGCGTAGTTTAGTTTAGAGCAACACCGTGGAGGAAGGACGGGTTTTACCCATTTTATACCCGATCCACAGCCGATAGGAGGTCGGTATTTGTAGTATAAATACCCCTTCCATCCATGGGTGGGTGGTGCTCAATTCAATCTAACCTTTCATTTGTGTAAACCTCTAGCAAGAACACTCTCTCTCTCTAAAATGGAAATCATGTATTTTGATCTCCCAAGACCACCTGAATCATCTAACACAATAAAATAACGATCCTACAATTGGTACCAGAGCCAAGGTTGTTTGTGTGTATTGATTGTGTCTCGTATCATGGTTATGTTGTTTTTGGATCATGTTAAAAACTGCTTTAATACTATTATTTGGGTCGGATAATGTTTCCGATTACTTTGTGAAAACTATTTTTATCATGTTTGCATTCTCTTTGTTTGGTTAACATATACATGTCTTAGTCATTCAAGATCATCAGTTGGTGTTCTCTAGTCCAAACAAATCAGATATGATGTTTTGTTACCATTTCAAAGGAAGTCATTGTATCATTTCTGGGTTGTCAAAACGTGGTCTAATGGGTCAAATGAAACTCATTTAATGTTTTTTTTTCCGTTTAATATATATGGTCGACCTTTGTCGGAAAACTCATCGGATAACCACAAATGGACCCTCGGGCGACTGTATTATATCATGTAGCGAAGTTGGTCGTTTCTTCATGGCGAATTTGTCTTGACAAGTCATCAAGATTCTTGTATCCGTTAGCGAGTTGAGTATCAAAAATTGCCTAGCTTAATTTGTATTTAACAAGTCGAAGCGACTCTGTCCTAGCAACTTAGTCTAGCGACTTGTCCTAGCTTAATTTTAATTAGCGACTTAGACTAGCGATTTAGTCTAGCGACTTAGACTAGCGACTTAGTCTAGCGACTTGTTCAGCGATTTTGGCTAGCTACTTGGCTAGTTAATTTGGTTTAGCTTAATTGGCTAGCTTAATTGACCAAAGAACTAGCGACTTGGATGAAAGGTGTAAGAAGAGAAATGACTCACCAACACGACCATATACCAATTACCAAACATCATGACTTCATCAACAACATCACTCATCTATGTCTTAACAATCGATTACAATGGTCAGACTCAACTCATATTCATTGATCTCAGCTTCTAACTTGGGCGAATCAAGAGTTACATCAAGACCAAAGGTCTAAAGCAAGTTTAGAAATCTTTATTGATCAACTCATTACGACAAAAGAAAAACAAGTCAACAGATCTCGCTATTTGTTTCTGCGGGTATTCTATTACAACATCAAAACCATTTTAGGTCAACACAAAAATACACCATCACATATCCTATTGCATAAATCAGTTAAAACGTTCAAAGAAAAAGTAATTGATCTCATTATTTTTTCAAAGACCATGAAAGATCTTCACAAGAATCCAACCCATCATCGATCATACCACAATAAAAGCATGGAAATCTTAAAGTAGATCTCGTGGTTCTGCATATTCATTGAATAATCAAGACCATCAAAAGGTATATGTCAATGAACCAAATCATCACTGACCGTTTTTTTTAAAACATATGGAACCATATTTTAAGATCTCGAAGTTTTTCGTGGTGTTGGCCAAGAACTATCCTAACAAGATAAGATTTTCACTCTTCATCGATCAAATGATTCACAAGTTTCATCATATATCCGAATCTAATGATAAAGAAAATAACAAGAATGTTATCTCTTTTCTCATGGCTCGTTAATTAAGGTACAAAAACAAGTCTCAATCTCAAATGGAACGCTTACAAGCAAAAGAGATACTACCAAGAATTCATATCCTATCGAACTTGATGCCATCCCCGTGGCAAATTATCGAGACCTTCAAGCCATCCCCGTATGCAGGTCTTGTTGCCGTGGTTGTGATTAATGTAATGGAAGAGAGTCTTAGAAGTGCCTTTGTATGAATGAGTGAAGCAGACAAGATGAGAGGGTTGTCAAAAGGGAGGCTGATTTACTAATGGGATTAGGGTTTTTTATGCTACGCTATGATAATTGAAGCATTATGTTGTGAGAAAGTTTAGGTTATGGAAATGTGTACTCTTTTAATACATCCAATTATTAGGGCAAACCGCTTTGTTGGGCCTTGTATGTAATAAATTTTATCTGGGCCAAGTAAGCTATGTTTATGGACCGTATATACATATTGGACTTTGGGCCGTAATGAGTGGCTTAACAAAGTTAATGACCATATATGTTACTTTGTGGACTTCAAGTATAATGTAATGTATGGTTCGATGCATGTGGTATATTAGCTTGAGTTACGTGGTATTTGTCGGGTCTCACTTTATAATCGTTGATCAAATATCTTTGATTCAAAAATATTGCTATGAAGCCGATTTGTATTGACTTGATTGAACTGGAATTTAATTGATTTCTATATCGGTTTCATGGACTTAAACGAATTGAATGGGACATGAAATGTAGATGTTGGATTGATCTTATTATAGACCGGTCGCTTATGTTGAACTGAATATGGTTGCTTATGTGATCAATTGTGGTTAGTGGATTTTGCTATAGACTGGCCACCGATTTTTTACATAATCATGGATTTGGATATTCTGGTTATGAGACCTGATTGGTTATGAGTTTTGTGAGAATGAGATTTGATGACAGATGTAGTGATTCATCATGTTGGGTGAGTGTTGACAATTTGGAGTATACATTTTCACTAAGAATATTGCATCATGGCTTGAATTAATGATTAAACAAAGTTGACTACGGGGTGTTTGTACGGTATTTCTTATTTGGATTTGAAGTGAGGTTTTTCCGACGCCATGCTTACTTATTTCGTCTTCTTTCTTTCTACCCTTCCGAAGATGACTTGTTGGGCATTTAAGAGTGTGATAAAGACTTGGCTATTTAGTTACGTTGTGATTCTTTCTCGTTAACCCACAACGTAGCTATCACTTTGTGTCTCACGCAGCTTGAGGATATGTCAAGAGGTTTTGTACATTGGGTACACCGCTTCTTCTTCACAAGGATTAGTACAAGTTTAAGTAACAATCGGGGATTTCTACTTCATGATCAAGTTTGGTATATCGGTTTACTTCTCCATGTGGTCACTAATACTATACCGAATTGCGTGAATGATGTGTTTACCAAAGTGTTAATTGGATGGTTGATGATGTTGGTTAAGGATTTGTTGATGAACCATCAGATGTTCCCTAAAACAGATATTCACCAAAACCAAATTGTCAACATTCAAGACGACATTGTTTACGGTTTTGTCTTGATTTTGTAAAATCCCGTGAAAGAACCTATTTCTCAGTTTAAATCATAGACTTGTAAAATCCCGTGACAATGGAAACATCCTAGTAATATAAAGTGCATTTCCGGATACATCTTACGGTTTATTCTTGGTTTTGTAAAATCCCGCGAAAGAAACTATTTCTGGGTTTAAACCATAGAGTTGTAAAATCCCGTAATGATGGAACCATCCTGGAGAAAGGAAAGTGTATTTCGATCTTATTTATGCTGGTGCTACGGTTTCGAAGAAGGGATAAAAGGGTGTACTTCATGAATTGGATGTGTGTTTGGATATTCGTCATGGCGGTTTGGTTACTTTAATGTTTTACGGGTTATGTCACTTTAACCATGGTCGGGATTAAACCATTATCAAAGTTCATTTAAATGTCAAAGAAGGCTAGATTTGAGCTTTTAAACAGAAGATGTGACAACGGCGTTAATTCAGTATTATTTATTTGAGGTTGAAGTGAAATATCACGAGCAAGTGTACTTAGTATCCGGTATCGGGATGGATGGATGAAGATTCTTCGAGATCCTTGTTCGAGCTTATTATCAAAAACGAAGACTTGGAAATCTAGTTATTGTTGGGTGTCTTTACCTTTTCTTTACCACTTGGGGAATTGGGCTCTTATCACCTCAAAATAACTATCACTTTAAGGAGTTACGTTGTAGTGCTCATTGTCACATTCAATTGTGGATTTTCAGAGGTAATGTACGTCGATATTGTATGGTTGGTTGGGTTGAAGAGTATAGAGTCCAAGAGAGTACTAGAGATGCTAATGGAAATGGCACCGCGCTTTGTTACATATGTGGAAGTTTAAGTCACGAGTTCGGGTTAGTTTACTCTCTGGTCAAATTCATCATACTGGGTTTTCTCCATCAGCTGTCACAACAAAGAGCCTACTGAATGATAATGGGTTGATTACATGTTTTGCTAAGAGAGCTGAAAAGAGAGAGATTATGATGTCTGTTCACAACAGTTCAGGCCTCGTATTTCAACATTATGACGTATGAACACAACAGTTCATGCCTCGTACTCTAAAGAAAATAAATGTGTACGTTTCAGTGCGCATTATCTTCTGAAGAAGAGAAATCTTCTTATGATGTATGAACACATCAGTTTATGCCTCGTTCTCTAAAGAAAAGAAATGCGTACGCTTCAGTGCGCATTATCTTCAGAAGAAGAGAAATCTTCTCATTATGACCATTCTCATCAACATGCTTCATACTTTTTCCATGTGCTTTCAATTATCAAGTGAACCGGGCTACTGTTGATTGTTTTCTTATTCCACTTGCTCAACTATAATGACGATGGTGACATCCTGTGCTAATTTTGCGGGGGAGAAGTGTGAATAGACTACATTGTTGAAGATATTCACTTGCTTAATCAAGAATGGCATCTCCGTATGCAATTCTTGAGGGGGAGAAGAAGTATGATAATTATGGTTGATCGATATCTGAGAATAAATGGTCAAACGGCTCCAAACTCATGTAAGAACCGAGCTTCTTCTATCGGGTCATCTTTACATGGCGTTCTCTAAGAGCCGTTAGTTAACATCTTCACAAGCTGATATGAGTTTATTGACAAAGTGCTTCTGGTTAATGCTTCACGTGCACATCAACATGATGATTCCGAACAACCTTCTGTTCTTGTTTGATGTGATTGTTTGCTTGGTGTTACCATTTCGTGTGTTCGCTGCGGGCTGATTGCTGATTTCCTTGATGAACATCTTTCTGTTCTTGTTTGATTGGAAGGGATCTTAATTAAGGGGATTTGCAAGATGTAAGTTAATTGGGATGCTTTTTGGTAATGTTCTTGTGTTTTGGTGAGTGGAAGATGTTAACTATCTAATCCCCAACTGGACAATCTTGAAGAAGGTTGAGTCTACAGTCTATTCTACATTTTCTGCTACATGTTAGAAGACTAAAGATGAGTTTCATTTAACGATCTAAAGACTTCTTCTTAATCTGGGCTGTTATCAAACACATTGTCGGTTTAGGGGAGAGCACTAATTGGGGGAGAGTGAAAAGTCAGATTTAATCCCTAATTAGACTTGCTCACATTCTGCAGCAAGTTGATTCTCAAAGATACATATGAGCTAATGATGTTCTTCTCAAATGATTTCTAGTACACGGGCTTACAATGAGTTGCTGATTCTGAAGTATCAAAACCAGCAAGGGGGAAGGAGACACATACCTAAACGCGAGTAAACTTGATGAACTTAATACTTCTAAGTAATTGAAGATATCCCGGGAAGAAAAATGTTATTACCGCAGAGAACTCAAGGTTTGACTCATGGCGAGTAAACTTGATGAACTTAATTCTTTTAAGTGATTGAAGATATCCCGGGAAAACAATGTCATGACCGCAGAGAAACTCAAGGTTTTACTCATCAAGGCGTTTAGTGTTCTTATTCCAACTATGTGGGGGAAGTGATGGAAGAGTTAGTTTCTGAAGATGAAAGAGGTACACAAGTGTGTGATGATGATGTTATCACAATCATCAGGGGAGAGAGATTGTGTACATTGGGGATGAGCCTAGGTTTCACTTGAGTGCTTAATTAGTGATTCAGAGATATAATCACTTATTTCGGAGTTGACATCCGCAGAGATTGTCATCCGCAGAGATAATCAGTGACTTGGCCTGCCTCTTCAATGTTATCGGTATTCCTTCCTTGTATATGGTTACTTCGGATACTTGAGTCATACACGATCTAGGGAAGAAAAATGTGAACATGGTCGGTGTTTTCATTCCCTCATGAGTGGATTCGGGAGCTTGGGTCTGGTGTACTTCGGGTTTGAGTCTCCCGCTCCCGGGAAGAAAAATGTGAACATGGAAGGTTGTTTTATTCCCTCATGATGGTATTCGGGAGAGTTCTTGGCGCTTATACAAGAGGCTGACTGCATCAATTCAATACTGGGGGATTGTTCTCTTGAACATTGGAATGGATCGTTTCAGACTCAGTGGAAAGGAAATTGAGAAGATTATTTAAATGTGGGATGATACGTTGTTGTTTGTTCTATGGATGAATATATACCTCGAACGAAGAATCACGGTGATTATTCTTAAAAGGAGCTGGTGCAATGATAATAGTGTGCTTCTTGTGCACCTGAGCAAAGCAAGCTTGAAATAGAGTCGCTTGCTAAATAAGGATTTTTGGTTTGGGGGGAAGCTGCCCAAGTCTCCTTTCAAAGGCTCATGTTCTATCTTCTATTCAGAGCCTCGAAGCTTTGGTGGTGGATTTAGTTTAGAGATGACGAATCTCTCTAACGACGTGCTGATGATATCCTTATCGGTACTCGTATCATCATCTTCTTATAATATATCACTCTATCTCTGTATATATTTTCAAAAACAAATACAAAAATATAAAAACCAACAATTAAAGAAAGGAAAAAATAAAACCTTCAAAAACCATAAAAATCAGGAAAATATTCAAAAATACCAAAATAGTTTCCTAGAATGTCTTCTGATCGATAACATGTCTTTTTTGTGCGTCTTAGATAATGTCATTATAATATTTCATGGCTACCTAATAGATGAGTCATAGATAGATGGAGGAGGTGTAAATAGTTCTTGAGACATGTCTCAAAAATATGGCTCAGTTTTTCAGACTGTAACCCACGCTTCAAAAAATGGCTTGCAGTTATTTCAGACTGTAACCCGTGCTTAACTATGGCTTGCTATTATTTCAGATAGCAACCCGTTCTTCATGAAAGGAAAGTGTTGCGCTACACCAATTTTTCAAATATTTCGTGCACTTATCTTAAAAACAAAAATGAGAAAAGTATGTCGAAGGACTGCTGTTCCTACACAAATGTTTTTCCGTCTAAAATTCTTCAGAAAAATATTTGTTGTTTTCAAAAATGGTGGTAAATGAGTTGCATGTAAATCTATCAGATCAGGTTTTGAAAAAATATTGAAAACCAATCAATGACTTCAGCAATTTTAAACTTTTCAGAAAATAAGTCATTGATTGAGGGGGAGAATGTTTTCAAATTCATATCATCTAACGGACTTTCTTAATTATCCTCGTGTTAATTAAAATTTATGATGTTAACCTAGGAAGGACTAGGTGCCCAGGATATTATTGTTAGGATTAGATGATTAGAGTTGATAAACAATTATTTCCATGCCATATATGAATTGATTGATATGTTGGATTGACTTTTATTAGTCGATTGCTGTTATGGGTGATGTCGACCACCATATATCTATATGTGTGTTCACTAACGTATGCAAGTATATTGGTATATAAGAATGTTCCCGATCCGGATCCCACATATATGATGATTGGATGCCGAAAAGAAAGGGTAACTAGATCTTGGGTTGACAAATGAAGAAACGGAGCTTAATTGGACTTCCATGGAGAGTTGGCATAAATGCAACATAAGAGGTCTCACTGCATCAGCAGATGGTTTTCTTCTAAGTGAGTGAAGAAACAAAGCTTAATTTGACCTCAGTTGGCATTCAAAATGCAACGTAAGAAGAAGTCTCACTGCATCAGCAAACGGTTTTCTTCCAAGCCCTACAACAACATCAACAAAAGCAGCTTATGATTCTCCCCACCTAACGTATCTTTGTGCAGGATACCATTTTTAAACAATTTTGATTAATTTGATTAAATTGTTTTTGAAAATGGAAAAATATTGTTTTGAAAATAAATTGAACTAAAATTTGAAAATCACCGGACTTCTTTTTATCAAAACCTAAGTCACTCAATTATTGACTTCTGTCATGGATTGAGGGGGAGAGTGATTTAAAATAAAATATTTTCAAATGATATTTCTTCACAAAAGTTCCGTTTTGTACGATAAAAAGTGGTGATCTAAAGATTTAATGTTATGTCATGGTATGATTTTTTCTTTAGAATCAATGGTCTTTCAAAATGAAATTTTTTCTGTTCTTGTTTGATTGTGAATGGTTGTTTTACTTAAAAGATCTCCTAAAAACTATCATACCTGACACTAACAATCTTTAATGTCTATAATTGGTCCTCTATCAGTCATTTTTCAAAATTAGATCGTGCCACGTCTTTCCCCAAACTTTCTAAATGATTTAAATCAGATGGGATCACAAATCTCAAATGGTTGGATATTTTTGATTGGGGGAGAGATCGTGATTTAAATCTCTTATCTGTTTAAATGGAATGGTTTAGTACTTCAAAGGCACTCCTGCCTCCATGTGCCAACGATTTCAAATACACAATGCACATGTTGAGGAGGAGGATTTATCCAAAAACAAGATGAGTATTTAAACGAGGCCACATATTCTCCCATGTTTTCTAAACCGTATTAAATCACTTGGGATCCAAAATCTCAAAGGGTTTGATTTTTGATCGGGGGAGAATTTGTGATTTAATAATGAAATTTGATAAAAGGTGATCGTGTTGACTTAATTGTGCAGGTTGCTCTCTCATATGTGCTAAACGCTTGACTCGAAGCACCATATGAGGGGGAGCAACACCAACTAGTCGAATGGTACGCAAGATTTTAAAGTGATTTTTAAAGTACCTTGATTGAGTTTTTCAATGGTTTCTTAATGGCTCTTGTGATTGTGATGTGCTTCAAAAGATCTTTGCCTCATGTGATAAAATGATTTCAAATATCCTAAGCACATATTGAGGGGGAGAATTTACCAAAAGAAATTCAAATGGCTTTTTCTACGGAATTTGTGATCAAGAAATTATTTCAAAGAAATTATTTCAAAGAAATTATTTCAAAGAACTCTTGCCTCCATGTGCTAAACAATTTCAAGATCATATGCACATGTTGAGGGGAGCATTTCTAAATGATCAAAACTATTAAGGTACAAAATGCTTTGATCTCGTATCACAAGTACCTTGATTGTTTTTCCAAATGATTTTTCGATTGGTTTCAGGAAGGAAAGAACAATACCAAAAGACCGACCAATTTACTTTATGAATGGTGTTATAAGGATGGTTAGGTTAGGTATTCGTTCCCACGATCCGCCAGAACCGGAGGGATCTACCCAGGGACAATCCACTAGATAGTGTAGAGTCCTTAGGTATATTGAAAAAAGGAGAAAAATGAGAAATGGGAAGAGTGCGGACTGAGACAGAGCTCGTACTGGAATAAACCCAACAAGGTTCTAGTTATGAAGTCTCGGTAAGCACTGAAGGGGTTGAAGAATGAAAAAGAATTGAATGAGAAAAGGGTGAAAAGAAATAGCCCTCCAATAATTCAACCTTAGGGCAGAAACCGGGTTCAATTCATATGCTACTGGTGGTTACTAAGGTAACACTGGTATTGAAGACAAGACATCATGGACCCAGTGATGCACTGCACTAAACTTCCCAAGCCACTCAAGTTCCTCTTAAAAGGGCTTGTTTCATTCTCACGGGGAACCGACATTATCTATCGGCTTTCTCTTAGAGATTGTTGATATTGAAGAAGGAGACCCTCTCCCTAGTCTCCGGTATAGGAACCAAATATGCACTATTGAGTCTAGAGCCAAGAGATCATCCACAATATCTCATTAGGACACTAAATTAATGAAGACTTGCTATTTCACACAATGTGGAAAGTAAGAATATATTAAGAGTCCTACGCATTATCCTTGTGGTATTGCCAGAACATCCGAGTGATATGTACAATATTCACAATGAAGATGGAAAGCCTTCTAGATCCAACATCAAACAAGCTCTTGGTAGGTGGCATGTGAGATCTTTTCTAAAGATCAAGCTTGTGACAACTGGATAGAAACGATGGGGCGATTCACTCGTGAATCAATCTTGGTCCAGGATTGGAATTAACGAATACTTTTGGAAAAACCGTTCGATGTGCAAACCTTCTTTTCTCGAGCACGTCGAATGTGTACTTATGTTTTCAAACTCAAAAAGTATCTCTGATTGAAAAAGTACTTTTGGAAAAACCGTTCGATGTGCAAATCTTCTTTTCTCTAGCACATGATGTGTACTCTTTTCAAATTCAAAAAGTATTTTTGATTGAAAATTGATATTTCTTATAAAACCTTCGTTGTATTGCAAAACTCTTTCTTCAAGCAATATGCGATTGTTTTCAAATCAATTTTTCATCAATCAGTGAATCTCAATTCGCTGGTTCACTCACTCCGTGTTGTCTTCTTTGAGACGTTCAGATTTGAGAACGGCTAGAACAGATTGCGAAACCCTGTCATGGATATTCTTCGGAATTATACCTGATCACAGGCAGTACTTGTACTGATCAATGGGGAACCGTGGGCCATGTACCTCAATTCAACGAAAGTGATCAAAGACACTTTCGTGTGTTTTATTGCTAACTGTTGTTTGCAGGTACATTTTGACGGTTGCAGCTGATCAGAATTGAGGAGTCAATCCAAAGCCGCATGGTCACTGCATCCACACTTAATTGAAGAAATCATGACTGGTGCATATCTACAGAACCTGGCTCTGATATTTATATACTATGTTTCTGCTACGTTGCTGCAAATATCATGAACCAGTAAAGCTTCCGCTACTCTGATGGAAAGATGTCATGATTCAAAAGTGTGAGCATGTCGGTCCAAAAGTCACAACATCACATGAAGGCAACACAACTATGGATGATCTAGAGAGATTTGCTGTGGCTGATAATCTCAATGAAAGCTCGAAGATCATCAAAGATGTGGATCAGTTAAAGGCCTCCACTTAAAGTACAAAGCATTCGGACTTTGAAGATGCACTACTTAAGTACAAAGATTGCGAAATTGAAGAATTGAAGTCTACGAGCTCAAGAACAAAGATAAAATAGAATGCTAGGATTCGAAATGTAAAACATGGGGTGACCTCCATTAGGGGGAGATTGTTAGGAATTAGAAAATTCCATAGTGAAGAGTCGGTCACCCCAAATATTATCTAGCATAAGTTAGCTCGTAGATTTGTCGTTAGTTACGTTATTTAGCAGTTTATTAGTTAGTTTGTCGCGTAGTTTAGTTTAGAGCAACACCGTGGAGGAAGGACGGGTCTTTACCCACTGTATGCCTGATCCACAGGCCGATAGGAGGTCGTATTTCATATAACTATAAATACCCCTTCCATCCATGGAAGGGGTGGTGCTTCTCATAATCTAACATTCCATTTGTGTAAACCAAGTCTCTAGCAAGAACACCCTCTCTATCTTCTTTCTCTCTCTAATGGCAAACATGTATTTTGATCATCCAAGACCACCCGAATCATCAACACAATAATATATCGATCCTACACCTTCTATGGGTACAAAATCATGCATCATTTCTTTGTTTCCTGACATGCTTCTGGAACAACCACTATCCACAATGCCAACATCCTTACTCCTCAGGGGATGATCCTACAACAACAGCAATAAATATATACAAAATATCAGTACACTATGGAGACTCAAGTCATTACTGACTTGAGCCTGCCTTGTGGATCATTGGATTTAGGCCATGTAGATGTAAAAAGATCACGATTGTTCTTGGACTTTCCACTGAAAATTAGGTCCCTTTTTAGTCCTAGAACAACCTGCTGAGGGCTTCACAGCAGTACCTCAATTTCCCTTCCCATTATACATTGAGTCAACACATCCAGGCCAATAACCATTTTGAAAATATGAACTTGTTGGTTTCACATAAGTTCTAGCAACAGATCTTCTCCAAGGAAATGAAGAAGGTTTATTATTAGTTGCTTGTGGAATAAAAGATGGTGTATCATCACATTGTCCACATGGCCTAGTTTCTTTTGACTAGCACATACACCCATTCTTTGCTCATGAAAATTACAATCCTTAATCAAATGAAATTTACTTCCACAAACAAAACATGTCTTCTTTTTAGAAGATTTATTCAAAGTGAAAGATGTGCGATTACATGCATAAGCATTCAAACCACAAACATTAACAAAATTGTTTTTAACAGACTTAAAAGCATTATTTTGCAAAGAATTAAAAGACAAGTCTTCAGAGGAAACTGTCTTGGAAGTTGAATCCTCAGCAGCAACTCTAATAGGCTTGTAAGCAGTCTTGGGTGTAGGTTTGGGCAAGGTCTTGGGAAGGTCTGACTTGTCATTTGAATCACACCTGGTAGTAGGAGTAGACCCTTGGTCAGAGGACTTGTCACTGTCACAACAAGAGACAAAGTCAGTAGATGAGAAAAGGGTCTGGCAAGTCTCTTGACTTTTTTGCCAAAGATGGTGTGATCCATCAAAGTCAACAGTGATGGATAGGTCAATGGGCATATGTTCTCCTCTAATAGGTCCGGAAACATGTAATTTTCCTTCTTGACAAATTAGCTAAACCTGCTGGTGTAGTTTTACGCCCTTCATTCCTAGCTTCTAATCCTACATACTTTTGAAAACCTAAACCTATCCTAGAGGTCTCAGATCGACTACTATAGATATGTCTAGCTAGATTGTCACCTGATATTAACCATTCTTTATGTCTAGCTACTTCCTTATCTAGTTTCTCTTTTAGCACATGGTTTTCAGAAACTACCTCAGCTTTTTCTTTCTCAGTACGTTTTTAAATCAATTTAGCACATTCTAAATCACTTTGTAACACCCGATCTTTTCATCATACGCCAATTGATTCTTTTGAAACCAAACTTTTTGTCTTTCTAATATTTTTAAAGCCTGTTTATAAGCCTCAACTTCGACAGAACATTCATTATATTTAGGTTCAATTCATCATAGCTTCTTTAAGTTCCTGTATCTTTCACTACACAAAAAAACACAATTATGTACCTGAGAGATTCCCATTAAGGCAACTTGATCATGCCTATCCTCTGAAGTACAGCTTGCCAGCAATCCAATATTCTCTGTACCAGGACCTTCATCATTATCAGGCTCATGCAGATTCCAATTGACATGGTCATCCATAGTGACAAGAGCTGTGAAGGATCCAGCCTTTGAAGTTCCAGCTTCCTGTTGATTCTGCTGATAGGTAGAATACCTAACCTCATCACCAACCTTCCTATCCTTGTATTCTCTTAAGAAGTGACCCATCTAACCACAAGTATAGCACTTGACTTTCCTTCTGTCAAATCTTGCTGGATCTCTTCCCTGGAAACCAAACTTTCTCCCAGACTTACTCTCAAACTTCTTAATGTTCATTGAGAGCATGGCCAGTTGCCACTTCAAGTTCATCTCTTCCATGTCAAATGGATCCATGATCGGTCCCAAACGGTCAACCCAAATTAACCCGGTGAATGGTCAACAAGAGTCAATCACTTGAGAACGCAATGCAATTATCCAGGAGAGTATAGTGTTTCCCGGGTCGTTAAGTCCAAGAGGTGTGAACACGTAATACAACGAATCTCGTGATCGAGTGATATTGAACAGGAAAGGGGGGGGTTATGAGATTACACTAAGGAAATTAAATCTAATCAAGACGTTGAAGTCATTTTAATTCTATATTTAAAAACGTACATGAAAAATATGCAATTTAAGTCTACGGGTACAAAACTAATTTTTCTACATTCTAAATGACAAAATGATTTAAAAAAAAAACGGAATATTTTTTTGACTTTTTATTTATTTATTACGAATTAAAAACGATTTTAAACTAATTAAATAATTAAAAATACTAAACTAATTTCTAAAAATCTAAATTTTTTTACAAAAATACTTTAACTGATAAAGAATCTAAGAAAAATAAAAACGGGGCGCTAGCTTATCCAGATAAGCTGGAATAAGCTAAAACTTACTAATAAGCTTAAACTGCCAAAACTATGTTATATATTTAATTATGCATGATACAACCAAACAAAGACCCAAGGGCAGATGGTTTGGCTCTGTGTTGTTGAGGTCGTGCAATGCTGTGCAGGAGGTCTTGGGTTCGAATCCCACCTCCTGCCTTTTTGGCAATTTATTTTCTTTTTGGTTTACTTCTTTTACCAAACTAAATAAGGGACCAAATTAAGCAATTTAATTAAAAACTAAACTTGAAAGCTGATCAAGCTGTTAACAGCTTATGCACAGCAGCCAGACAAAAAAAAATACATGAATGGATGTTTGGGATAATGCTATCTAAGGAATAAAGACTACAAAAGCTATCAAAAAAGCTTATAAAGCTAACACCTACTAACAACTACATAAATCACCTAAAAGCATTGAAGGGACCTAATAGAAATAACTAGACACTAAAAAGCTAAAAAAAAATGGAAAATAAGTTGCTGTTTGGGACAGTACTCAACCATACACCCCTTTAGTCGTTATAGCACAAAATAAGCAAAGAAAAAACAAGTTGATGAACAAATAAGCCAACACGGTATATATTTATCTAAAATAAGCTGAGAACAAAGTAAATAAGCTGCAGAAACAAGGGTAAAAAACAGCTGGCAAAAAGAGTTAAAACTAAGGAAATCCTAAACTAGGAAAATGGGAAAATAAGCACTATAATGGACAAATAAGCACTGTATTAGCTAGAATGATCTAATCTAATCTAACTCTCCTAACTTGTACCTAAGTTATAAATAAGCAAACAATTGAACCTGATAAGCACTTTTAAATGATGACTGCTGTGTGCAGAAGTTCAGCAAGACGTGTCAACGGGCACTTTGGAGCTATTTGGGATAAGCTAGAAGGAGAATTAGGCTCCTGAGCTTCTACCCACTTTGAGTCCACCAGCTAACTTCTTTTGCCCACATATCGGTCCAAATAAGTGTTACAGCTTATAAATAAGCTGATCAAAACTTGCACATTTCAACTAAGAATGAAAACAAATTAACTCTTCATGATTGAAACGGAATATACAACTGGAAAACTAATTTCAAAATTAAAAACTACTTTTTAAAACTAAAATTTTGACTAAAAACTGACTTGAGAGTATTACCAAGAACACATGTGAGCTTAAACAAAACTATTCAAACATCAAAAATAGAAAATTAGAAAATAACAGATTCTAAGAAAGAAAAGCAGGATGGAAAACTTAAATGAAACAAACTTGTAATTAAATTGAAATTTAAAGTTACATGTAAATGAAAAATTGACAATGAAAATAAACTGAGCTAGAACAAGAAAAATTCTAGACTACTTGATACAAATACACTAATCTCCTCTTTATATAAAGAAAACTTCTGTCTTCTCTCATCATTCTTGGCCATTGGATTGGCCAGCTTCATCTCAGCCCTTTGATCACGTTTTGGCGCCAAAACCGTTATCCCACTTTTCTGATTGCTTGAGAGGGGGAAAGTAGCATTAATTGCATTTGGATGTTGTGGAGGTGGAGGGGACATGGAGTAGAGTTGGTGATGGAAGGTGGAGTTGTGGCATGGTTGTGAAAGGGCAGGCAAGTGGTTTGGGAGGTGAAGTGCAAGGGTCTGGTGCTTGTTTTGGCTTTTGGGCTTGGGGTTAAAAAAAAAGGTCGGTGGTTATTAGCTTAGTAACACAAGGACCATTCTTGCAATTCATCCAAACTAGAGGGACTGAAACTAAACTTTTCCAAAAAATTATTATAAGGACATAGATGACAAACTTTATTAACAAGGACCATGAATAATATTTTCCATTTTAAAAATCCCGTGGACTTGTTTTGCCATTTTGGAGGTGGGGGACTGAAACTGTCAATTATGCAAACTTTGTTCGTTTTTTAGCTGTTTTTACTCATTTTGCATTTAAAACATATAAAACATAATTTTGGGATATTTTCAGTATTTTGATGCATTTCTGAGTGTTTTTAAATGTTTTGCAATTCAGATTTGATAAAAAATGATGAGTATTTACACACTCATCAATCCACCTGTTCAAAGTCCTCAAAGGCTAGTTGCTGTTGAGTGTCATAATCAGCAACAAAAGAGTGAAGTACATCTTCCAATACACCACTGGATTTAGGTTGTGAACTTGATGAAGTGGTAGTGTAGGATGCGATGCTGAGGAAAGGGGACTTAGAGCATAAGTCATCCTGTTTGAGGAGGCCCCACCAAAAAGCTGTGTGACTAGGAGTGGATGAACGAAAGGGACTTCTCACATCAGGCTTAAGAGATTTAAGTCTGTTGTATAGTTCATCAAAAGTGAGCATATCCAGCCCACCTTTATCTTTGAGGGCAATGCTTACTTGAAACCAAGATGTAGGTAAAGATCGCAAGAACTTTGAGTTGCAGTCATCATTATCTGGCTTTGCCTTCAGTGGATTCATTGACTCAATATCTTAAGGAACCTGTCATACCCCTTGTGGATACCTTCCTCTTCAGAGATTTGGAATTCTTGAAACTATTTTTTCAGCATTGATTTCCTCATTCTCCTTGACTCCTCATTCCCACCAAACCTAGCCTTGATTGCCATCCATATGTCCTTAGCATCCTGCATGTAGTGAAAGTCACCCAAGTGATCCTCAGGTATAGCCTGAAGGAGAATAGTTACTTTTGTTCTCTCTCTAAACAGCCAGGATCTCTTCAGCAGTTTTGGGACCTACGATGGTAACCTTACCATTAGGATCTGTGATATGCCTCTTCAAACTGTTACCATTCTTCACAACTTCCCAGAGATTCCAATCAATGTTGGAGATCCAATTCTGCATCTTCATAGCCCACAAATCATACTCCTCCTTCTTTAGGTATGGGAACTTTGTATTTGCTGTTAGTGGACTGAGTTGTTGCAGCGATGTGTTGTTATGATTGTTGATGACATCACCTTCATTGTCTGATCCAGGCATGGTGGTGAATGTGGTTTTGGTGTTAGGGTGTACAAAAGATTGTTCTTAGTATCACAGACGACTCTCCGAGGCTCTGATACAACTTGTTGAAACCTAAGACCTTGATAGATCTTAGAGCACTCGTAGATCGTTAGTAATGCTTATGTAATCACAAACACACTAAAAGACTCTCTATAACTTATATCAAGCGGAAAATAAACACAAGAACAAACACAAATAACTAAGAACTCTGTGATCCTCTATGGATCTTTTAATAATACTAAAACTTGTTTTTCAACTCGTACATCATTCATACTATTGTGTTCCTTTTATACACAAGGAACCCTAACCCGTTTCCCAAGGAACGTATAAACATAAAACTAAATAAGATATACATTATCACTTCCTAATAAAGCTCATGCATATCCTAATAAAAACTATAGAATACGCGGAACATCTATCTCCTCAGAAACCATCTACACGGTTTCATTACTTCAGCCGAATTAAGTCTTCAGCAGATTCCACAACTCTTCAGCAGAATCTTCAGCAGTAATCTCAGCATAATTCATACTTAGTAGAATTCCCAACATACACAACCACGACCATGCACCAAGGCTATTGACTA
The DNA here is from genome assembly GCA_910596185.1 of Chrysanthemum makinoi. Taxonomy (NCBI): domain Eukaryota; kingdom Viridiplantae; phylum Streptophyta; class Magnoliopsida; order Asterales; family Asteraceae; genus Chrysanthemum; species Chrysanthemum makinoi. The sequence goes on along the minus strand of OU343221.1, from coordinate 119,914,704 downwards.
ATTTCCTATGTGAAGAATAGAACCATCATTCAGTGACTCATAAGTCTTGAACCTGCTTCTATCTTTGCACACATGAACTGTTGCACCAAAGTCAACCCACCACGCAACATCATCATCCTGCACATAATAAGATCCAGATACATATGTAACATAATAAATCTGAAAAGACTTATTAAACATATTCTAACCTTTCAGTGATTTGGTAGAACCACCACTCCCTGAACCATTAGTGCCTGATCCATTGGCTTTACCACCAACTTTAACACTTTTGCAATCCCTTTTAATGTGACCAGTTTTGCGACATTTCCAACAAGTAGGTGTTGCCTTCTTGTTAGGATATGCCCTTGTGTTATCATGATTTTTACGTTTGCCTTTGTTGTCATTGTACCTGGTGGAGTTGTTATGCTCTACCATATTGACAACAGATGCACCAGTAGCATTGCTACTCTTTGGCTTGTCATTATCCTGCCCTTGAATATTCCTCAATGCGCAGATGACTGACAACTCAACAAGAGTTAACTCCTCCTTCTTATGTTTCAGGTATGCTTGAATCTTTCCAGAAGGGGGAGTTATCAATGACACAAGAGATTGAAATAGCCTCATCCATGTGCATTTTGTGTTGTGTAAACCTTCCAAGTGTATACAAGAAGTTCGTGTATTGTTCCATAACTGGTCTTGAATCAGTCATTTGTAATTTGTGAAATTACTTACAAGGAACTTCTTACTTGATGCATCCTCAGCCATATATTTGGCATCCAAGGAATCCCATAGTTCTTTGGAAGATTCAAAGTTTTGATACATATCAAACTGAGAATCAGGCATACCATTGAGGATTAGGCCTCTGCAAATGTAGTCATCATTCTCCCATTTGCTCCTTCTCCTGATCTGCTCCACAGTAGCATCATCTCCATCATCAGGAATAGGAGTGGTTAGCACATACACCACACTCATGCTTGACAGTTGGAAGTGCATCTTCTTCTGCCATATACTAAAGTCCACCCATTCAAACTTATCAAGCTTGGAAAAGTTTGAAGCCATGTGTTTCATTGCAGCAGCAGCCATTGATTATCACAGAAATAGTTTACTTTGATTGTTGGTTGGTAACAGCCCAGAACAGGGTTAAGATAATCAGCAGCAACTGCAATACCACTAGGTGATTACAGGATATCACTTGGAATCGTGTAATCACTTTCCAAAGTAAACTATTCGACCCTAATGCCTAGGTATCACGAATATCTTCTTGGGATAAGACCAAATATATGTTATTGAATGAGGCACAAATCAATACCCCTTTGCTTTCAAGTGTTTAGCTATCAGTTAGTTTTTCCTAGTATTGTACTTTCTCAGTGTGTTCATGCTGATGAAGTCCGTCTCTATTTATAGTATAGAATACTCAATCCTAGTCAATGGACATTATGAATGATTAACGGCCAATTAATCACCCATAATAAGCCTCAATTATCATAGGTATAGTGGTTACATGACCAATTAAATGTGGTAATAAAGCAGTCATAACAACCACTTGAATGAGTCAAAGCTGTTACAAATTAATGACTGCCACACTACCAGTAGGAACCATTACACTAGCAGCAGGAACCAATACACTACCAGTGGGAACCATCAGTTACTATACTAGCAGTAGTAACCAATACACTAGCAGTAGGAACCAAATACACTACCAACATGAACCATCAGTTACTACATTAACAGTAGTAACCAATACATAAACAGTAGGAACCACTATTGAGTCAGGGTATTCAGGGACCTCATAGGTGTACACTCCGTACCTCCTTACCCAAACCAGGTGTGAACTAATCCCACAAGTGCACTAAATTTTCCAATAATATGTCTATTTTTAAATTGCAACCAATGTTCCTTGCCAACTATATATGGGTTAAGTTGCATAATTTCTTATATCAAAATCATTTGAAATATCATGAATGATATACGTGAATCGATCATTTTTCTCAATATAGGTTCATGCTCATGAGTTTTGAGCTTTTTTCTACTTTTTCGATGAAAATTTTGTAGTGAATGTGTTCTAATTGGTAAGTTATTATCTGATTGACCATGTATAGCAACATTTTTCCAACCATGAACATGCAAAATACCTCTAGTATCTCATACATAAATGAAGAGAAACAAAAATCAAAGACTACCCGTAACGCGAAGGAAGATGTATATATGTTTCTTATCATAAAATCCGGAGGCATAAAGGTGTTGTGGCCCTCTATACGCGCTTTGTTTACTGATAAAGTTTCACCACGATAAGGTTATTTGGGTCGGTTTGGGACGTCCAATGTGATCCAGTGTCTCCATGAAAAGAAAATTGCCTACTAGTTACATATAAATGAGTAAATTTGCATTCTTTTTGCGTATTCTACAAACACATCAAGAATCTGGGGATAAGACTAGTTATAGCTTATGTACGATCATATACAAATAAATCTATAATAAGACATACCCTTCAAGATAAAAAAACCTTTCTTTTTAAACTCTCAACACTGTCCTTAATAATCTGCTCCATAGGAAGGAACTCAAGACCAAAGTCCATGAGCTTCTTGGATGCATTCTTGAATCTCAGTAATCTCAGTTGGGTGTCTTTTGGAAACCTATACAAAAGAGGTAATGATTTGTAATCCATCATGCAGAAAACTTGCATAAGTTGTATTTCTCATTACTATTCAGGTACTCGCATTATTTAAATTAGCTATTTTTTTCACTTCTTCTTATACAGATACTGCAATATGTTACATATATTTAGTTCAAGTTGTATAAGTCAAGTCTTAGGTGTTTGATTTAACAAGAATTTGCAGATTCAGACTTGTTTCTAATAGAGTGAATAACCAGCAACTCGTAATAGTAGAACATACAAGCGGGGAAGAAATCTACAATACTTGGGGATGTTATACTCGGGGTATAATTCTGCAAACTTGGCTGCAAAATCACCATAAAGGGTGATGGCTTCAACGCAGATGTGTCTTCCTGTTAGGTTCAGTAAATACCCAAACCCCTTAACTCTAGGATTTGAATAGAAAATATCCTAAGTGTTTAAGCCGTTAAACACTAACAGGTCACTGAGTGCATAGTCTCTCAGTGAGCCATCTTCAGGATACTCAGTAAGAGGCGAAGAAGAAGTCTCTGTACTCAGTAAGGTGGAACTTAAGGGGTGAAGACTGAGTCAAGAAGAAGATGGTGGATTCAGTGAGTGATGACAATAACTCACTGAATCCCTAACTCCTCACCGCTACTACACTTAAGACAAACTGAAGTAGAAGACTGAAGGCAAGAAGACTGGAGATGAGCTGGATAAGGCGGGATAAGTTTGAATCAGATAAGACGAAGTCCTTATCAACCAAAGTCAACTTTCCCTGAAGGCTAACTTCAGGTCAGTTGTCATCCATGACTTATGGAAGCAACCTTGTCTCTTACAATATAGCCGTGTAAACAAGACAAAATACATCAGTATTTTGTCTTCTATAACTTGTCAGTTTATCACTTAGGATAAAGTTAAAACTCATACTTGTATAAATAGCAAAAGTGATGGAGTGAAAGATTTAAGCTTGTGAATTGTAAACACACACACATAAGCCATCTTTCACTCCTCCAAATACAACTCAGTCCCTAAGATAGCTCAGTGGTTCCATAGTAGTTGTGCTCAGACTTAGCCTGAGCTTCGTGAGGAGTTACCAACCCTTTGTCATTTCAATCCCAAGTACTATTCCGCAAGTACTTGGGTAATGTATTCTTTTTTGATGATTCTAATAAGAATATTATTTGAAAATTTATCAGTGTGTTTTACTTATGCATTTCAGTCATTGATTCACTATAGTTTATTTAAGTACTTATCTGTTTTTATCGATAGTGAATAGGGAACAACAAGTGGTATTAGAGCAAAGGGCTGATTATAAAACCTTTAACGCCGCCTAAAATGTTTTTAAATCAGGATCCTAATGGCTGAAATTGATGTACCCCAACTAGTCAACAAAAAAGGTGGAGCTATTAGTGTTGCCCTAGACTTGAAGTTGGTAAATTTAACAATGGAAAAAGCTTATGCTGCTCATTTGATTGGGATGGAACCTTATTATATCAAGTGTATTAATGAAGGTCCATTTATTCCAAAGACTGCTGAAGGTTTGCCTAAAACTGAAGCTCAGTGGACTCATGATGAGAGAAGAGTGGTCAACCAGACAAAAGACTCCAAAGTATCATCATATCATGTCTTCCTGATGATATTATGGAGTCAGTTATAAGTTGTAGTAAAGCTAAACAACCTGAGGATGACCTGGTCCACAGTCATGAAGGCCCATCGATACCAAGGAAAACAGGATAATGGACTGAAAACTGAGTATACACCTTCAGGGCTAAGGACTCGAAAACTCTATCCAAAATTACACCCAATACAAAACTTTGCTAAAATGAACTATCAAATGATTGTGTTAAGTTTACCAAACAGAAAATCAATGTTGGTTTTGTCCATATTCTTCCGGAGAAGTGCTGAATTCTTCAGGGACTTAGGAATGTTAATCATATCCAAAATCTTGAACTTCCTGAAATATATGGGAAATTTGTCTATGAGGAAAACCTCATCAATAGACGATACCCTGACTTGAAGAAGTCTCAAGAAGTCAAGAAGTCCCTGACCACCACTTCAACACCTAAATCTACTGCTTTTTATTCTAACAGTTTGGTTCAAGATTTTTAGGAAAATTCAGATGATGAGCTGTTAGGAATTAGAAAATTCCATAGTGAAGTAGCGGTCACCCCAAATATAATCTAGCATAAGTTAGCTCGTAGACATATCGTTATTTACTGTTTTATTAGTTAGTTATTTAGTTTAGAGTAACACCGTGGAGGAAGGACGGGTCTTTACCCACTGTATGCCTGATCCACAGTCCGAAGGAGGACGTTTAGTTTGTAACTATAAATACCCTCTACCTCCCAAGGTAGAGGGTTGGACCTTTCTCATTCATCTTAATCTAACCTTCTAAGTTTTCTTTCACTTTCTCTCTCTAGAAAGGTTCCCACTTTCTCTCTCTAAACTCTACATAATTCGAACCATATATTGTTATGTGATGTGTTTATGAAATCCAATATGTTACAATTGGTATCAAGAGCCATGGTTAGATCATCTCTTACATATCTTTGGATTTCTAGTGGTTTTAGGTGGTTTTTGAGTTTGAGAAAGTTTAGTGGTTTTTGCATCATTTGGTTGATTTCTTGTGTTAAGGTTTGGATTTTGATTGTACTTTTGTGTTTAGGATCATCATAAGTGTTTAGGTGTTGATTTGGAAGGCTTGAATCATCGTGGTTGGGTTGTTTTTGGATTGAAAAGTGTGTTTTGAAAGTTTTTCAAGTTAGCGACTTGGCTCACGGTATAACTTTCTTGCTAGCGATTTGCTTCAAAAAAATCAGCGAGTTGCAGTGTTGTTTGTTGGCATTTGGTCCTAGCGCTTGCTTCACAATTTTGTAGGGAGTACAGTTGTGGACTAGCGATTAGACCTAGCGATTAACAGTACAAGTAGTGGACTCTCCACTACGGGTAGCGACTTGGGGTAGCGACTTGGTCTGTAGCGAGTTGCTCTTTAGCGACTTGAAGTTTTTAGCGACTTGAGTAGCGAATTGCTGCCAAAATTTTGCTAGCGACTTGAGGGTTAGCGAGTTACTACTTAGCGACTTGATTTGTCTAGCGATTGGGACTTAGCGACTTGGGGTGTAGCGAATTAGGTGTTAGCGACTTGGTGATTATTTAGCGACTTGGGTCCTAGAGACTTGGTCCTAGCGACTTGGTTCAAGAATTCTTAGCGACTTGTTGACTTTTCCGACAAAACTTCAAACGGCTATAACTTTTGATCCGTAACTCCGTTTTCAGCGTTCTACCCATCAAAACGACCGTGAGAACGAGGAGAATGTCACGCCAAGTTCATTCGGGTCAAACTTCGAGGGCTAAATCCGCTCTGAATAGAAGTTATTGAGGTTTTTATGTTTTTAGACCTAAAATTCTCAGGAAAATCGTGCATAAACCAATCCAAATCTCAACCAAACAACATCTCTGCTAACCCTACAAACATTTATATGTCCTAACACACAATTGTCTATCATTTTGACAATCCATCAGTCATCTTAACACGTTCATTGGTCATTGCTTAACGGTTTGGTCTTGATTTTAGTAAAATCCCGAGAAAGATTCTATTTCTCGGTTTAAATCATAGACTTGTAAAATCCCGTGCATACTACCACATCATGTCTTATTCTACTGACCCAGTGATTTCAGAAGTGCTTAAATTGTATGATGATGTGGACAACAATGATACTGTATGCTACACTGAACGATTTAAGATGATTGAATCAATCAATGAGGATATGATATCTCCGGGTTCAGACTCTGAAAAGACAGAAATGCACCAGTCAATGCTACAGAATGCCATGCAAAAGGAAAGCAGCATTGAACCTTATCAACAACTTCACTCTCACCTCATGTTACTTCTACCCACATCAATGGAACGAACATGCATTGCCCTCTTTCGTCAGGATTTTTCCACATTAACAGGAACTCTGTTGTTAAACCTAGAGCAATTGGAGCTACAACTTGACAAAGAGAAGGTTCATAAGGATAGTTCCAGCGCTGCACTTCAAGTGATCTACAAACACTTTCAGTCATTCATTAGAAGGGAATTCACATCTGATTATGATCAAGACATGACTGAAATGTCCTTCAAGAGACACACTGGAATGGACATTAGCGTGTTCACGGAGACACTTATCCATCTCATGGATAATGTGGAGAAGTATATTGAGGAAGTTACTCAGAAAGATGCAAAAGTAGATGAGAGTCGGGTACAGTTGAGAGTTATTTGTGATAAGTTGGGAAATGTATCAGAAAGGTCGGGTGTTGCTGAATGCAGAATATCAGAAACAACAAAGAATGATGTAACCAGCTGCTCAGTGACTCCTGTCTCACAAGAAGTGGATGTTGTAATCAGAAAGGCGAATGTATCTCGGGTACAATCAATAAATTGTTGTGTTGAGACCGGTATGGCACCAGATGTTGGATCAGTTGACACTGAATACAGAGGCTCAGAGACAGATAAGCTTGAAACAGCCAGCGGTTCAGTGACTCTTGTTACACATGATGTGGATGCAGATATCAGACCAGAAATTGAACAGGAGTCATGTAATGAGGTACCCTTTACTGTTCAACATAGTGCATCTGCTAAAGTACTTAAACAAACTGATCATGATGCTGAACATAACTTTCATAAATGTTCTGTTACTGAGGCTGAGTCTGAGATTAAGTGTTTCAAAACAAAAGATATGGTTGATAAGAAGGCTTTTGATGAACTTTCAAACAAATTCTCAAATCTTGAAAAGCATTGCATTTCACTTGAAATCGCGATTCAGAGTAAAGAAGAAAGTTTTCAACTTAACAAACCATGTAAAAAACCGGAACTTCCTGAATTCCGTGAACTTTTTGAAATTAACACTTTGAAAGCTCAGCTTCAAGACAAAGAGTCAACCATTTACAATCTGAAGAAACATATTTCTGTCTTGAATGAGAAAAGTAATTTAGTCATGAATACACAAGACATTGATGCTATTATAACAAGAAATAATGAATTGTCAATTTATGTGGCTAAATTACTAAAGGAAAATGAGTCTTTGAGAAAGCATCATATAGAACTAAGTGACTCTGTCAAAGATGCTAGAACTAAATCAGTAGAACAAACAAACTCTTTGATAGCAAAAATTGATGATTTCAAAGCTCAACTTCAAGAAAAGAGTTTCGCTATTGTTGCCTTAAAAAATGAGCTTAGGAAAACTGTAGGGAAAAGTGTGAATACTAAGTTTACAAAACCATCAACCTGGGGGAAACCAGTTTCTCATCCCATTAGAAACCGGTCCATTGTTAGGCAGCCTATCGTTATATCCGAAAGACCAAAATTTTCAAAAACACGGTTTGCCTCCCAAGTTGATGAGAAACAAGTTTTGTCAAAACCAGTCACTTCACCTGAGTTATCTAAGAATAAGGCTTCTAGCTCGTTACCCTCAACACGTAGTCACTTCTACTCCCAGCACCTCTAGGATTAGTTCGAAAACAGTGTCAAAACCAAGCATTAAAACCCAGAATTCATATGATATGAATGACTTGTGGAAGAACTATTATCTAAAAAAAGCTAGGAAAAAGGCAAAGATTCGAAAAGACGGAATTTTAGGTGCAAAACCTAGGGTGATGAATTCTACGAGATTTCAAAGCACTGCTAGTAGTTGTAAACCACTACCTAGGAACACTCAAAAGACTAGGGATTGGCGTACATCTAAGAGTAGTTACGTGCATAAGAATGCTAAGCATGTAGAAAACAAAACTAGAAATTCTGAGTCTTTTCCACAAAAGAAACATTTTCCTAATTCACATGCTAAGGTACAATCCCTAAGACTACTTATGCGGACTAAGGTCCACATGTTGTGAAGCAAAATAAACCAAAAACTTCTCCTAGATGGATACCAACTGCTAAATCTTTGGAAACTAGGAATAAGGATAAGTCTTCCACTGTGCATAAGAAGCCTAACAATCCTAGACCTTGCCATAAGTGGATACCGTCTGGTAGAATGTTTAAGGATGCTGGACTTAGGTGGATTCCTACCTCAAAGGGTTTGGATTCTAATGTCACTAACCAATATATATGCAATCAAGCTTGTAATGTTAGTGCAGGTAGACCTTACTCAGTTGCAGATACTTCGATCCTTCAATACATGGACTGGTTTAAAGTATGGATAACACAAGGATTGATATCTCATAACTCACGGGTTCAAGTAACTCAATCTTGATATTCTTTCGGATATGACGTCTGTTCACTTCAGTTCAGGCCTCGTACTTCATCATTATGGCGTCTGCAGATAACACTTCAGGCCCCGTTCTTCAAAGAAAAGAAAAGTGTACGCTCTTCTGTGCGCTTTATCTTCAGCTAAAGAGAAATTTCTCTGAATGGCCATACTCATCTACATTATTCATCAACAAACTTCATGTTTTTTCCACGCTCATTCAGTCATCAAGTGGATCTACGTTCATTGGTGTATACTCTTATTCACTGGTTAAATCAAAAATGGCAACTTCGGATGCAATTTTTGAGGGGGAGAAGAGTGAATATACTACATGATGATGGATGTTTGAATAATGGTTATACGACTAATTTTGATGATGATGAGTGTATATTCTTTTTATGAAGAGTGAATTACTAAGGATTACTGGGATTCATTGTTTTGATTTTGACGACTTCCAACGCCTAAGTTTCACTCATAAGGATAAAGGGATTTATTGTTTGGTTTCAGTTTCAAGAGATGTTTGATGAGTATTTCAACCGCTAGCGAATGTTGATCATCAAGAAGTACTCTCAGAACTCTCAAGAAACCTAATCTCCAGTTATTCCTCAAGGGTGTTGATATGACTATCATAATATGCAGTGCACTCATGAATAATGCTCCGCTCTTTGGTATTCCTTTGCCAAATCTTCACGGATTATTATTCATGAATAATGATCCGCTCTTTGGTATTCCTTCGCCAAATCTTCACGGGTTATTGTTCCTCTCATTGTGCACGCTATAAATCAACCACATGAACATTAAGGAAAATGACTACCTCATCCGCTCGAAGACATTATTGGTGAATCTTCAGATCAGTCAGTCACTACATGTATACTATTAGGAAGAATGCATTGATGTTGAGGCATCATTTGTTCCGGTTCATTCAGTGGGTGAATGTACATCCGATTGTATGTTTATTCACGTGTTGGGTATTGGCATAAGTTGATTACTTTGGAGTTAATCGTTTATCACTTATTTGAGATTGAAGTTGACCTTCACAAAGGGTTTTTTATTTATCTTGAAGTCGGGGATGGTTGGATGCATGAATTTCAATGATAACTTGCTCGTGATTGAATTTAAGTTGAAGACTTGGTTTATCTAGTTACCAGCAGTCGGGATGGATGGTTGAAGACATGGTTAACTATCACTTCAAGGAGTTACGTTGTTTACTCAGTGACACACGCTTATGTCGTTGTGGATAATCGCAAGAGGTGTTAATGTCTCATACTTTGGTTGAGTATTGAGTACTTGGAGATTTGCTTGGAGCATAAATTCTCGACACCGTTCTTCCAACATTAGTGCAAGCTTAAGATGCAAATGCGGGGAATTCTACTTCAGTTTCAAGTTTGGTACATGGGGTTTTCTTCATCAGTGGTCACTTCAAATTGTCTACGAATGGGTTGATAAAGATAGTCAGAGAGAGTTTCTATAGCAGTTGATTCTCACAAGATTCATTTGAGCTAATTTTTTGTTCTCTATTTCAAGAATATTTGGTATGTATAATGTGTTGCTGATTCTGAGGTATCAAGGGGGAAGGAGACATACATCTAAACACACAACGAGTACACGTGATGAACCAATACTTCTTTTGGTTGAAGTAATCCGGGAAAGACAATTTTCATAACCATAGAGAAACTCAGTGTTTACTCATAACCTTTGATGTATTATTCCAACCATTTGGGAGGAAGTGGTCTCTGGATACTTTTGGTATGTGTTAACTCAGCCCTCAGTAGAAGGAAATATGAGAAGAATATTGGTTTGGTTCGGAGATGATATTGCTTAACGACATCTTCGATATGAATAATGGTAAAGTGCTTCCGATTATTCCTTCATGTACACATTATTATGTTGATTCCGATAAGATCACAACCATCATGGGGAAGAGATATGGGTACATCTAGAACTCACAACATGTTCACCTGATCGGGTTTAATCAGTTATTCTGGAGTTGACATCTGCAGAGATGATCAGTGACTCAACATGTTACTTGAATGTCATCGTCTCTACTCTTGTTGGGTACATGTGTACATCATGGGCTAATTGGTTATATGTAAGATAATTGGAATGCATTTGGAAATATGAAGATGTTGATGTTTAGTTCCCCGATTGACAACTGGTCAATATCGAAGAGTAATGTGTACATCGGAGATGCACAACAGGTTCATGTGATCGAAGTTCATCAGTTATTCCGGATTTGATAACCACTGATACGATCTATGTTTCAACTTGTTACTTTGGTGTTCTCGTGTTCTTCGGGGTGCAGAGCTTCTTTTAATGAGACTGTTTTCATTCATTTCTACTTCTTGGAAAATGGTCTTTATACTCAGTTTGTCGGTTTGAGGGGAAGCTACCAAAGACTCACTGGTTGAAGGCTCAAGTTCTTTCGACGATTCAAGAGCCTCGAATGCTTTGGTGGTGAAAGTTTAAGAGATGATGACTTCTATCTTCTACAAAGTGCTGAACGATTTCCTTTTTTTTGTACTCGTATCATCATCCTCTTAAACTATTTCTCTATATTTGTATATATTTATCAAAAAACCAAATACAAAAATATAAAACCAACAAAAAGAAAATAGAAAAATATAAAATCTTCAAAAGCCCATAAAAATCAGAAAATTGAAAAATACCAAAAATATTGTTTTCTCAAGACATGTCTTCTGGTATCGATAACATCTACGGTCTTAGAAATGTCATTCAATAATGGCACGGGACCATAGATGAAGTTCGAGCAGGAGGTGTAAATATTCTTTTTCTAAACATGTCTAAAACTATGGCTTACAGTTATTTCAGACTGTAACCCGGGCTTCAAATGATGGCTTACAGTTACTTCAGACTGTAACCCGTGCTTAAACAATGGCTTGCTATTATTTCCGATAGCAACCCGCTCTTCAAGAAAGGAAAGTGCTACGCTAAACAATTTTCAAAATATTCGTGCACTTATCCTAAATACAAATTTGAGGAAAGTATGTCGAAGGACTGCTGTTCCTACACAAATGTTTTTCCGTCTAAAATTCTTCAGAAAAATATTTGTTGTTTTCAAAAATGGTGGTAAATGAGTTGCTTTAAAAACAATCAGTTTCAGAGTTTGAGTAAAATTGAAAAACTCAATCAATGACTTCAGCGCTTTTAAACTTTTCAGAAAAATAAGTCATGATTGAGGGGAAAATGTTTTCAATTTTATCATCTAACGGACTTTCTTAATTATCCTACGTGCTTATCTGAAAAAAATATAATTGCCTATGTTGAAGGACTAGGTTTCTAGGATATGATTGTTAGGTTTAGATGATTAGAGTTGAGAAAAACATTAACCCATACCTTATATGATCTGATTGATATGTTGGATTGACTTTTATTAGTCGATTGTGTTTGGGGGTGATGTCGACCACCATATATTGTATATGTGTTCACTAACGTATGCATGTATATTGGTATAAGAATGTTCCCGATCCGGATCCCACAATTGAAGATGATTGGATGCCGAAAGGAAAGGGTAACTATATCTTGGGTTGACAAATGAAGAAACGGAGCTTAATTGGACTTTTATGGAGAGTTGGCATAAATGCAACGTAAGAGGTCTCACTGCATCAGCAGATGGTTTTCTTCTAAGTGATTGAAGAAACGGAGCTTAATTTGACCTCAGTTGGCATTCAAAATGCAACGTAAGAAGAAGTCTCACTGCATCTGCAGACGGTTTTTCTTCCAACCCTACAGCAACAACAACGGAAGCTTCTCAACCACTAACGTATCTTTGTGCAGGAATATATGATGATACCATTTTTCTAAACTTGAATAATATGTTTTTGAAAATGGAAAATTATTGTTTTGAAAATAAATTGGACTAAATTTTGAAAATTACCGGACTTCTTTTTATCAAAACATGTCACTCAATTATCGACTTCGGTCATCGATTGAGGGGGAGAGTGATTTAAAATAAAGTATTTTCAAACAATATATCTTCAAAAGAGTCCGTTTGTATACAAAAAATAAGTGGTGATATAAAGATTTAATGTTATGTCATGGTATGATTTTTCTTTAGAATCAAGGTCTTTCAAAATGAAATTTTTCTGTTCTTGTTTGATTGTGAAATTGTTTTGTTTTACTTAAAAGATCTCTTAAAAAACTATCATACCTGACACTAACAATCTTTAATGTCTATAATTGGTCCTTATCTGTCATTTTTCAAAATTAAATCTTGCCACGTCTTTCCCCTAAAATTTCTAAATGATTTAAATCAATTGGGATCCAAAACTCAAATGGTTTGAAATTTTTGATCTAGGGAGAGATCGTGATTTAAATCTCAAATCTGTTTTAATGGAATCGGTTTTAGTCCTTTATAGGCACTCTTGCCTCCATGTGCCAAACGATTTCAAATACACAATGCACATGTTGAGGAGGAGGATTTATCCAAAAACCAGATGAGTATTTAAAACAAGGCCACATTTTCTCCCATGTTTTCTAAACCTAATTAAATCACTTGGGATCCAAAATCTCAAAGGGTTTGATATTTTTGATCGGGGGGAATTTGTGATTTAATAATGAAATTTGATAAAAGGTGATCGTTTTGATTTATTGTGCCGCTGCTCGCTCATATGTGCTAAACGCTTTCGAATCTTGAAGCACGTATTGAGGGGGAGCAAATAAACTATCGAGGTACGAAAGCTTGTTAAAGTGATTTATAAAGTACCTTGATTGAGTTTTCAAATGGTTTCTTAAATGGCTTTTGTAATCGTGGATGTGCTTCAAAAGAACTCTTGCCTCTATGTGATAAAAATGATTTCAAATATCCTATGCACATATTGAGGGGGAGAATTTACCAAAGAAAATCAAATGGCTTTTTCGTATGAAAATTGTGATCAAAGAAAATATTTCAAAGTCTCTTGCCTCCATGTGCTAAACAATTTCTAAATCATATGCACATGTTGAGGGGGAGGTTTTCTAAATGATCAAAACTATTAAGGTACAAAATGCTTTGATCTCGTATCACAAGTACCTTGATTGTTTTTCCAAATGATTTTTCAATTGGTTTTAAGGAAGAATGAACTGTACCAAAAGACCGACAATTTTACTTTATGCATGGAGTTATAAGGATGGTTAGGTTAGGTATTTGTTCCCACGATCCGCCAGAGCCGGAGGGATCTACCCAGGGACAATCCACTAGATAGTGTAGAGTCTTAGGTATATTGAAAAAAAGGAGAAAAATGAGAAATGGGAAGAGTGCGGACTGAGACAGAGCTAGTACTGGAATAAACCCAACTAGGTTCTAGTTATGAAGTCTCGGTAAGCACTGAAGGGGTTGAAGAATGAAAAAGAAATTGAATGTGAAAAGGGTGAAAAGAAATAGCCCTCCAATAATTCAACCTTAGGGCAGACACCGGGTTCAATACATATGCTACTGGTGGTTACTAAGGTAACACTGGTATTGAAGACAAGACGTCATGGACCCAGTGACGCACTGCACTAAACTTCCCAAACTACTCAAGTTCCTCTTAAAAGGGCTTGTTTCATTCTCACGGGGAACCGACATAATCTATCGACTTTCTCTTAGAGATTGTTGATATTGAAGAAGGAGACCCTCTCCCTAGTCTCCGGCATAGGAACCAAATGTGCACGATTGAGTCTAGAGCCAAGAGATCATCCACAATATCTCATTAGGACACAAAATTAATGAAGACTTGCTGTTTCACACAATGTGGAAAGTAAGAATATATTAAGAGTCCTACGCTTTATCCTTGTGGTATTGCCAGAACATCTGAGTGATATGTAAAAATATTCACGATGAAGATGGAAATCCTTCTAGAGCCAACCTTTAACAAGCTCTTGGTGGGTGACATGTGAAATCTTGCAAAAGATCAAGCTTGTGACAACTGGATAGAAACAATGGGGCGATTCATTCTTGAATCAACCTTGGTCCAGGAATGGAATTGACGAGTACTTTTGGAAAAACTGTTCGATGTGCAAATCTTCTTTTCTCTAGCACGTCGAATGTGTATTCATTTTCAAACACAAAAAGTATCTCTGATTGAAAAATACTTTTAGAAAAACCGTTCGATGTGCGAATCTCTTCTTTTCGCTAGCACGTCGAATGTGTACTCATTCTCTAATACAAAAAGTATTTTGATTGAAAATTGATCTTTCTCATAAAACCTTCGTCGTATTGCAAAACTCTTTCTTCAAGCAATACGCGATTGTTTTCAAATCATTTTTCATCAATCAGTGTATCTCAATTCGCTGGTTCACTCACTCCGTGTTGTCTTCTTTGAGACGTTCCGGTTTGAGAACAGCTAGAACAGCTGCGAAACCCTGTCAAGGAGATTCCTCAGAATCCTACCTGATCACAGGCAGTACTTGTACTGATCAACGGGGAACCGTGGGCCGTGTACCTCAATTCAGCGAAAGTGATCAAAGACACTTTCGTGTGTTTTATTGCTAACTGTTGTTTGCAGGTACATTTGGACGGTTGCAGCTGATCAGAATTGAGGAGTCATTCCAAAGCCGCATGCTCACAACATCCACACTTAATTTGAAGAAATCATGACTGGTGCATATCTACATAACCTGGTTCTGATATTCCATACTATGCTTCTGCTTCGCTGCTGCAAATATCATGAACCAGTAAGGCTTCCGCTACTATGATGGAATGATGTCATGATTCAAAAGTGTGAGCATGTCGGTCCGAAAGTCACAACTTCACATGATGGCAACACAATAAAGGGTGATCCAGAGATTACTGTGGCTGATGATCTCAATGAAAGCTCGAAGATCATCAAAGATGTGGATCAGTAAAAGGCCTCCACTGAAAGTACAAACCACTCGGACTATGAAGAGTCACTGCTAAAGCACAAAGATGCAGAAGTTGAAGAATTCAAGTCTACGAGCTCAAGACTGAAGATTAAATAGAATGCTAGGATTCAAAATGTAAAACATGGGGTGACCTCCCTTAGGGGGAGATTGTTAGGAATTAGAAAATCCATAGTGAAGTAGCGGTCACCCCAAATATAATCTAGCATAAGTTAGCTCGTAGACATATCGTTATTTACTGTTTTATTAGTTAGTTATTTAGTTTAGAGTAACACCGTGGAGGAAGGACGGGTCTTTACCCACTGTATGCCTGATCCACAGTCCGAAGAGGAGGACGTTAGTTTGTAACTATATATACCCTCTACCTCCCAAGGTAGAGGGTTGGACCTTTCATTCATCTTAATCTAACCTTCTAAGTTTTCTTTCACTTTCTCTCTCTAGAAAGGTTCCCACTTTCTCTCTCTAAACTCTACATAATTCGAACCATATATTGTTATGTGATGTGTTTATGAAATCCAATATGTTACATGAGCCTGATGAGAGATCAAGTGAGGAGTACCTAAATGACCTTAATATCGAATTTCAGGAAAGGGCACTCCTTGCTAACTCTCGGAGGTTTATAAAAAGAAACAAAGGTTTTCCAAATGCTAAACCAAATGAGGACACTGAATGCAATTAAATTAAGTGTCATAAAAGAGGTCATTTTGCCAAAGACTGTTTTCCAAAACAATTCAGAACCCTCTACAAACCAATCAGGGTCAAATAGTCCTCAGGCTTTAGCAAATTTCACAACAAAATCTATCAGTCTCATCAAAATTTTCAAAAACAATTTTGATCTAGTAAAACTTTTGGTTTTGAAGCTAAGTACAGGAAAGTCAAAGCCAAGTAGCACTGTTGAGCCACTCCCTCAGAACAACAAAACACTATTAAATGGTGCAGGGTAAAAACAATGGCCTAGTTGCTGAAGTCTTTGACTGGGATGAAGAGCCAGTCTCCTCAGACGATGAAATGGTGCAAGTTAGTGCACTGATGGCTCTCTCAGAAGAGGAAAGCTAGCTATTGGGAAAATATGCAGGAATGGGAATGGGTCAACATCACAATGAAGAAGGTAAATATTTTGCTTTATGGTGATGACTCTGATTGGCAGTCTTATATGAACTATATCAATGTTGACCTTAAATTTGTAGAAGAGCAACAATTAAATCTTTTTTCAAAATATAACAAGCTAAGTTTTGAACCGAACAAGTGTAGGGATGAACTGCTTCTTTTAAAACAAAATAAGTTTGGGGCTATCACTTTGCAAATTCAAAACACTGAACTAGTTAAAAAGAAATCAAGCTCTTCAAGATGAACTTAAAAGGGAAAAAGATATCATTGAAAGTTGGACTGCTAAGAATCCAAGGGTCTTTGATGCTGCGGGTGCCCCCAGTAGCAAAAAGAGAGTCATAGGTGAAGACCATCTCCATGACTCTCACAACAAAGACCAGAGTCTAAAGCCATTTGTGTCTGGTGGCATGATTACCAATATGTTGACAATTCCCAAGCCCAGTGATTGGATTAAACGGGTAAACCCTGAGAGTAAGCTTCCAAATTTCGATTCTGGAAGAATACTAGAGCCTGAGAGTCAAGCTCTTAAGAGCATGCTTGGACTCCCTGATGTGCCCAGTAGTACTGAACACATCTCTGAGTCTGAAGCAGAATCTAATGCACCGCTTCCACCCCTGAAACCTCTTCAGGGTGCTGCACCAAGCTCTGAGCTTACTCTACTACAATTCAATCCTCACTCACCAAAAGAAAGGCCTGGACTTGGTAGAACCATACTGAAAAGACCAACAAAACCAATCCAACAATATTCTACTCCCACTGAGACTTCTACATCTTCAGTTCCTACTGAAGCAGACCAAATTCAGAAACTGACTGAACTTTTGAGGAAGCTGACTGATAAGATGGAATCCATCGAAAAAGCTCTTGATTCAACAATCAAGGAAACTAAGTCAGCCTCCTCTTGTTCATCAAAGTCAAAATTCACCAACAAGCCCAAACAGAAGTGTGATCTGTGCCACTATACCAGTCATACCACTGACAACTGCTATAGAATCCTTTTTTGTATGATCTACAAAAAGGATGATCACAGAACTTCTGATCACTTACAATATGTAAGTTCACTCAGTAAAGCAAAGTATACCAATGTTGGTCATCAGTATGCTTCAACCTCCAAATCTGCTCACAAGTATAGAGCAAAACCCTTCCTCCCTTGCCTACACTGTGGCTTCAATGATCATCATCAGGATGATTATCTCATGAACACATGTTGTGATATTTGCGGAAATCCAGCTCATGAGACATGTCAGCATGACAGTGTCATCCAAGCAAGGAGAAGTTCCAAACAACCCCGAATCACTGAGACATCCTCAATCACCAAATGCAAAACCTGTGGTAGCACAATGCACTCAACCACTGACCATGAGTCAATTTCCAAATTCAAGCAGACCTTTAGACTAAACCCACTAGTATGTGGGTCAGCAAGAGAAACTAATCCAGTTTACTATTTGTGCAGAGACACGCCAGGGAGCCTATTTGGCATCTAGATAGTGGATGCTCAAGAAGCATGACTGGTGTTAAGGAGTATCTGCACAAGTATGTAAAGGAAACAGGACCCAAGGTAGTATTTCGTGATAACTCATCATGTCCCACTGAAGGTTATGGTTCAGTATACTGCAATGGAATAGTTTTCTCTACAATAGCTTATGTCAATGGTCTTAAATACAATCTCATCACTGTTAGTCAACTCTGTGATCCTAAGTACATTGTGCAATTCAATGACAAACAAGGCACCATTTTCAATGCCAACAAATAAGCTGTTTTGATAGCTCCTAGAAGAGATGATGTTTATGTCTTAGACATGTCAACACTCTCTCAAAATGGAACTTGTCTCTTTACCAAAGCCACTGAAACTATCAACTGGTTGTGGCACAAGAGACTCTCACACTTAAATTTCAAAAACATCAACAACTTGGCAAAACAAAACAAGGTCCTTGGCTTACCATCACTGGTTTTTGCAAAAGATAAACCATGCTCAGCCTATGAAAAAGGCAAATACCAAAGAGCATCTTTCAAAACAAAACAAAATTTCTCCATCAAAATCTGCCTTCACCTCCTGCACATGGATCTCTTTGGACCCGTCAGTCCTAGATCAATCTAGCATGAGAAGTATACACTTGTCATTGTTGATGAGTTCTCAAGATACACTTGGGTATACTTTCTTTCCAAAAAGAGTCAGGCAGCTGATACAATAATGTCATTCATCAGGAACATTGAAAACCAGAATGACATTACTGTTAAACAAATCAGAACTGACAATGGCACTGAGTTCAGAAATGAAGAGCTTGAGAATTTCTGTGATGAAAAGGGAATCACCCAAAACTTTTCATCCCCTTACACCCCTGAAAAAAATGGGGTAGCTGAAAGGAAAAACATGACTCTCATTGAGGCTGCCAGAACTATGTTAAATGGCTCAGCACTCTCAAAGCATTTCTGGACTGAAGCAGTCAAAATAGGTCAATCATTGTCAAAAGACATAACAAAACCCTATATGATATATTCAAAGGTAGACTTCCTGATATCAGCTACTTTCATGTGTTTGGATGTCCTGTGTTTATTCATAACCACAAGGATCATCTAGGCAAGTTTGATGCTAAAGCTGATGATGGATACTTTCTAGGTTACTCACTGATCTCCAAAGCCTTCAGGGTATTTAACACAAGGAGACAACAAGTTGAGGAAACCTTTCATGTCACCTTTGATGAGAGTTCTAAAAGCATCAGGTTCACCAACACCTCAGTGGAGGAAATAGGAATTGATAACTCATCAAGATATCCTCCTGATGAGTATAATACTAAAATCAATTCCTCATACCAAGCTGATGCTGACATCTCATATTATGTCTTACCTCACAACCTTCCCTGATTATGTCTGCAAGCTTGACAAAGCCCTTTATGGACTAAAACAAGCTCCCAGGGCATGGTATGAAACTCTCTCAGCCTTCCTGATTCAAAACAAGTTTGTCAGAGGAAAGATAGACAACACATTGTTTATCTACAGGACAAAACAAGATGTGATACTGGTCCAAGTATATGTTGATGACATCATCTTTGGCTCAACAAACTACACTATTTGTAAACAGTTTGAAAAACTAATGACAAAGAAGTTTGAAATGAGCATGATGGGTGAACTCACATACTTCCTTGGACTACAAATCAAGAAAACTGATAAAGGAATCTCCATCAGTCAAGAGAAGTACACCAGAAATCTCTTGAAGAAATATGAGATATCTGACTATGCCTCAGTGAAGACACCAATGGTCCCTCCTAACAACCTTGGACCTGATCTCACTGGCAAATCAGTCAATCAAACCCATTTCAGGGGGATTGTTGGCTCACTGATGTATCTTACTGCTTCCAGACCAGACATACAATTCTCAGTCTGTCTAATAGCAAGATATCATTCCAATCCCAAAGAATCCCATCTCACTGCAGCCAAAAGAATACTCAGATACCTGAAGGGAACTCCAAGCCTTGGACTCTACTATCAAAAGTGCTCAGGGTTTGATCTCAAAGGATATTCTGACTCTGATTATGCTGGCTGCAACATGGACGGAAAAAGTACCTCAGGGTCCTGTCAATTTCTTGGAGGAAAACTGGTTTGTTGGAGTGATAAAAAGCAACAATCAGTGGCTATGTCTTCAGCTGAAGCTGAGTATGTGGCTGCTGCAGGGTGCTGTGCCAATGTCTTATGGATGAAAAGTCAACTCAGTGACTATGACATCCATTACAAGATGGTACCCATCTTCTGTGATAACACCAGTGCTATTGCAATCTCCAATAACCCTGTCCTTCACCAAAGAACCAAACACATTGATATCAAATATCATTTCATCAGGGACCACATAATGAAAGGAGACATAGAGCTTCATTTCATCCCTACTGAATATCAACTTGCTGATATCTTCACCAAACCCTTAGATGAACCTACCTTCAGGAGACTGAAAGCTGAATTGGGAATGCTAGACATTGAAAGTCAGCAACCTGAAAACCAATCACAATCTCAGTAAGTTTTCTCTGAAATGGTTCATTCTCCCTGAACAAAACCCCAAAACCACCCTCTCACTGAATGAGTAAGACTCATTCAGGGACCCTGACTTTAGATATTGAGCATTGAATGAGTAACTAAATGCACCAAGTATCAGTTACTTAAATGTCCTAGGCTGGTAAACACACATATTTAATAAAGGAATATATGTCTCTTTATCTTACTGTCATCCAAGTCAAGGGTCCCTCAAAACTTACCTAATCCCACTTGGCATTAATTGCCTCCTCTCACATGAAATATCTTGTGGATATTTTATTATTGCAGAATGCACTTTTACTGTGCACTGCAACTGTTCCTTGAAAACTGGGATTTTACTGTGGGTAGTGGAGTGGTGGCATTAAATGAGGAGATTCAAAACGTTTTCAAAAACTGACTTTACAAATCCTCATTTATACAAGATTTACCCCTCTCACCACTCTATAAATACCCCTTCAAACCTCATAAACACACACACATAATTTTTTGAAACTAAACTCTGTCAAAATCCTCTCTCAAACCCAGAAAATTTGTGTGTTCTTCAAATCATCAACCTGTTTTAACAAGAAAATCTTCTCTGTAACAAATTTACAACATGTTTTTCATCACAATACTTAAGAGACTCAAAACACATTGATTGTTCTTGTCAAGAATATTTTTCAAAACCCTAAAAACCTTTCAATGGAAATAGCAAGAACACAGTCTCTTCATTTTGCACCACAGTGGGTAGGAGATCTTAACAATGTTGAATTTAAAACAAACAATGTTATAGGCAATTTTGAATACCCCCTGATGTCCCAGCCTATAAGGGCATCATGAAGTTTTTATTAAACTGCCCACTGAAAACGGCCTTTACTCAGTCCCCTTCAATTCTGTACCAAAACCTCCTCAGGGAGTTTTGGGCTACAGCAGTGGCCTATGACCCGACACCCTCTACTGATGAGACTGACCTACGACCACTCAGGGAGTATCTCATCAAATTCAGTCTTTTTAATGGGGAACAGTCACCCTGGATTATAAAACATTTTGTACTTCAACAGGGTTAGACTATAATTCTGGAGTCTATGTTGCCCATCCTGAACCCTCCACAGTTAAGGATGTGTTAAAAAATTGTTTTGGATCCAAAGTTTTTGGATAGAACCCCAGTCACCAAGAACTCATTTCCTGCGGCTTGGAAGATCTTGTTCACATTTGTGATTCAGGTTCTCGGCGGGAACCACTCATCCACTGAACAAGTTAACTCTATTCAGTTGATGGTGGCATATTGCTTGATGAATGGGGTCACTGTCGACATTGGGGAGATCATTTACAGTGATCTCGTAACCAAGCTACTGAGCAAAATCTAGGACGAAATACGTTTCGTATCCTAGGTTTGTCTCATGTGCTTTACAAGTGTTACTGGGTTGTAATTACCCTCAGGAATACAAATACACTGCTTTACCTGGTATCCTGAGTTAATCAAACTTTCAAAAAGACCCATCCCAAGTCACTGAAATAGAATTGACGGCCCATATGGTTGCTGTAAACAACCAAAGGGATTCAATGTCTCCAAACCCTGCTCCTAAAAAGAGAAAGAGGAAGTCTCAGACTGGGACTAAGACCAAACCCAAGTCGAACAGCCACCTAAGAGAGACCAAACAACATCCACCCTTGTGACAATGAAGGACACTGATACATCACAGTCAGTGCCCTTGGTCCCAACTACTACTCCCCAAGATCCAGAGGGAAACATACAACCTGTGGAAAACTAGAAGGGGGGTTGAATAGTTTTGCCGATTTTAAATTTGTTTCTAAAAACTTTAGATTCGATGTTATGTGAAATCGTAGGGATGAAGTTAGAGTATAGATCTAAGAGTAATGAAAGTAAATAAATTAAAGCAAGGGATAGAAATGACACAACCGATTTATAGTGGTTCGGCTACAAGGACACCTTCCTTGCCCTACTCCACTCCCAGAGTCACCTACTCGAGAGTTCAAGCACTATGTCAACAAACTCCTTCAACTTGGCGGAGAAGCCTTCACAACGTTGCTTACTCCTTTTTCCGGTACAAATCTAAATACCGAGTCCATAACACGGAGGACCAAACCAACACGACTATTACACAATAACTATGTGAAATATCAAGTACAAGATCTTTGCTACAGAAATCTTGTGGAGGAACAAATCAATCAAGGACCCCTTGCTTGGATGACATGTAGTAAGCTCGTTATCTCGCCTTAGAGAATGACCTATATGAGAATCACAATAGAAGAAAGAAGAACAACTCTCTAGATCAAGTGATCTTTTGTTAGAAGAGAGTAAGGGGACGTTTGGTACGACTGAATCACAAAGAATGGAAATGCATTGGAGAATGGAATGGCATAGAAAGAGAATTAGTCTGATATTAGAGAATGGATTCTAGTGTTTGGCAAAAATAGAGAATAGAGTGTCAGAATCGATTAAAGAATCAATTCCTTTGTTTGGTACATAAAAGAATGAATATATATATTTTCAGGTTTTTTAGTTACGTTGATTATTTGATTTATTTGACGCTATCAGGTCACATAATTACAATTATGCAAACATAATTCAAGTTTTTTGTCATATAAAAATATATTATATCATATTTCTACAACTTACATATTGCACTAAACACAACTAATAAAAAAGATGGATACCGTATAATATTCATGATCGAACTAGTATATACACGTAGAGGATAAGCAATTAAAACCTGATTTACAAAGACTAGTATATACACATCAATATTTGTATAATTTTCTGCTATAGGGTTTTTTACATGTTACGAAGTAGAGAAAAGTTTAAATGCTTACTCTTATTTTGATGCTTACCAAGGGACAAATCCTCACCATCCATCTAGTTTGATTTAATGGTGGGGATTAATCTAAAATTTAATAGATAAACCTAAGTCCATCTTTTTTTTCTTGTCTTTTTGTCTTTCTTTTTTATTCACATTTTTTTTATGAAAGCGTAAAAACACGTCTGAAAACGGACGAAAACGTATGAAAATGGACGGAAATGATAGAAAAGTGATGAAAACGGACGAAAACGAACGAAAACGTATGAAAACAGACGAAAACGTATGAAAACGGGCGAAGACGTATGAAAACGGACGAAAACGAACGAAAACAGATGAAAACTTATAAAAACAGATGAAAACGTATGAAAGCGAAGAAAAAAACGCGAATTAAAAAAAACGTGAATTAAAAAAACGCGAATTTAAAATTAAGAAAAGAGTGAATAAAATAAAAAACGTTAATTTTTGTCCATGATTTTTTCATTCACTAGAGAATTGATAGAGAGAAAGAGCCCTTCTAAAATTCTCATTCTCCACCTTTCTCCTCTTTGTTTAAAGAAACAAAATTGGGGAATGAGAATGGTAATTTAGTTCCCTATTTCCATTCTTATGTCAAAAAAACATGAGAATCAACCTCTTTTCCCTTTCTCAGCTTTCCATTCATGCGTACCAAACATCCCCTAAGAGTATATGAGAGAATTAGTAAGAAGAAGGGTGAAGAGAAATGAAGAAATGATTCTCTATTTATAGGCAAAATCTTGCCACTGTTCCACGGATCCTTCCCTTAAGGGATCCGTCTAGTGTAACACCAGGGATCCTTGGGACGCTCTTCTTTACCCATGGGTTTTTTGGTTATGGGTCATGGGTTATGGGTTGGTTCATGGGTCTTTCATTAGATACAATGTATCTAATAGATGCAATGCATCTAGTCAAATAAATATGGGTCAATACCATGGGTTATGGATATGCTCCATGGGTTGTGATTTTTACCCATCCTAATAAACTATTATA
Organism: Chrysanthemum makinoi; assembly: GCA_910596185.1. Taxonomy (NCBI): domain Eukaryota; kingdom Viridiplantae; phylum Streptophyta; class Magnoliopsida; order Asterales; family Asteraceae; genus Chrysanthemum; species Chrysanthemum makinoi. Next base: position 119,890,114 of record OU343221.1, on the reverse strand, counting down.
ACAAATGATTTATTACAACAATTTGTATTAAATGACTATATGTTAATGCTTTACAAAAATAACATGTATCCTTATAATTTTACTTATGATAACATTATATTTGTTATCAACAAAACACAAAGAGATCGCTTAATATTAATTAACGTTTTTACGGTTTATTTGTATTAAAAATCCTCCCCTTTTTGTTGATGACAAAATATAATGTTATGATGAGTAAACTTAAGATTAGATGTATGTTTTGAAAGCCTAAGTTTTACTTCTTCTCCCCCTTTTTGTCGAAACAAAAAGTTAACCCAACGAAGAAATAAAATGTAGAAGAATAGTCCACGTATCACTTACTCCCCCTTGACGGTAGCTCCCCCTGGATTGGGACGTCAAGTGAGAAAAATAAAAAAATCCTACAAAGAAAGGGTTAGTAGTAACATGCATAAATAATCTTGTGATTGACGAGAATCAAGATTGGGAGCCTAGGTATGTAAACAAGGCCTTGTAATAAAACAACAAAATGTAGTAGTACTTATGCCACATACAAGCATGTAAAATTAACAACAAGACTTATTCTTGAAAAATGACTCAAAAGAAAAATACTAAAGGTAATAAAATGATTCCTTCCATGCTTGCATAAGGTTATGGATGGAGGTTTTTATGAGTAATGATGTTGATGCGATCAAGAATGAGGTTGAGTATGACTCGCATTTCTTTCCTAATCTCTATTGAAAAATCCCTAGTGGATTGGCAATGTTCACAATGTAAGTGATGTGGGTAATGAGTGCGGAAGTTTTCCGGGTGACTTTGATTTGTGAGATGCGGAAGTTATGGTGGAAAAGTTAAAAAGTACGTATCAAAGTCTGGAATGTTTGGAAGTGGTGGTGGAAAAGAACCTAGATGTTCTTGTAACACAATGGGAGCTATAGGTGGTGAGGTTTCAAGGTCTTTGAAAATTGTTTTAGGGGAAGTGTGAGGTGTCAAAAAGACTAGTTCTTTTTGCTTTGTTTGTTGAGATCTTGTTGGAGTCTTAAGGAGTTCCAAAAGAGTGATCTTAGGTGGTGATGTGATGGGTGATGAAGTTGGTGTACTTCTTGGTGATGAAGGAGGTGCTATAATGGAAGCATCTTGTGGTGAATGAGTTATTGGTGATGAACTATTTGATGATGGTTTTGCTAAGCAATAAGGCCGGATGCTAATCCGTGCGGTTTTTCTAGATTTGGGTGGTGGTACTTTGGAAGGTGGGAGGACAAAGTTTTGAATTTCTTGAAAGGGGTTGTTTGCTCTAGATGATTCACCTATGTTGAAAGATCTTTTGGGTGACATGATGATGTTTGTTTGTGAAGATGGGATTTGATGAATATGTAAGCATTTTGGGCATCCTATTTATAGAAAAATAATGCATTGTAATGAATGCTTGAACCAAAATGTGGATTAAAATCTAATGATTAGATATGGATTTAAGGCATGTGATAATGAGAACACAAGCATTAAATAGCATACTCCAAAATAAAAGAAATGATGAAACAATTGGAGTTTTCATCCAAATTGGGAAAAAATAGAAGATAAAACTAGCTTCTGTCTCACGGATCCCACGGATCCTTCCCTTGAGGGATCCGTCCAGCATTAAGGCTGGGATCCGTGGTACTGGTGATTCAGGCAGCTCAAAAATTTTCCTTTTGGAAACATTTGTGTCTAGTGTGTGCCTATATGCAAACCATTTGGAGTTGCGGTTATCTCAACTCCTAAAAAGAAAAGAAAAATAAACTAGAAGTGAAAAAGCACACTATTATGTGAGATAACCCGAGTGCCCCTAATTCATTGTTGCTTAAATGAATGTACCCGAAAACACATATTAGTTATGTGTCCTCTTTAGCATTCAAAAGACACGAGATGTAATGAAAACGGGTTTTTACTTTGTATTAATAATGAAAAAGCGATTTGTCCTAGATGTGAGAAATGGCTTTTGTGAAAGTGATACGGGAAGAGGTATCCTTTTAGAAATCATTTTGAAAAGAGGTTTCTATGTGTGAATAAACCGTTTATTCTTTGAGAAAAAAAAACATACGCAATTACGTGTTTGCAAAAAGGTATATATCTTGAAAACTAAAAGAAAATTATGAATTATAAGTAAAACTTATCTTGGGTTTTGAAAATTCCCGTATTGCTTGTGAGTTGTGCGTGAAATAGAGATCCTAGACTCAGAAAGAAGAAGGCTAGTGTTTACATACCTTGTAGAGTTAATTTGCAAATTATGATGATTGTTCCATGAGACCAAGACCAAGTCAAAGTAGGTTGAATTGTTCCCTCTTCAACGGTTTGGTGAGAACGTCGGCTATGTTGTCTTCGGACGCTACCTTCTCAATAGAGATGTTCCCCTTTTGAACATTGTCTCTTAGGAAGTGATGACGAATCTCTATATGCTTTGTACGAGAATGCAATACCGGATTCTTGTTAAAATCGATGGCACCTCTGTTGTCACATAGAATGGCTATGTCACTTAGATGAATGTCGTAGTCAACTAACGCTTGTTTCATCCATAGTGCTTGTTGGCATGCTTTGCCGGCGGAGACATATTCGGCTTTGGTTATTGATATTGCTAATGCCGTTTGCTTCTTTGAGAACCAAGATGTTAAACAACATCCCATAAAAGTACATACCCCACTTGTACTTTTTCGGTCAACATAATCACCTGCATGGTCAGAATCTACATATACAATAGTTTCTACCCCCGTACCCTTAGGATACCATAATCATAATTGAGTCGTACCCTTAATGTATCTAAATATTCTTTTGACCACTTCTAGATGTGATATTTTATGGTCTTCTTGAAACCTAGCACATAGAAAAACACTAAACATGATATCCGGCCGACTAGCCGTGAGGTAGAGAAGACTACCAATCATGCCACAATATTTTGTGTTATCAACGGATACGCCGTCTTCATCTTTTGTGAGTTTAGTGTCGGATGACATTGGTGTCCTAATTGGTTTTGACTCTTCTAAACCGAATTTCTTTAACATCTCCTTAATGTATTTAGATTGATTAAAGAAGATACCATCTTCTACTTGTTTGATTTGTAGACCAAGAAAGAAACTAAGTTCTCCCATCATACTCATCTCGAACTCGTCATGCATAATTTTAGAGAAATCATCACACATGTCTTGACAAGTAGATCCGAATATAATATCATCTACATATATTTGAACAATGATTATATGTGACTCTCTTTTTTTAGTAAAAAGTGTGTTGTCAACTAACCTCATGGTGTAGTTGTGTTTAATTAAGAATGACTTGAGTCTATCATACCAAGCTTTTGGAGCTTGTTTAAGACCATAAAGGGCTTTCTTTATCTTATACACATGTTTAGGTTCTTCAAAATTGATGAAGCCCGGAGGTTGAGCTACATATACTTCTTCATTAATAAAACCATTTAGAAATGCACTTTTGACATCCATTTGATAAAGCTTAAGATCATTGGCACAAGCATAAGCAAGAAGTATTCTTATAGACTCTAATCTAGCCTCAGGGGCATAGGTCTCATCAAAGTCTATGGCAACAAGTCTAGCTTTGTTTCTAGACACTATACCGTTTGCATCTAACTTGTTTTTATATACCCATTTGGTTCCTATTATGGTTTGATTACTAGGCGGGGGGACGAGTGTCCAAACATCATTAGAAACAAATTGATTTAATTCTTCTTGCATAGCCATTACCCAACTTTCATCTTTTATGGCTTCTTGTTTATTCTTAGGTTCTAAGGTTGAGATAAAACAAAACAAGCTACTTTGGTTTTGAACTTGAGACCTTAAAGTTCTTTCGTTTAGCTTTCCTATGACCTTATCTACGGGGTGATCTTTGGACTCTTTAATATTTATGATTTTATCATTTAAAGGTTCTTCTTCTTCGTTTATCTTTTTCTTTATTACAATAGCTTCACTTTCTACAATCTCGTCATCGACAAGAGGTGGAGTGGGTTTGGGTGGACTTTCATCAAATTTTACGTTTAATGACTCTTCTACCTTCATTGTTTCTTTATTTAATATCACGTAAGCTTTGTTATTAGGAGAGTAACCTAAAAAGATACATTCGGTTGATTTAGGATCAAATTTTGTAAGGTAATCTTTAGTGTTAAATAGAAAATATTTTCTACCAAAGACTCTAAAGTGATCTAACATAGGCTTTTTGCCTCGGAGTAACTCATATGGAGTTTTTCCTAACAATGGTCTAATTAAGACTCTATTAAGAATGTATGTTGAGGTATCAACAGCATTGCACCAAAACTTTTGAGGTATAGATTGCTCATTTAGCATGGTGCGACTCATTTCTTGTAGGGTTCTATTCTTTCTTTCAACTACCCAATTTGATTGTGGAGTGCGAGGAGCCTAGAAGTTGTGAGTAATACAATTAGCGTCACAAAAGGCTCCAAATTGCACTTCATTATAAAATTCCCTACCATGAACCGTTCTAATAGACACTATAGGACTTCCTAGTTGTCTTTGGATTTTCTTACTTAATATTTCAAAGTAGTTGAGCGTTTCAGTTTTGTTCTTTAAGAATTTAGTCCATGTGTACCTAGAATAATCATCCACTATAACCAAAGTGTAGTAGTTGCCTCCATAACTTTGGATAGCGGATGGACCAAATAAATCCATGTGTAGTAACTCTAGACACTTAGTTATAGACACCATGTTTTTAGCTTTGTGACTAGAGTGGACTTGTTTTCCTACGTTACAAGCATCACAAAAGTGATGTTCATATTTTAATTTAGGTAGATCTCTTACTAGACCTTTGGATGATAGCGATTGGAGAAGTCGCATATTGGCATGACCCAATCTTCGATGCCATAAGGTCGAAGTATCATCCATAGAAGTAAGACAAAGTTTGTCTTTAGGTTCATTACCAATTTTAATGACATAGACTCCATGCTTCCTAATTCCTCTTCCTATGGTTATGCCGTTTTTTAATATCTTACTACCGGTTTCGTTAAAAAGTGCGTTGCACTTTTTATCACATATTTGTCCTATACTTAAGAGGTTAAAGTTTAGGTTTTCTACGTGACACACATCGTTAATGGTTAGGGATTTATTAGAAATCGTACCTTTACCGATGGTTTTGCTTTTGCTATTTCCAAATACCACATTTCCTCCATTAAAAGATTCATATGTGGAGAATAAATCTTTATTGCCGGTCATGTGCCTCGTGCACCCGCTATCCTTGATCCACTCATTCAGATCTAGGTCAACCTTTAAGCACACCTAAGAAAACAATTAACTCAAAAGTTTGGTCCTCATTTGTTCATGGGTCCATTAGTGTTAAACATTCCATTCATGTTAGACATGTACGGATAAGGTGAATATGCGTTCCATGGTGCGAAATTTTGAAACGGAAAACCATTTTGCATATTTGGATTCCATCCCATTTGATGGTTACTTCTCGGGTAAACATTATTAGGTCTCCTAGATGTGTTTGGTTTTGAAAATGATGGACCTTTGTTTCTTGCAAAACTTTGATTATATCTTGGGGGTGGTTGTCTAATGGTAATATGAGTTGGTTTCTTCTTATTAACAATAACAAAATTAGTTCTAGAAGAATAAGCTATGTTATTACCACTATTTGCTTCAGCAGACCCACGGATCCCTGGCTGTACACTAGCCAGTTCCCTTTTTGTGGGATCCGTGGGATCCGCCACAACAGTGGCTTGTTTTTCTAGTGCCTTAACGAATTATGCTTCTTTGTTTTCGCTAGTTGATGCATTAGTTTCCTGAAAACCTAGACCTTTTTGGTTGTTTCCTGTTTTAACACTATCCAATATCATATCTAAAGTATTAGTGTTCATTCTAGCAATCTTAGAATCTAGATGATCAACTAGTGTTTGAAGTTGAATGCAAAGTTCACATTCACCACTTGCTATTTTTGCCTTTTCTAGACGTTTTAATTTTGCCTTTAACTCTATGACTTTCTTTTCTAAACGTTGGTTCAGATGTTTCAAAAACTTGTTTTTGTTGATTACTTTTAAACTAATTTTGCAAGTTTACCGTATTCATTATGCAATGAGTCATCATCTAATAATGAGCTACTATAGTATTCGTGACATATCTCATCATTTTCCATGAGACAAATTTCTTCGTCCTCCTCCTCGCTCATTCCCCATGAACCGCTCACGAATGCCTTTTGATCATCGCATTTGGGACACTTACTAATAAAGTGGTTTGGGTCCCCACATTTAAAGCAAGCGCGATCATCCCTTGACTTTTCGTCCTCTTTGCCTTTTCGGAATCCTTTCTTGTCGTCATAAGGTTGTTTGACGCATCTTCCTTTCCTTCTAAAGAACTTTTTGAAGTCCCTTACCGCCATGGCATACTCCTCGTCATCACTATCCGAAGAGGAGTCCTCTTCATCGCTTGAGACCTTCTTGGCTTTAAGGGCAAGAGATTTGTGCTTCTCTTTTACTTTTGAGGCTTCAGAATCTTTAGCAAGGACAAGCTCATAGACCTTTAAGTTGCCTATGAGTTCATCAGGGGTGAGGATTGTCAAATCTTTTGACTCTTCGATTGCCGTCACCTTAGATCTCCACTTGGATGGAAATGCCCTTAGATATTTCCTAACATGGTTACGGCTAGAGAAAGATTCATCAAGTGCTTGTAAAGATGTAATTATAGTATTAAAGTTAGCAAAATAATGATCTATAGTTTCCTCATCCAATATTGAAAATTGTTCATATCTAAATCAAGTGATCTTTTGTTAGAAGAAAGTAAGAGTATATGAGAGAGTTAGTAAGAAGAGGGGTGAAGAGAAATGAAGAAATGGCTCTCTATTTATAGACAAAATCTTGCCACTGTTCCACGGATCCCACGGATCCCTCCCTTAAGGGATCCGTCTAGTGTAACACCAGGGATCCGTGGGACGCTCCTCTTTGCCCATGGGTTTTTTGGTTATGGGTCATGGGTCATGGGTTATGGGTTGGTCCATGGGTCTTTCATTAGATACAATGTATCTAATAGATTCAATGCATCTAGTCAAATGTGTGGAAAACTAGAAGGGGGGGTTGAATAGTTTTACCAATTAAAACTTCATTTTAAAATATCTAGACCGACTTATGTCAATCTATTTATGTGTGTATGTTGGACGTTGATAGATAGATATATAAAAGTGTAATGAAAGATAAAGAGCAAGAAGCACATAACCACGACACGAGTATTTATAGTGGTTCGCTACAAGGACACCTTCCTTGCCCTACTCCACTCCCCAAGTCACCTAGTCGAGAGTTCGTAATCACTACACGACACCAACTCCTTATGGCGGAGAAGCCTTCACAACGTCGCCTACACCTTATCCGGTACAAGACTAGATACCGGGTCCTTTTCACCAAGGAGAACCAATCCTATCACAACCTCGCCTACCCTTTATCCGGTACTAGGCTAAGTACCGAATTCCATTCTCTACTACCCAACACTACACAACACCTAATCCCAAAGGAGACCCACTCCTTATTACAACACCATCAGGGATATCAACATCCTTCGAAACAATACTATCACTATTTGTATAACGATGCACCTCATCGATTATACGACCTTGGCATTCTTCACTAATGCCACTTGATTTGATTTCTAGGCATCTTTCACCAATGCCCTTGACACAAACAATTGGCACCTTTCACTAATGCCTTCGTCTTGACACCTTTAGCATTCTTCACTAATACTTTTGACACGGACGTTAAGCACTTTTCACTAATGCTTTCGTCTTGACTCTTTCGGCATCCTTCACTAATGCCTTCGACACAACACTTCTATGGAGGAAGAAAGGACTATCAACAAGAGAACCACATTAGTCTTGATGATGACGAAGCATGGCAACTCATGGACTTGAGCTTGCTCGACTTCAAGAAGTGGTGATCTCGCCTTTAAGAGGAACCTAGAGAATCACAAAAAAACAAAAGAAAAACTACATAGAAAGATCCCTTAGGATCAGTGGTTAGAGAGTTACAATACTTGGGGAAAGTATGTGTGGGAGTGTCAACCCAAAAGGAAGAAATGGCTCACTATTTATAGAGGAGAAACAACTACTATTCCACGGATCCCACCCTCAAGGGATCCGTCTAGTGTAATGTTAGGGATCCGTGGGACGCTCCTCTTTGCCCATGGGTATTTTGGTTATGGGTCATGGGTCATGGGTTATGGGTTGATCCATGGGTATTTCATTAGATACAATGTTCCTAATAGATGCAATGCATCTAGTCAAATGGGTATGGGTCAATACCATGGGTTGTAGTTTTTACCCATTTATAATACATACTAGTTATGTATATATTTGCCCAATATGTAAACACTAATTGTTGTACATATGTATTACTAAATCATAAAATCACTTATACTTGTTTTAGTATTTTATGTGAAAACGTAAGTGTGTTAGAAAACTATTGGCTCAAACTATTTACGTATTCTATTTGTTTCATTAAAATGATTTTACGTTTGTTATCGACAAAACATTAGAAGATCGTAAAATATAAATAAACGTTTTTACGGCTTATTTGTATTAACAATCTCCCCCTTTTTGTTGATGACAAAACATAAAATTATTTTAAGGAAAAACTAAAATTCGTAAAAGTTCGAATTGGAGTTTTTACTCTCTTCTCCCCCTTTTTGTCGAAACAAAAAGAGCGTCGAAAAGAAACTAATTCATTGTTTTAAGAAAAACATGTAAAAGAGAAAAACAATGTAAAGAGAGCAAGTGACGGGAATAGTTTTCTTCTTAACTCCCCCTTGACGAGTCCATCTCTTTGTGAGGGCGTCAAGTAAATAAAAGATACTAAGCTAATGCATTGCAACTAAATTTGCAAATGGTTTCGTCTTAGTGACGATAATGATCCCCCTAGATAATTGCAACTTTGCAAGGGGACGTCATGAAATGTAATCCTAATATTGCAAATGATCTTGCAATGTAATGTTTGACACAAAGCTCCCCCTAGCTTTAGAGTGTCAAAGTCTTCATGTGTAAATTGAACAACTACAAAACAAAGGTTAGAAAAACAAGTATATAGTGCATATTTCCTGCAAATAAGATTCAAGTTAGTAAAAAATTGGTCTTCTGTTGCACGGATCCCACGGTTCCCTCCTTGGAGGGATCCGTCTGTCTGGTGACAGATTTTCAGCAATGATGATATACCAAACAATGTTGATATGAAGGTGAGATATGTATACAAACAACAAACATATACTCAAAGCAATATGGCAAATAATTTATCATTCAATAAAACAAAGAGATAATCAACAAATCTCTAAAACTAAGAGAATGATTTAGCCATGTAATACATAATCTACTAATACTAGTAAGTTACTAAAACTTAAGAAGCAACAATGTGCTTGAGTCTAAGGATTAGTAGACTTGTTGATTTGGTCCAATCTTTCAAGAAGATGATTAAACATGAAATGTAACTCATTTCGTACTTCTTGAACAAGTCCTTGGGTGATTAGATAATTTGAGCAATTATTGTCTTGATTTGGAACCGGAGGAAATTGGATGTTTTGAGGAGGCTCTACGAATGATGGTGGGATTTCATTAAGAGATGTAGGATGAGGTTATACTAAAAATGAGGGTGGTGGTAATGGAAATTCCTCCTTATGATCAAGTCCTTGGTGGTTCCTTGTCTCCAATGATGGACTTGATGGTGTTGTAGGTGGTTTCCTATTTAGCGAGAAAGTTGGTGATTGGGAGGTTCTTGGTGGTGAATGCTCTAATGAATAAAGATTTAGGTGAGAGATAGGCTCGGTGAAAGATTGTAGTCCATGCTCTATGAGTGAAGGCTTAGACGGTTTGCTAGAGCTAGCTATGTTTGGTTTTGAGCTAGATGAACCCTTTTCTAGTCCAAAAGGTTTAATTCTAATTCTTGCGGTTTTCTTAGCAATTGTTGAATGGGTTTGTTGAGGTGGGATTCTAGCATTGTTATCTCTTACGGGAGATGATTTGGTGGATGAAATCTCATGAATCATATAACCATTCCTTTTCGATGAACCTTTGGTTGAAGAGTTGTTGCCAAGTGCTTTAGTCATGGTGATGGTGAGGATGCAATATGAGCTTCTAATTGCTGATTTTTTGAGAGCTAGGTAAGAGTGATGACTTAACCTCAAGAGTGTTTGGTTTATAAAGGATGATTTTGAATTAGGGAATTAAATTCTTGGCCACTAGGAGGATTAAGCATGCACTAAGATATTGTTCAGCTCTAGGAGAACATTAAATGATAACTAAAAGTGGTTAGATAACTAAAAGGTGGCTTAAATTTGAAGAGGAAAGCTGATTAAAGTCTTTCTGCAGACACGGATCCCACGGATCCCTCTCACCAGGGATCCGTCTGTCAGACAGAAGTGTGATGAAAAGATTATGCTTTTTGTAATGTCTAGTGCCTATGTATTTTGAGGTTTTGACTTTCTTTTGATGACTTGAGTGGTGGATGTCTTAAATGCTCAACTATAAGGAGTGAGGAGGGATGAAGACGGGGAGTGGTGGAGAAGTAAGGTAAGGTCATAGGACCTTAATTTGTGAATTCAATTTGAAACAATGGGTTGTAACATCTAAACAATACTTATGTAGAGTAGGATGTAGTATGTAGCTATTGTCATAACTTGGCATTGAACAATCTTAACTTAGAAACGTGTAGGATGAGATTTTATAACTTTTTGAAATCATTCAAGTAGTCGTCGTCACTCATCTTTAGGTACTTTTAGTTCCCCCACACTTGCTATGCGTTATACTTGATGTGTTCTTGCTTTTAGTCCTTGTAAAAACAACTAGGAGAAGCTTTTGCTAAGAGTGCAAGAAATGCACATTTGCTGAAAGCCTACTGATCTGCAGTAGGCGGATCCCAGCATTATAACTAGCCGGATCCCTCCCAAGAGGGAACCGTGGGATCCGGGAAGACAGTTATCTGATATAAATCAACATACACCCAAGTTGCCCCTCCCCAATCACATCATGATGGCTAGACATGATTCTTTAACACTACTTAAGGCTCCCTCAAGCATAGTAGGTCTCACATTCATCCGTAGATAACGAAGGGTCAAATCCAAAGTACTTTTGATTTTTCAAATTCACCAATATCCACCATCTTTCCGCTCCAACGCTCATACATTATTCCTCACATCTCAATACACTTAGTTTGATATTTCTATCAATTTTAGTAAATTGATTTTAGTCATCCTTTACTCTAAAATAGGCTTGAATCTAGTTTTTTATTTTTCAAGATTTTATCAATTTTCTCTTGAGCTATCATCTAACTTCTAGGACTAATTACTACCATGTTTCCATATCAAATCAAATGGTATCCTTCTCAAGCACTTAGTTAGACTATCTAAAATCCACTTTTCTACCCAAAACCATCATTAAGCATCCTCACTATTTATAGAGAGAAAATGTCTTGACACTTGAGACATCTATCACAAATGTCTTCAACACTGATCTTTTGTTAGAAGAGAGTAAGAGTATATGAGAGATTTAGAAAGAAGAGGGGTCAAGAGAAATGAAGAAATGGCTCTCTATTTATAGGCAAAATCTTGCCACTGTTCCACGGATCCCACGGATCCCTCCCTTAAGGGATCCGTCTAGTATAAAGCTAGGGATCTGTGGGACGCTCTTCTTTGCCCATGGGTTTTTTGGTTATGGGTCATGGGTCATGGGTCATGGTTTATGGGTTGGTCCATGGGTATTTCATTAGATACAATGTATCTAATAGATGCAATGCATCTAGTCAAATGGGTATGGGTCAATACCATGGGTTATGGATATGCTCCATGGGTTGTGATTTTTACCCATCCTAATAAACTATTACAACAAATGATTTATTACAACAATTTGTATTAAATGACTATATGTAAATGCTTTACAAAAATAACATGTATCCTTATAATTTTATATTTTTACTTATGATAACATTATATTTGTTATCAACAAAACACAAAGAGATCACTAAATATTAATAAACATTTTTACGGTTTATTTGTATTAACAATCTCCCCCTTTTTGTTTATGACAAAACATAATGTTATGATGAGTAAAACTTAAGATTAGATGTATGTTTTGAAAGCCTAAGTTTTACTTCTTCCACTCTTTATCACACCATCTCTACTTCTTTTTCTTCAAGAAGTTGGCGAAGCACTTGAAGATCCCCTTTGTTTGTTGCCATTCTTGTGATGAGCTAGGAATGTCCAGCAATTGATTGATGTAATCCAATGGGTCGAGATTGGTGTTTCCGAGTGGGTTGCTACTACCTTCACCTTCTCTTTGTCTCTCCCGTTCATCCGAGGAATCCGTGGGTGGGTGAGGCCTTTTGCCTTCCACCATAAACCTTGTAGTTCTACCCTCGGTCAATGACACGATAACTTTGTTGCAAAAGCTATGATCATAGGAGTACGGAGAAGGATCTAATGCAAAGATGAACGTTGCAAGATGGGTTAGGAGCATTGCGTACGGGAGCACCATTTTGTCCATGATTTTTACACTTGCCATTCTCTTAATCATGTAGTATGCAAGGTTGAAGCGAGTCTCGGTCACTAGGCAATAGATCATGAAACTTAGGCATGCATTGGGGTGATCTTTGTTCCCTGCTAAGCATAACACATTCTCCCTCACCACAACTTCTCATTTCCTATACAAGGCATACATCTCGGAGAGCTCCATTTGGAAAGGATCCCTATAGATCACTTTCGAATTTCTAGTGACCCTCGATGGGGATGCTTTTGGCATGAACACGGTGTCCCTCACCGTGGTTCTTCCGGGATTCTCATGTGGTAGATTTCATGGTGATCAACCATATCGTGTATCTCCGCCAAAGACCACTCATTGGAAAACATGCAAACTCCTTGATATGAAACCCGTAGTATTCTTCCAAACTCCACAAGCGAAAGGGTGTACTCATGCTCATTTATGATGAAGACAATTGAGATGGACCTATCATCATTTCTAACTATCCTCATTGTCTTGTAGAACTCGAGTACGAAAATTGGGCAAATTTGTTCGTTTATGTCCAATAAACAATAAAAGCCAATGGTCCCAAAAACTTGTCGGATGTCGGTGTTAGCAAGAAACGATGGTTCTACTACATGACCTTCATGAAAAAGTCTCTTTTCGAGCATTTTGAAAGCTTTCCTATCTTCCGGGCTAAGTCCATCTTTTCTATGGTACATTGGGATGTAATGGGCGGTATCTTGATAGTCTTGTTGTCGGTTACTTGGCATGATTGTTCCTAAACAACACAACTACACTGTGGTGTTAATTATGAATAGTAACCTAAAGGGTTTGATCAAAATTTTGCTCAAATCATCTTTATTGAATTCAAGAAATGAGCTTAATTTGTATTAACAATGTTAATTCTTTGATTTAGATTATCTTAGAAAACAATGTGGAAAAAATTATGATAAACCCATTTGAACCGAACTTTTAAAGATGAAGAAATTGCAATCCTAGTAATCAAAGAATCAAATTAACAATGTAGTGAAGATTATACTTACACAAGAGATTGTTATGCTTGAAGGAAATGATCAAATTGCTCCTGTGAACAGTAATTGGGTTTTTGTTCGTGAGTCTTTGAAGGGAAAGTGGTTGTGGAACTTCCACAGTGATCATTTCTAACTTATGTTGTCTTCTATTGCACGGATCCCACGGATGCCTCTCACTAGGGATCCGGCTAGTTCAAGCTCAGGGATCCGGCATGACAGCAAAAATCAGCTTAAGCATTCCTTGATAACTTTGGTTTGGGAGTTCTAAAATGCCTAGAGTTTGATGTTTAAGCGCTATAACTTGTGATTTGGGGTTTTGATGGTTTAACACTTATTCCTATTTAACGCGATTCCCTTTTTATGAATTAGTCACAATTCTTGGGAGGTTTTTCAAAGATTATGATAAAATCCCATTTTATCATAATATAAGAAATTTCACATGGATATTCATTGACATGGATGAAGTGTCAATAATCCTTTTGTGATGAATAATGATTGAGGCTATCGAATAACCGAGATATCATTATTACAGATTAGTAATGTAGTCTATATAAATCAATTGAAGAATACTATTCTTGATGATGATTTTAATATAGATAACTACTTAGGTAATTACTAATAAAGATTAATCATACAACTAAGACTTAAAAAATGTAAATTATTAACGATCATACCTTTGCTAAATATTCTTTTTAAGGAAAGAAATATTTAGAGAAAATGCTTTGTGATTTTCTTAGATTCTCCAGATCCACATATGAGGAAAACAATGCTAAACATTCTTTTTACGAAAAGAAATATTTAGATAGTTTCTACATGATCTTCTTGGTATGCCCAAATCCAAGTATGGAGAATTCTTCACAAGGAAAATATTAGAACATTCTATCATTGTCGAACAATAAACACTATAATGATTTTTAAAACATGACTTAAAAAATACTTCTTTGTAGTTTTCAAACATACACGGATCGTATCAAGTTTTTAAAGTACAACATACTCTAAGAAACTTGGTAACAAAGCTCTAATGCCAATTGTGGAAAACTAGAAGGGAGGGTTGAATAGTTTTACCAATTAAAACTTCGTTTTAAAATATTTAGACTGACTTATGTCAATCTATTTATGTGTGTATGTTGGACGTTGATAGATAGATATATAAAAGTGTAATGAAAGATAAAGAGTAAGAAGCACATAACCACGACACGAGTATTTATAGTGGTTCGGCTACAAGGACACCTTCCTTGCCCTACTCCACTCCCCGAGTCACCTACTCGAGAGTTCGTAATCACTACACGACACCAACTCCTTATGGCGGAGAAGCCTTCACAACGTCGCCTACACTTTATCCGGTACAAGGCTAGATAACGGGTCCTTTTCACCAAGGAGAACCAATCCTATCACAACGTCGCCTACCCTTTATCCGATACTAGGCTAAGTACCGAGTTCTATTACAATGGAGGAACTACTACCCAACACTACACAACACCTAATCCCAAAGGAGACCCACTCCTTATTACAACACCATCAGGGATATCAACATCCTTGGAAACAATACTATCACTATTTGTATAACGATGCACCCCATCGATTATACGACCTTGGCATTCTTCACTAATGCCACTTGATTTGATTTCCAGGCGTCTTTCACCAATGCCCTTGACACAAACGCTTGGCACCTTTCACTAATGCCTTCATCTTGACACCTTTAGCATTCTTCACTAATGCTTTTGACACGGACGTTAAGCACCTTTCACTAATGCTTTCGTCTTGACTCTTTCGGCATCCTTCACTAATGCCTTCGACACAACACTTCTATGGAGGAAGAAAGGACTATCAACAAGAGAACCTCAGTAGTCTTGATGATGACGAAGCATGGCAACTCATGGACTTGAGCTTGCACGACTTCAAGAAGTGGTGATCTCGCCTTTAAGAGGAACCTAGAGAATCACACAAAAACAAAAGACAAACTACATAGAAAGATCCCTTAGGATAAGTGGTTAGAGAGTTACAATACTTGGGGAAAGTATGTGTGGGAGTGGCAACCCAAAAGGAAGAAATGGCTCACTATTTATAGAGGAGAAACAACTACTGTTCCACGGATCCCACCCTCAAGGGATCCGTCTAGTGTAATGTTAGGGATCCGTGGGACGCTCCTCTTTGCCCACGGGTATTTTGGTTATGGGTCATGGGTCATGGGTTATGGGTTGATCCATGGGTATTTCATTAGATACAATGTACCTAATAGATGCAATGCATCTAGTCAAACGGGGTATGGGTCAATACCATGGGTTGTAGTTTTTACCCATTTATAATACATACTAGTTATGTATATATTTGCCCAATATGTAAACACTAATTGTTGTACATATGTATTACTAAATCATAAAATCACTTATACTTGTTTTAGTATTTTATGTGAAAACGTAAGTGTGTTAGAAAACTATTGGCTCAAACTATTTACGTATTCTATTCGTTTCATTATAATGATTTTACGTTTGTTATCGACAAAACATTAGAAGATCGTAAAATATAAATAAACGTTTTTACGGCTTATTTGTATTAACAAAATGAGTATGAGTCAATACCATGGGTTATGGATATGCTCCATGGGATGTGGTTTTTACCCATCCTAATAAACTATTACAATAAATGATTTATTACAACAATTTGTATTAAATGACTATATGTAAATGCTCTACAAAAATAACATGTATCCTTATAATTTTACTTATGATAACATTATATTTATTATCAACAAAACACAAAGAGATCTCTCAATATTAATAAATGTTTTTACGGTTTATTTATATTAACATAACCCGCTAGTAGGGGAGCGCCTTCCACAATGCCCAAGGATGACATTCGCAAATCACAGCTTTTGTCTGAGGGCCAACTGCTCAAAGGGAAACACACAACCCGCTGATAGGAATCTCACTGCCACCGCTTCTAGGGATAGCACTGGGAATCGCCCACCAGTGCTTGAAGGAGCAACGAGGGAAAAAGACTCAGATGGATTAATACCACCCGCTGATATGGAACCCATCACCACCACTGGTTTACTAACAGTTGATGTGGTCATTGAAATTCTTTTCTCTGATGAAGAACAAGCTGACAGTGAAGATGAAATAATATCAGTAGGAGAAGAAATGGACGCTGATGTTCAAACTGAACAAGAGCATCAACCTGATCCACATAAGCCTAAAGAGTCACCTTTCTAGCCTGAAGATAATGACTCTGACTCTTCTTCTTCATCCTGTCTTGAAGAATTCAGAAAGTTTGACAACACTCTTCCACTGACAGAGAGGCAACTGGTTATGTGGATCACTAAAGCTTCAAGGAAGCTATATTCTAGGGTTACTGAAACTGTAGGACCTTGTTTTTACATCAACCTTACGCGTATACCCACGTTACCACAAGATGAACACACGTAAAACCCAAACACAAGATATGCGTAAAGATTAAGAAGAAGAAAGGAAAGTGGTGACTTGAATGTATGATATGTCGTGTATGTTAGAGAGAAAAAGATGAAGAGAAAACTTGTATTACTTGAAAGAAAAACACACACAAAAAACACTCAAGCACACACCTCAAATGACTCATTTGAGGTGTATTTATACTACAAGTACATATGCCCTAATGGGCTTTGGGATGGGCTTGGATTAGGTTGGATTGGATGACAACTTATAGAAGGCTAGCTTAACATAACTTTTAGCAATTTAGCTTAGCCCAATCCACGAGCCCGTTGACTATTCTATCACTATATCTAACACACGTTACAAAGTTCCTAAATGTGAATGACCATCACTTCTAATAAAAATGTTACGGCTAACAATCTCCCCCTAAAGGGTGGTCATTCAAAAGATGCTCTACTTGAATAGGTCTTTACCATACTTGAGCTTGAACTTTGTGTGTAGATATAGAATAGTCTTAATTTTCGTTCCTTCATGCTTTGTGATCAGATAATGTGGTATTCTGCCGTTTGTCAACTTCGTTGGATAGGTGTCTCCATGCCTTTCTCCACCATGCTCACACTTCTATTTGACTTTTGGTTACCAATGATGTAGTTCTCAAGTCTTTAAACTTTGTTGATTCTTTGACATTGACGAAGAATCATCTTTAATGATGGATATTGGATTTCACAAACACTCTAAACCATGATCAAAGTAGGCGTATAAGAATGTTAGGGAGAGAGAGTTCTAGTGAGAGAAAGGAAGAGAGTTGGGAACTATAGTGAGAGAAAGAAAATATTATTATGAGCTCCAACTCTCTACCTTGGGAGGTAGAGAGTATTTATAGTCTTACATAAACGCCACACAACGTGTGGATCGGCATACAGTGGGTAAAGACCCGTCCGTCCTCCACGGTGTTACTTAACAAAATACTACTTAACATAAAATAACTATGACTACGAGCTTTCTAACGATTACATATACTTGAGGTGACCGACTCTTTAATACCTGGAATTTCTAATTCCTAACAATCTCCCCCTAAGGGAGGTCACCTCAAACATATACTAAAATTACATTGAATACAAACAGATATGACATTAACAATTGTTCTTGCATTCTTGATGTAGTACTTTGCTCCGAAGCTCGTAGTCAATGATTCTTCTCATTGCATGTTAGGTTACTCTAGAAGGAGGTCTTTTACAGATCCACGTGATAATAAATTTGAGCAAGCTTTTGAGATCATCAGCTACTGAAAATCTCTGAGACATTCATTGTGGTGTTGGTTCTATGTGATGTTGTGACATTCGGACTGACATGCTCACATTCTGGATCATGATATCTTCTCATCAGAGTAGCGGAAGCTTTAGTTGATTCATGATATTGTGTGACAATCCGTACTTTCAGGTCATTTCTCGACACAATTCATGTCTCATTATTTCAACATTTATAGTAAACTTGGTTTACTTGTTTCAAATTCGCGTAACCTTGGAGGTTTAGAGGCGAATTCATAATCATGACATCACGTACATTTCATATGGACTAAGATTAGTCTACATTTCATCGACATCATTTGCATCATATCAATTCATTCACGACATTTCATTTCACCTTCAACGTGTAATTTTTTATATTTAATAATCTTTATCGCGTGAGTTATTATTTTAAATATTTAATCCGTTACTTTCAAAAATGATCCCGATGTATTTTTAAACTTACATTTAGTTTATAAAAACTATATTTTTAGTTTTCCTAGTGTTTCAAATTTAATTGGTATATTAATCGTTAAAGTTTAATTATTACGTCGTTTTTCTTAAAAATTATACGGTAATTATTTTATCACCCAAATTTCACAAGGAAAGAATTTTTACAATTTTTATTATCTCAATACAATCTATTTTGACCTATCAAAAATTTACTTGTACCTAAAAACTACCATTTACCTTAACTTGAATTTATATTTACTTATACTTTTCTTACCAATTTGTACATTACATATATACAAGTAAAAAAAAAATATATATATAAATATCTATATCCCTCCCCCCTTGGCCGACCAAGGGGGAGGGTGTTCATTTAATGATGTATGGTTTTTCTTGATTTCTTTGAAACTCACTCAACATATAAGTCTTACTACATTATTATTATTCTCATTCATGTATCTTACTTTTCTCATAGTTAGCAAGTGTAAAAATAAAAATTTCTCTCTTCCTTTGGTTCTCATCAAAACCGGCCATATAGAGGCTCTCAAAGGGATCATCATCTAAAAATTTGCTCAAGATCAAGTGTTTATACAATCTAGTATATACTCTATATAAGGTTTTGAAATAAAAACCAAGAGTATTTAGGCTAATCCTTGTTACTTTCACCTCTTCATTATCACTAGTAAGCATGTTTTTATCATTTTCATATTTCCTTTTCATTTTCATATGTTTCTTTTCATTTTTGGAGATATTATGCATGATATGTGATTTATACCATTTTATTTCATGATTTTAGAGTATATATATATATATGGTCATCCTATAATTATCCCCTTGGTATTGGTTGGTCTTGATGGTGATTAGGAACCCATGACACCCTAAGAAGGTGTATGGTAGGATTAGATTAGTTTTGGAGTTGATTTGAAGGGATTAGAATAGGTTTTGTCCGAGAAAAACTATTTTCGATAACTATATATTTATGTTCTGTCCTTAATTCGAATTTCTGGAAAAACCTACTGTTGGTACGAAACTTTGGCCTTGATATTTAGAAAATATACTTTAAAACGAATCCGTGGCCGCTTGAACGGATAAAAACGGACTTATAACGAAGCCGTGGTGAATTTTTAAAGTTTGACGACAAAATAAAATGTTTTCTGAAATTTCAGCATGCAGTTTTTAGTTTGTTCGGGTCAAAAACGAGCCTTAAGCTTCACAAATTATTTCGACTTCTCAAAATATATTAGTTTACTTCAATACGAAGCTAAGGACATATTAAGCGTAGAAAACGGATTTGAAACGACAAAGATATGCACTTTTTCATAAACTTGCCGTAACTAATTTTCTGCACACAATTAGCCAAAACCACCATCTTTAACCCTTATTATCTTTATGTTCGAGACCTTTTGGACGAAAACTCCGGAACTGAAACTTTTAGATATCGATACAAACTTTCCAAAACCGTCGAGTTCGTTCTCTAACGATCGACGTACACCGTTTTCCGACTAGTTTTCCAAAGCCATTTTGTTAATTTCATGATTTTTCCGACGACATTGTTTTGCGACGAAAAGTAGTAATTTCACTAAAAATCATTATAAAACCATTGTAGGATGACATTTTGACGTAAAAACATGTAAAGTGATTTTGTTTGGTCAAGGCGTCAAAAGAGTATTTTTCGACGTCGAGTAATATTTTCAAAACTCGTAAATGGTATAAATAACATATCAAGTGCATGCATAACATTACATTGCAACTCATGACATATCATATCATTGATAATAGGTCCCGGTTAGCGCATCACATTAAACCTCGGTGTACTCACTTTTGCCATTATTCCAGTTTACCAAGTGAGTTTTCATAGCCCGTTTTACATGCTTTCGATTATTTTCAAACCCACGGGGAGAATACATTGCACTACATTTTTCTTTGTACGATACCAAGTATGTTAAATTCATTACATTGCTTAAGTTACGGCATTTGCCAATTTGAAAGTCCCCATTACTTGAACATGAACCGTTAATCTTTGAAGCGAGGATGAGTGGATAGATCTATCGAGGGTGGCGCC
Source organism: Chrysanthemum makinoi (assembly GCA_910596185.1). Classification (NCBI taxonomy): domain Eukaryota; kingdom Viridiplantae; phylum Streptophyta; class Magnoliopsida; order Asterales; family Asteraceae; genus Chrysanthemum; species Chrysanthemum makinoi. The sequence continues at coordinate 119,869,434 of OU343221.1, read as the reverse complement.
TCCATCCGGGTTGGTGAATCCCAACCAGGTAAAACGGATGCATTTCATTTGATAACATTACGGGTTGTCAGCAAACACTCTGCAGGGGAATACATGATTGAACAGTCTAGTTTCGGGGTCATGGGCTTAAGGCAATTGTAACATTATTTTTTCGTGACTGGATGGTCATGCATGATAGATACTTGTGTAGTCGTATAAAACATTTACATAAACCTATGATTTCTCATCAACATTATTGTTGACCGTTTTTAGCAATGTATTTTCAGGTAACTGAGGCATTATCATCATGACATGGTTTAGGGACCTACATTTTGAGTCGTGGTGTCGACTTACATTATGTACATTATGGCACTTTATTTCAAAACATCGTTTGGATTTGTAACATATTTGTATTTCCGCAAACTTTGTAAACCTTTTGGGACCGATGTTGTACTCTGAATGTTTTTATGAAATATCCAACGATGTGTTTTTAAAACGGCACTTTAGGTCGTTCAATATAACTGTGATGTGGTGCTATGACAGTCAATCCCCCAGGAATTCCATTCCGCTGCAAAAAATGGGGGTGTGACATATTGGCGGCAGTAGCGAAGCATGGAGTGATAATATCAGAGTCATTGATGCACTAATCATGATTTCTTTTGAGATGAATGTGTTAGGTGAGCATGCGGCTATGGATTGACCGCTTCATTCGATCACGCAAACGTCGGGGTGTTCCTGCATAAGACAGTTAGCAATAAAGCGCACGAAAGTGTCTTTGATCACTTTCGATGAATTGAGGTACACGCCCACGGTTCCCGTTGATCATACAAGTACTGCGTGATCGTATAATTCCGAAGAATCTCCTTGACAGGGTTTCGCAACTGCTCTAGCCGTTCTCAAACCGGAACGTCTCAAAGAAGACAACACGGAGTGAGTGAACCAAATAATTTACGTCCACGATTGATGAAAAGAGATTTGAAAAACAATCGTGTATTGCTCAATTGTTTTTGAAATATAACGAAGGTTTTAATGAAAATCAATTATCAATCATAAAACACCTATTGATTTGAAAAATTAGTACACGGTCGACATGCTAATGAAAAGAGTTTTAAAGCACAAAGACCGGTTTTTCAAAGGTATCCGTCAATCCATAACTGAACCAGGATTGATTCAAAAGATTGAATCGCCCCATTGTTTCTGTTCAGTTGTCACATGGTTGATCAGTATAATAGATCTCACATGCCACCTACCAGAAGCTTGTTAGATGTTGGCTCCAGAAGGCTTTCCATCTTCACAATGAATATGTAAACACATCACTCGGATGTTCTGGCAATACCACAAGGATAATGCGTAGGACTCAAGATATAATCTCTCTTTCCACATTGTGTGAAACAGAGAGTCTTCATTGAAAGTGTCCTAATGAGATTTATTGATGATCTCGTGGCACTAGACTCAATTTGTGCATATTTGGATCCTATATCGGAGACTAGGGAGAGGGTCTCCTCCTTCAATATCAACAATCTCTAAGAGAAAGTCGATAGATAATGTCGGTTCCCGTGAGAATGAAACAAGTCCTTTTAAGAGGAACTTGAGTGGTTTGGAAAGTTGAAGTGCAGTGCGTCACTGGGTCCATGACGCCTTGTCTTCAATACCGATGTTACCATCAGGAGCATATGAATTGAACCCGGTTTCTGCCCTAAGGTTGAATAAATGGAGGGCTATTTGTTTTCACCCTTTTCTCATTCAATTCTTTTTAATTCTTCAACCCCTTCAGTGCTTACCGAGACTTCATAGCTAGAACCTTGTTGGGTTTATTCGACTAGCTCGTCTCAGTCCGCACTCTTCCCATATCTCATTTTTCTCCTTTTATCATCATACCTAAGAACTCTACACTAACTAGTGGATAGTCCCTGGTAGATCCCTCCGGTTCTGGCGGATCATGGGAACACATACCTAACCTTATCGTCCTTATATCACCATACATAATGTAAAGTTGGTCGGTCTTTTGGTATTGTTCATCTGCCATAGGAACCAATTGAAAACCATTTGAAAATCAATCCAGGTACTTATGATATTTTATCAAAGCATTTTGTACCTGAATTGTTTTTGATATTTTTAGAATAAGAACTCCCCCTCAACATGTGCATCAAATGTTTGAAATTGTTTTGCACACGGAGGCAAGAGGAAGAAATTAACTTCTTTGATTACCATTTTCTAAAAGATATCAACATCACTTCCCTAATCAAGACAAGTAGATAAAGCATTTTGGGGAAGGATGAGGTTTTCATGATTTTGCTCCCCTCAATATGTGCCTCGAGATTTGAAAAGAGTTTTGCACATACTAGAGGAAACCTGCACATTGAGATAAGTGATCACGTTTCAAATCATAGGTTTAAGATAGATGCTCCCCTCAACATGTGCATGGAAAATTTGAAATCGTTTGTCACATGTGGGAAGAAGAGCATGTACATCCTTATAAAACCATTTACCGAATTATCAATTTAAATCCAATTTAAATCACACATTCTCCCCGATCACAATTATCAAATCATTTGAGATTTGTGATCTCTTATAGATTTAAATTGATTTTGAAAGCTTTTAGGAAGAATTGTGACTTGATTATGAAAGCGTTTTAACTGATAAGGATCGGATGTTAAGACTTTAAACTCCATTGATAAAACATGCATGTATATCTTTTGAAAACAATTGAATGCCAAATAACTTTTAATTTAATTGAAATCATTCTCCCCTCAATCAATGACATAGGTTGTTGATTGAGAGATTGATATTTTGACAAATAAGTCCAGATGATTATCAAAAATAGAGTTCGAGTTATTTTTCAAAGCAGTTAGTTTTCAGCAGATAAATGTTTATAGAATCGGAGCATGGAATTTGGTTGATAAGAAGGCTTTTGATGAACGTTCAAACAAATCCTCAAATCTTGAAAAACATGAAAAAGCATGGCTCTGTTCTTTCTTTGAAAAGCGGGTTAAAAATGACAATAAACCATTGTTTCTCTTTCTCTCAAATTTTTTTATTATTGAAAATTGAACAACATCTAAAGTATCGTGTCATTCTTTGAATGACAGCACAAAGACCGTAGATATTATCGAACCGAGAAAAACAAAAAAACAATTTTTTTTTTTTTTTTAAGATTTTCAATTTTTCAAATTTTTATGGTTTTTGAAGGTTTTATAATTTTGTATTTTGATTTTCGAATAGATATATACAAGAGATAGATGAAGATAGACCTTTACTCCTCGTCTTCCTCCGGAAGACGTTTGAGTGTTTCTGGTTGAAGGCTTTTCAAGCCAAGTCGTGGAAGAATAAACTCAAAGCGTTCTCTTGGAAGAGCTTTGGTGAAGATGTCCGCTAACCGATATTCAGACCTCACAAAATATAGTTCCACCACACCTTTTTCCACTTGTTCCTGATGAAATGATGTCGAATGTCGATATGCTTTGCTCTTGAGTGTTGAACGTTGTTGCATGAGAGAGCAATAGCACTTTTATTATCACAAGATCAGAGGGATTTTGTTGAATTCAAAGCCATAGTAGATAATTGAGATCTCATCCATAAGATTTGAGCACAACAAGATGACATGGCTATGTATTCAGCCTCTGTAGAGGAAATAGAAGTACTCATTTGCTTCTTTGAAGACCAGCTCACAAGCTTATCACCCAAAAACGAGCACCTCCGTGCCGACGGTATCTTGACAACTGCATGATCGATCTGCATAGGCGTTAGTGACATACCGGTGTCTTTCGGTACCATAGTCCCATATTGATGGTTCCTTGGAGATACCGAAAGACCCGCTTAACCGCTTCAAGGTGCTTTTTAGTAGGCTTAGCCTGGTATCTAGCACACATGCAAACAGAGAACAAGATGTCGGTCTACTAGCCGTGAGGTACATCAGGGATCCAATCATACTACGATATTTTGTTTGGTCAATCATGATCCTGAGTGGTCCTCATCTAGTTTGGTTCGATCAATCATGGGGTGTCAACAGGGTCACTTGAATCAAATCCAAATTTCTTTAAGATCTCTGTTGCATATTTAGATTGATTTATGAAAATGCCTCCGTGACTTTGTGAAATTTGTAATCCCAAGAAAAATGACATTTGTCCCATCATTGACATTTGAAATTTTGAACTCATTTCATTAGAAAACGATCACATTCCATTGGGTCAGTCGAGGCAAAAATAATATCATCAACATAAATTTGAACATGAATTAAATGTTTGCCTCGACTTCCGGTGAACAATGTTGGAACAACTGCTCCTTTGCTAAATCCGGTTGATAGAAGAAACTTTGACAGTGTATCATACCATGCCCTTGGAGCTTGCTTTAAACCGTAGAGGGCCTTCTTCAAACGATAAACGTGAGTAGGATGCTCTTGATTTACAAATCCTTCAGGTTGGCCGACGTAGACGACTTCTTTAAGATCTCCGTTCAGAAATGCCGTCTTCACATCCATCTGATAGACTACCATGTTCTTACTAGCAGATTAGCCAAAAGATTCTGATTGCATCGATTCGAGCAACAGGAGCAAAAGATTCTTCAAAGTCAATACCCTCCTCTTGACGGTATCCTTTAGCAACTAATCGAGCCTTGTTCTTCAACACATCACCATGCTCATCAAGTTTCACTTTGAAGATCCATTTTAGAGCAATAATCATAGCACAATCTGAGCAGGTACTAACTCCCATACATCTAGTCGATCAAACTCATGAATTTCATCTTGCATAGCATTGAACCAGCTATCTTCATTCATGGCGGTTTTAACATCTTTTGGTTCGATCTTAGAGAGTACGGAGTTGAAGAAGCACCATAAGGCATCGGTTGCAAGTTGTTTCCGTGTGGATACTTTGGACGAGAGGATTTCCAATGATGTTGTCTAATGGATGATCGTGAGTCCATTTTCTGAGGTGTTCATGTGGTAGTTGTTGAGGGACCGAAGTAGCAGAGTTGATGTCTCCGAAGAAGATGGTTCGATGAAGATTCAGAGCAAATATGTTTTCAAATGGAGCATCTTCAGGTGTAGCAAACGGATTAACTTCATCATTGATGCCAGAAACAGTTCCATGATGTACATTTGAAGAATGATGATTTGTTGATGAGATCGAAGGATCGCAGGTGCTTCTTGACTTAAAGATATTGAGACCGAGGGATTGACTTCATTCACTGGAATATGAGCAGCCTCTGTTGTAGGGATCAACACCTCATTAGTACTTGGATCATAAAGTTCATCAAACATAGGATCAAACAATTTCTTTAAATCATCTTCGGATGGAGGTACATATGGAGTTTCTTGAGAAGAGTTTGGAACAAGGGATGAACCAATTGGACTGTTTTGAAGTGCGGGTCCAGAACTGAATTGTTCAGAGCCGTTTGACCGTCACTCATCAAACGTAACTGGAATTGTTTCCATGATGTTTCGGGTTCTTTTGTTGTAGATTCGGTATCCCTTTTGTTTGGTGCATACCCTACAAATACTCCAATGTCCGCTTTAGCTCTAAGTTTGCCTAAGTCTTGACCCTCATTAGTTGGATAGCACAATGCTCCAAACACACGAAGGAAAGAGAGATTAGGTTTTCTGTTGTGGACAAGTTCATATGGTGTCTTTCCATGAACAAGGTGAATCAGGGAACGATTTTGTGTGTAGCATGCAGTGGCAATAGCTTCACCGGAGAAACATTGGAACCTTTGAGTAAATCAACATTGTTCTAGCAGCTTCTACAAGAGTTCGATTTCGCCTTTCAACTACACCGCTCTGTTGAGGAGTTCGTGGAACACTTCTTTGATGGCTGATTCCAATGCTTTCATAAAATTCACTAAGTTGTTTGTTAACAAACTTCGCCCATTGTCCGTCCGGATAATTCTGACGGTTTTGTTAAGTCGAACTCAGCACTGTTTGATGAGTTTGATGATGATATCAGGAGTTTCATCCTTTGTCCTTAAGAACTTGACCAGGTGAATCTAGAGTAATCATCAACTACAACTAACACATATTTCTTCCCAAAGATATTCTGCACTCTCATTGGTCCACATAAATCCATATGAATTGTATGAAGAACTTCGTGACGAGTTAGTAGGTTTGGGTTTATGGGCATACTTCTTGCTTTTTCCCAATTGACATGCTGAACAAAGATGATCCTTTTCATACTTTAGTCGAGGTAAACCTACAACTAAGTCCTTTCTCGAGAGATCATTGATGGTGCCGAAGTTCAAGTGATTGAGACGTCGATGCCATAACCATGACTTTGTTTTGAAGCCTTTGACAGCAAGCAAATTGGAGAAGACTTCATCATATCTTCTATAGAGATGGTGTAAAGATTTGAACCACGAGTTCCTCTTAAAAGTTCCTTACCATCAAGTTCTCTAACAAAACAAGTATGTTTTCTCAAGGCTACTTCTAGATCGAGTCACGAATTGACCACAGAGAACAGATTATAACCAAGACCTTCCACATAGTATACTCTAGAGATAACACTATCACCAACAACATAATCACCATAACCCATAATTGCACCGAAATGATCATTACCGAATCTAACTGTCCGATGAATTTGCTCACGAAGTTCATGAGCCGCGACCGGTCTCCAGTCATATGCTTGGAACGGCCTGAGTCCGGTACCACGAACGATTTGAACGATCTGCAGCTTGAACACGCACAAGAATGGATAACGGGATAATTGGGATCCCCATGCAAGAATGGGTTCCACTTGGTTAGTAAAAAGAATTGGAACACCCACATCGAAATAGAAACATCCATATCAGAAGTAGAAGCAATGGAATCATTGGGAATAGATGCAATGCTGGTGTCAGTATTTGACCTATTCAAAGTATGTTCACTTCTTAAGGGAATAGTTCTACCAAGAGGCATCCATTTTCTAGTGGGCATAATCTTAGCAGTTTGAGAACAAACTGATTATTCTTATGGCCAAAAGGTATCCAATAATAACCTATCTTTATAAAAGTTCTTCCTGTGGGTTTCCACTGTTTTCTAACAATCTTTCGTTTTGCCTTTTTGCCTTATTTGCACGATTATTAGCATTAACAATTTTAACTGGGCATTTGACAAGATTAGACAAAGCATTCACACCACATTCATGATTAGCAAATGTAATTCAAGCGACATCATTACAAGGTTTGCAAATAGTATCGAATTGAATTAATTACAAGCGCCTAAGGCTAATACTAGAATCAACACGATTCGCTTTTATTCAACAAGCTTAAAGTTCCTAGGTTGGTCTTCTACTTTCTTCCAATGCACATTTTTAGCTTGCAAGGTCCTATCATTCCTTGTATTGTCTTGAGACTTTGACCGCTTTCGCTTTAATGTCATTGATTACTCTCAGAGAGGGAATTATGGGAACATTAGTTGGTTGATCTACTTTTTGCATTTTTGAACTAGACGTGCAAGGATCTCAGATTACTAGACGACACATTAATGTATACTTTCTTAAAACTGGGCCTAGAATGGTTTGAAGGCTCAACACTAGGCATAGAACAAGGCATCACAGCTTTGCCTTTTGCACCTAAGGTTAAGGATTTGGGACATGTTGCAATTACACATTCTAGCAACTCTTGAGATCGTTTGGCCCGGAGGCAAGCAAACCTAATTTCACTATCAAGAGGTTTGTTAATGAAATCCTCTTCGACAATCTCACTGAGACATTCTAGACTATCCTTAAGGTGAGCACAGTATTCATGAAAAGCATGTTCATTATTCCTAAGATGAGGAGGAATATATTTAAGCATCACATGTATTTGCAGTCTAAGGGTGACTTTGAGACAACATTCTTATTGAAAACAAGTGGCGCTTTCCCATTTCCCGACTTCTCGATTCTCAATTTCTTTTTGTAAAGACGTTATTTTTTCGTTGTTTTGGTCACGGGTGACTTTTATTGAATCATATAACTCTTTAAAATGTCGCTTAACTTTTTCATTTTCTTCTAGAAAACTCTCGTTTTCCTTTTGTAAGGCATCAACTAAGTTTTGAAGATGAAAAGTTTGAGAATTCGGAGAATCTAAAGGAGGAGGCATTTGGGAGCCTGTCATATTGTTCGTTTGACCCTTTAATTGAGAGATTTGGGCTTTCAACTTTCGATCGTGTTGCACCGAGCTTGAATCGTTCATCACGCTTTGTTAATTTGAAAATCTGCATCAAACTCTGGAGCATCTGAGGATGTCTTGATATTTGAAGTTTTGACATTTTCTTTAAGATGTTGATATTTTAGTTGTAAATTAAAATGCTCAACTTCCGGTTTAGAAAAATGTTTAACCAAATTGTCGTGATCATCCAGTTCAATTTTCTCGCTTTAGTTCGAATTAGTTTTTTCATGCTCAATGACACGATCATGGGAGACTTTCAGTGCAACCGATAATTCATGAAATTTGGAAGCATTAATGGAACAATTTGTAGCATGAAAAACACATCTTGAGTAATACATTCGAAATCGAGTTCTCATTTAGTGTATGCAAGTTCTTCCTCTCAATCTCATTATATTTTAGTGCTCGCCCATAGTCACTAACTTCAACTATCATTGCATCAAATTCCTTTTCCATTCCCTTAATATCGGTTTCTATCCCCTTTTTAAGACTCTCAAAGTGATCTTTTAGAAGTTTAAAGAAAGGCATGACCTCGGTTAAATAACATTCTTTCATTTGCTCAAAACCCCTTTCTCCTTCCGTAATACCAGGGGGTGTGATCCTTTTCTTGCAAGTTTTCTCAAAATCAACAAATAGTTGAAGTATAACATATTGGCTAATTAAGGTCTTGCTTTTAGTGGCAATTGTTCTAGGAACAAGATGCATTGGTGTATTAGGAGGATACACGATCGCTTCTAGGCATTTTCCAAAGAGGAGGGTTTGTTTCAACAATATTTTCAGCTTTCGCTTATCTAAATCCATTTTCCAGAAAACTTGTTCGGGAGTCAACAATGTCTGAGGTTTAAACATGTTCAAGGAAATCCAGTTTTCCTTCTTGTAATCATGGGGTGTGATCTTTATTTTCTTCTCTCTACATTTAGGATCATCTAATTTCTTGTTCATCTTTTCCCTAGTGACTTCATCGGATTTCTTATCTTCCTCAGTGCACTCAACGCAACTAGGTTTCTGTCTAGGTTTAAGGATTTCATTGCCATCATAAAGAACCTTATGAGCATTTCTAGCCCTTTTAATGACCTCTGGATTTGGTTCCTTAACAAGGGGAATGATATGCTTATCGCTTAGGACCCTATGCTTAGTGATCATGTGAGCAATCTGAATGGTGTTCCCTTGTATGTACAACTTGTTTTCAAGTTTGTTTTTCAAAGTTTTCAGATTAGAAAAATCTTTCAAGAGTTTTGATTCCTTTGCATTAAATTCTTGCTTAAGCATTTTCACATTTTCTTGAAGTTCTTGTTTTTGCTTAGCAGCTTTAGAAAGCTTTTCTTGCAAGGAATTTAACTCTTGTTTTAATACTTCTTCTCTAAAATTACTTTTCTAATGATTGTACGCACTTGGTCATCCATTTCCTGCTCACGAGTGGTCAACTCAAATTTAGCACGTTGTTCATAAATAGCAACACGCTCTTTATAGGCATTTAATTCAGATATTACAGAATCATCGGGGCACATGTAGTGTATTCATCAAAAATATAGTCATTGTTGATCGCAGAGATGCATCACTTGATTCAATTTCACTTTCACTTTGTTTCACATATTGATCATATGGGACAACATTGATATTACCCATATTTTCAATATTTGATACAAAAGTTTCAGTTGATAGTACTTTGTCATGCATCTTTTGCACATCGGCATCATCGTATAGTTTTAGTACCTCTGAGATGAGTGTGTCTTTGGATGGGCCAGCTTGTGGTGAAGAGGAGACCTTGGGAGAAACCATTGGAGAAATGCTAGCCATAAAGATTGTGTGTGCAGAGGTCCATCATCCACATCAGAGTCGTATGCATCACAATCGGCGACTTGAAAGGCATTCTGATGATTGTGACCTATCTCCTGAATAGGCTGCTCATCCACATCTGCATCATAGGTCTTGGCATTGCCCTCGGCTAGAAACAACAATTCCTCTTCATCCAAAGCAGCACCATTATCCTGAGCTTGCACAAGCAGATCTTATCTCTCAAGTAATCGATTCTGTGGACGCTTTGGAGATGTGCAGTTCCTTGCAATGTGTCCCCCACCACCACAATTATAACATTTGATCGGCTTAGCTTGACCTTGATTACCATTCCTTCCTCGATTCTGATTACCAACATAACCTCTACCGGCTCCACCTCTTCCCTGATCATACTGTCTTTCCTGAACTGGTTGCACCACGATCCTCCCATCTTTAACAAGAGCCTGATTGTGTGGGTTAGATGCTGTTCTGAGGTTGTTATTGGTTTGTGGGAGAGAATTCATGTTTTGACTAATCAGAAGAGCTAGTTGATTAATGAAATTACCCACGTGTGCATCAAAGATCGCTTGTTTGAACATAAGATCAGGAATTAGTTTGTGATTACCATTTCCCATGGGTATGACTTGTGAGGCTTTGGTTGTGATTCCGATGTTTGAGTAGAAGGCGGTTGAGTCATTAGACGAGCTTGTCTCTCCCTGGTTGGTTTTGAACCGATTAAGAACCAATTTTTCAAACATAGCATGTCTCTCATTCTGAAGGAGGAAGGCATAGAGTTGCTCATAGTTTGTATTCTTCAATCCTTTAGTGAGCTTCACGGAGGTGACAAACTTGTGCCATTCGGGATTCATGTTGTTCACAAATTTTGAGTTCAATTGAATGTTAGGCATAGTCATTCTGATGTTCCTCATGTCATTCACCAACTTATGAAATCTCACATAGTACTCATAGACACTCTCATCTGGTTTCATCTTGAAGTGTTCAAATTCATCATAGAGTTGTGATTCTCTGTCTTCCATAGTTAATTCGAACCTAGAGAAGCATCTTGACATTATCCCATACTGCCTTTGCTTCGGTGTTGTGATTGATCGGCTTGTAGATGTCTTTAGGAAGACCTTGAAGAACAATGTTTGAAGCCCCGATATCAGCATCGAATCTCTTTTTCTCCTTATCATCAAGCTCATCATACATCTTTGGTCCGTCCATTCCGTAAATCAGAGTTCCATCTTCAACAATATCAAGTACATCTCTAGTCGTCTCAACTCGATACGGTCCTTCATCAATGGATTTGAGAATGTTGACACCATTTTCCTTTCCAAGGCAAGCATAATCTGATTCGTTGAGCCCAAGAATCGTAGTCTGCTCGTCAAGCATGGGTGGACGAGTATCCAACCATGCTTGAACATCCTCGCAACAGTGGAGATGATAGTAGGAACGCTTTGTAGACATGTTTCAAGCTCTAGGGATTTTGCAATTCTTTGATTAAACCGGGAAATTGATTCTTTCACAGGATTTTACTAAACCAAAAGAACAACCGTAAGAACGTAACACGAAGAAGAAAGTTCTAAATGAACAAGTCGCTAAACACATAACTCGCATAAGCAGTCAACTCGCAACACACTCAACTCGCTTAATTAATCAAGTCGCTAAATAGCCAACTCGCTTTAGTCTCAACTCGCAACACAATCAACTCGCTTGAACACTAAGTCGCTTAAGTTAACTCGCTAACGTTACAACTCGCTAGCAAGTCGCTTTAGATCTCAAGTCGCTTAAAGAAACAACTCGCTTAGAACCCAAGTAGCATAAATATCAACTCGCTAAATGTACTAAGTCGCATGTACTAACTCGCTTTAAATAACAAAGCAACTCGCTTTGAAGAAACACAAGTCCGAGACACAACTCGCTAGTCCTTTTTCAAAAATAACCACTTTATCAATCCAAAACAACCAAACCACAATGATTTAAGGCTTCCAATTCAAAACATAAACACATATGATGATCCTAAACACAAAAGTACAAGCAAAATTCAAACTTTAACACTAGAATTTGTCCAAATGAATCAAACTCTCCTAAACCCTTAATACTCAAAAACCTTATGAAATCCACCAAAACAAAGAGCATGAAAGATGAGTGATCAAACCATGGCTCTTGATACCAATTGATGGATATTGGATTTCACAAACACTCTAAACCATGATCAAAGTAGGCGTATAAGAATGTTAGAGAGAGAGTTCTAGTGAGAGAAAGGAAGAGAGTTGGGAACTATAGTGAGAGAAAGAAAATATTATTATGAGCTCCAACTCTCTACCTTGGGAGGTAGAGAGTATTTATAGTCTTACATAAAACGCCACACAACGGGTCGTGGATCGTGCATACAGAGGGTAAAGACCCGTCCGTCCTCCACGGTGTTACTTAACAAAATACTACTTAACATAAAATAACAATGACTACGAGCTTTCTAACGATTATATATACTTGAGGTGACCGACTCTTTAATACCTGGAATTTCTAATTCCTAACATTTAACTTTGTGTTGCCTTTGATTTTGATGAGAACTTTCATGTGTTGTTGGTATGAGCATGTGGAGCATCTCAGACGATCTCTTCCTCCCACGAGCATCCATAAGAAGAAAACATAAAACATGGGTTAGAAATAATCCAAAGACTTACAAGTTTGAATTTCGTGGTGTGTTAACAAAGATAGTGTGAAAACACAACTATAATTCTCACAAAGGCCATTCCTGAACCGGAGTCCCACAAGTGAGATAACGCGATGTAAAAGCACACCTATTCAGCCTGTGAGTCGCTGAGGTACACCGAAGCATCACCCCACGATCAGTAGACCATTTGAGATACACTAAGCGTAATCCACGGGAGTTACCGAATGACCCTGGTCGCTTGATGTTGACCCTTGCAGGAGTTTCCATTCAATCATTGAAGATCACAGATGTGAAACTTCTCATAAATGTTCTGGAAGATTGCTAAGATCTGCGTAGGACTCTGGAATGTATCACTTGTGTCCTTATTGATGAACAACAAGCAATGAAATGTCATGTGTTCCTATGAGATCTTTTGATGAATCTCGTGGCTCTAGACTCCATTAGTGCATTTTGGTTTTCCTAAGCGGAGACTATGGAGAGGGTCTCCTTCTTCAATACCAACGATCTCTAAGAGAAAGTTGATAGATTATGTAGGGTTCCCAGTGAGAATGAAACAAATCCTTTTAAGAGGAATTGAGTGGCTAGAAGGTTTAGTACAGTGCGTCACTGGGTCCATGACGTCTTTGTCTTCAATACCAGTGTCATCTAGTGACAACCAAGAGTGGATGAATTGAACCCAGTTTCTACCCTAAGGTTGAATATGGAGGGCTATTTATTTTCACCCTTTCTTTTAATTTTCTTTTTAATTCTTCAACCCCTTTTTTCTCCTTTCTCACATTACTCCTTTTTTCAATCATACCTAAGGACTTCTAATACTAACTATTGGTGGTGTCCTTGGGTAGATCCCTTTGGCTCTGGCGGATCATAGGACGGATTTCCTATCCTTAGACACCTTATAACTCCATGACTGTCCCATGTTGCCATAAAACCTTTTCTTGAAAATCTCTCAAAGTGTTTATGATAGAAAACATGTTTGAAACACTCCGAGAGTTTTATATTTTCAGAAACACTCCCCCTTCACATGTGCTTATAAGTTTTGACGGAAATCTGCACATAGAGGGTAGAGTTCGCACTTTTGAATTGATCTGCTCATGATAGACAATTCCCCACGAGACACGGATACGTTGCACAGTTAAAGAGTTCCATTGTCAGTTTTTAGGTGACAACTAGCTCTAATAACTAACTTGAAGATGTAAACACTCCTTGGGTTAGACCCATGTAAGTTCATGTCTATCACAAGTTTCTCGAAATGGTACATTTACTGACTTTGATTACTCGTCAATTCATTGGTTTCAACTGAGTCGACCTCTTTTGAGATTCAAATACCGATCATTAAACATTTTTTATCACATTTTAATCACGTCTTCTCCCCCACAAAAATAGCATAATCGTGATATTTTTTATATCAACGAATTAAACAACATTTATAAAATCTTTTGGGAAGACAGACGGATTTGATTTAAGCATGAATTTGGAACATTTTGTTTTATACTTCCCCTTTAATAAAGCATAATCAATTAAAGGGTTTTAGAGAGAGTTATCTTGAGCACTAAATATTTTGAAAGATTTTGAAAATTTTTTTAAACAATCTTGAAAAAGGTGCTCAAGATGATGATAATTTCTCACCAGTTTTAAATGTAGTGCACTGAAGCGTACACTAGATTTTGTCTTTAAAAAACACGAGTTTTGATTTGAAATAATCAAAAGTCATCATTTTAGTCCGGGTTTCGTACTGAAGTATACGAAAGCCATTGTTGAAGAAATTTTGAGAAACGAAATGTTTTGGAAAACATTTAAAGAACTCTCGCTCAAGCATCTGTACATGCCGGTATCATTGTTGAATGACATTTCTAGAAACGTACCGAATATCGATTATACGAGAGACATGTCGTGAGAAGAATATTTTTGGATTTTTGATTTTATATTGTTTTTGAATTTTTGAAAATTTTATAATTTTATATTTTGCTTTTGTTGGTTTTTCAAATTTTGTATTTTGTTTTTCAAAAATATTTATAGCGAAGCTTTTTGGAAAAAATATTTTCAAGAAAATTCGAGAAGACGTGCTAACTCCTCAGGGTAGGCTTTGCATTCCAATTCGTCAAACTAAATCGTCAAACCTTTCTTTTGGAAGGGCTTTAGTAAATAGATCGGCGAGTTGGTAATCAGTCTTCACGAAGAATAATTCAACAGTACCTTCTTCCACGTGTTCTTTTATGAAGTGATAACGGACTCTGATATGCTTAGTCTTTAAGTGATGAACAGGATTGCATGATATGGCTATGGCACTTTTCGAGTCACAATACATAGGTATTTTATCAAAAGTAAAGCCATAATCTGTGAGTTGTGTTCTCATCCATAGAACTTGAGCACAACACGCAGATAGAGACACATACTCGGCTTCGCCGGTTGAAAGTGCAAAGGCAATCTTGTTTCTTTGAAGACCAGCTTACTAATTTTTCACCCAAAATTGTGCTCCTCCGATGTACTTTTGTCTGTAACTTGATCACTGCGTGGTCCATCCTAAAAGGCAAATAAGATCAAATCCGGATTCCTTTGGATACCAAAGACCCTTTTGAATGGATGTCTTCAGTACCGAAAGATACTTTTAACCTCTTTGAGGTGCGTTCGGTAGGCTTTGCAAACCGCAAGCTAATAAGCAAACAAAAAATGAATATCGGTCGACTAGCGAAGGTACATAAGAGAACCAATCATGCTCCGATATTTCTTCGGATCAATAGGTTTCCCAAACAAATCGGCTCCAATTTTTGGTGATGTTACCATTGGTGTTCCGACAGAGTCACAATTATCCATACCATGATTTTTCAAAATCTCAGTTGTATATTTAGCTTGATTTATAAAAATTCCACGTGGGGATTGATGAAATTGTAAATCAAGAAATAATTTTAGTTCCCCCATCATGGACATTTCAAATTTGCTTTTAATGAGATTTTCAAAATGTTTTGAAAGATTCGGATTAGTGGACCCAAAAATGATGTCGTCCATGTAAATCTGAACAATCAAAATGTCTTTTTTACATTTTTGTGTAAACAAGGTAGGATCAACAGTTCCTTTGGTGAAATTGTTTAAGATAAGGAAAGAAGATAGTTCGTCATACCACGCTCTCGGAGCTTGCTTTAATCCATAGATTGCCTTTTTGAGTTTGTAGACGTAGTCTGGATGTTCCATGTCTATGAAGCCTTCTGGCTGACTCACGTATTACTTCTTCTTTCGAGTTCCATTCAAGAACGTGGTCTTAATGTCCATCCGATAAACCGTGATGTTTTTGTGAGCGCATAGGCTAAGAAAATCCTCGACGCTTCAAGTCTAGCTACCGGCGCGAATGACTCTTCAAAGTCTATTCCTTCTTCTTGTTTGTATCCTTTGGCTACAAGACGAGCTTTGTTAAATTACGCTCATCTCTTCATCCCTTTTATTCTTTCATAACCATTTGAGATCAATGACTCGAATGTCAATTGGTCTTGGAACCATATCCCAAGAGTCATGTAGACGGTATTGGAGAAGTTCCTCCTGCATCGCTTCTATCCATGCGGGTTCGGCCATTGCCTCGCGAATGTTCTTTGGCTCTATATTGCTAATTGAGCAAAGGTAAATGCACAAGTCGTAATCGGTGGCAAGTTGGCGTCTCGTCTGAATTGGCCTTGACGGTTCACCAATAACTTGTTCAATCGGATGGTCTTTTGTCCACTTCAGAGTAGAAGGATACCATAGATTATACGAGTTCGAGTTAGATGGTTCTCGTAAGCATAAAGATGATTTATCTGATTCCGTAGCAAACGGGTTTTCAAATAAGTCTTCATCTAACGCTTGCATCGCTCGTTTTGAGTAGGTTCTTCTTGAAATGATATGTTTTGGTTTTGCTCATCAACTGCGGGTAAGACTGTTTCAAGAATTAGAGTTGCTGGAGTAGATGTAGATGATGTTGATGGAGTTGGTGCATTGGTTTCACCGTGGTAGATGCATCTTATGTTGGTGGTGGTGGATGATTTTGAGCGGTGCAAATTGCTGAATGATGGTTTGATACATTTGTCGAGGTTCCACCATAGTATTCATCGAACATTAACTCAAAGAAATTCTCCCATTCTTTTTCATGAGGATTGTCAAAGAAAAGTTGATGGAGCTCTTGTTGTATGAGTCCTGAACATGTGTCCAAGTCACTGGTTTGGTGCGGGTTCTAATCTATTTTGATTAAAAGCCATCGGATTAAGCGTGGGTTCTAGAGCGAGTCTCGTAAGCCATCTAAGAAAGTTCATCAAAGTTCACATTCATCGTCTCCATGATCCTCCTAGTTCTTCTGTTATACACCTGAATGCCCTCGAAGTTATCCTGAATATCCAATGAAGATTCCAATATCACCTTTAGCTTTCAGTTTTCCTAGATCTTCTCTGTCATTTTTCGGATAGCACAAAGCGCCAAACACGCGGAAAGTAAGAGATATCGTGTTTTCGTTGTTCACTAGTTCATATGGGGTTTTATTGAATCTTGGATGGATGAGGGATGGGTTTTGAGTGAAACAAGCACAACAAAGATCACCCCATAAAAATAATGGTGCACTAGAATAGATTAGCATTGTGCGAAAGCAGTTCCACAAGAGTTCGATTTCTTCTTTCAACTACCCCATTCTCACTGTGGAGTTCTAACAACTAATGTCTGATGAGTAATTCCAACATCTTCAAAATAAGCTCTTAACTCCTGATTTGTGAATTCAGTGTCGTTGTTCTTACAACCCCATCGGAGTTTGAAGAAGTACTTGAATACGCTTCAGAAAGGTGATGATGATGCTTGGTGCTTCTTCTTTTGATCTTAGGAACCTAACCCATGTATATCTTGAATAATCATCGACGATAACAAGAATATAATTTTTCCCATTAATGCTTTCAACTCTCATTGGGCCACATAAGTCCATGTGCAATATATGCAACTTTGCTTCCGAACTAGGTACGGATTTGGGTTTATATGATGCTCTTTTGCTTTTTCCTTGTTCGCATGATGGACATAGGTGATCCTTGGTGTATTTGAACTTTGGAAGTCCGTTAACGATGTTGTCTTTGGCAATTTTATTGATTGTGTGAAAATTGAGATGGGATAATCGTCTATGCCACAACCAGGACTTTGTTCCAGATGCTCTTGTCATAAGACATATTGGTGATGAAGAGGCCATTTGGTTAATGTCGATAGCATACAAGTTGTATCACGATTCCCTGTTAAGAGATTAGTGCCATCCAAGTTTCTAACGAAGCAAGCATTTTTCCTAAAAGCAACCTCTAAATCTGCATCACGAATCCGCCGAGTGAAAACAAATTGTGTCCCAACCCTTCACATAGTAAACCCGAGTAAACAAATAATTTCCAAAAGGTAGATCTCCATAACCCATGATAGCTGCTACATGATCATTTCCAAATCGAACGGTTCCCATGAATTTCCGACTAAATTGATCAGAACTTCAGATTCCCGGTAATGTGCTTGGAGCAACCCGAGTCGACGATCCAAAGACATATTTCGATAATTTGCCAAGAATGTAAGAAGAAGATTTTGGAAACCGTTTTGATTTTGGTTCCTTAGGGTTAGAGGTAAAATCCATATCACACTCATAGAAGTTATCAACTGGGAAAAAGGTTCTCACTCATTCTACCATTCCGAGTGTGAAAGTTTTACCCGTTGGTTTCCAAATGTCATCCCTAAAGTAAGGACTATGCTTCCTATCAGTAGTGTAAGACCTAAATCTTGCAACTAGTCTTCCTATTGGTTTAGCATAAGTTCTTTTAGGAACGTTCTTCTTAACAGGCTTAACATTCTCATTCTTAGAAACACAATCATCATGAACGTTAGTTAAAGATTTCTTGCAAGTTAAACAAATAGATTCAACAGATTCATTAAACTTAACAGATTTCATAGGTTCATTACATTCAGATGAAATGTCTTTCTTATTACAAAGCGGTAAATTCCTAGGGTGTTCTTCTACTTTCTTCTCTTTATTCAAGCTACTACTCTTAGAGGCATGTGAGACTCTATTGTTCCTTGTATTGCTCTTAGGCTTTAGTCTGCTGCTCATAGAGGTGTTTTCTAGTCCTATAGAAGGTAAGGCACACGCATTAGGATTCACATTTTTATCTAGAGAAGTGGTTTCAGCTTTCCTAGTCTCTTTGGAGTGCTTATCTAAACTTATGTCGTTTGTTCCATATGTTTTAGATGTGGAGGCAGACGCATTAGTGGTACTCATCTTAAAAAGGCCAGTGCTAAAACTTTGGTTTCTCGATAACCGCTTTTCCTTTTTCAACATTTTGTTTAGGCAAGGCGGGTGGAGTGACTGGTTTTGATAAATCATTTTTCTCATTGACTTTTGGAGGAGGCATAGAAACAAACATTTTTGGTTTTAAAACCGGTTTGGGAACATTTGCTTTCTCCTCACCAATGGTTTTGTAATCTTAGTATCCACTACCTTTCCTTTTTGACATTCCAAATGAGCCCTCAAAAGATCATTTTTCGCCATGTCATTGTAGGCACGCCATACTACGTTTGTCATACTTGCATTCCTCAGCTTTTCGATCAAGTTGTTTAAAATATGAGACATTTTCTTTTTCAAGTTTTCAAGAGCTTTTTCATATTTTGAAACAATTTCGAGGTCTCAGATTGAGTCTTTCATGATCTTCAACAGAATATGTTTGTAAAATAATGGACATAATATCAAGAATCGTAACATCTTCAGAGAGAATCATTTAAATTTTCCAAAACTTTGATGTGTTCAACATTGTCATTAGCTTGCTTTTACCAGTGGATTTATGGTCCTTGACAAAGTCACTGTTTTTTCAAAAATGCTTGCTCAAAATGAATTACCCTTGAGTTGATGTTATTCAGCTGAGGGGCAATTTGAGTTTCAAAAACTTTTTATTTTCATTATCAAAACTAGAAAACCAGATGTTTGTTGTAATATGGGTTTTGGTTTTAACAGTCTCTTGAAGTCCCGCAATTCTAGTTTTCACATTTTCTAAAATACTTCTCGCATCACTCATGTTAAAAGGATTGTTTGAAGACATTTGTTCAATGTTTGAAAGAGATTTTGAGACAACAACTGGTTTTGAAACTGATTTTGAAACTGGTGTTGACTATTTGTTTGAAACACTTGGTGTGATGGAAAACTTTGACTTTTCTTTTTGTGACACAAAAGTAATTCCATTAATTTTGTTCCATTTGTTATAATCAATTGGTTTTAGATCTGGGTTCTTTTGTTGCATTTTTGATCTACTCTCATCATATAGTTCTAACGTTTCAAGAGAATCATGAACAATTATGGGTTCATCCAAAGCTTTTCCATTGTTCAAAACATTCTGTTCTTTCTGAGCTTTCTTGAGGAAACAAGGAGGTGTGTTACCTAGAGCCATTTTTGAGTGGTATGAAAATACGGATTTGTTTGATTAATTAGCATATTGGTTGATTTGGCTTAATGACCCGTTGTAACAAGCAAATTTTCCAATGTTTTGATTTTCTCATTTTTATCAAGAATTTCATCAAGAAGAGAATCTTCTCGTTTTTGAAAAATCAGCAATCAACTACTTCTTCTCTTTTTCAAGATCAGAAAACATTGCTTTTTGTTTAGAAAATTGGTCATTTAGATCAGAAATTTCCTTGTTTAAAGATTTTATTTTCAAGTTCAAATTCACATCAAGTGTGTCATACTTGATTTGCAATTGTTTTTCTCTTAAAACAGAATTTCGGTAACCAATTTCTAATTCTGATTCTTTGTTTTTATGAAATTCAAAGGCTTTAGTATTCTCCTTGTAACTCTCAAGCTCACGTCAATTTCTCATTCAAGGCCTTAACATCGATTGACCTTTTAACTTTCTCGATTTCAATGCCATGGTTATTGATTAATGTTTCAAAATAAGCACGTGTTTCCTCATCATTCTCAAGATTTTGTGCCACACGCCTCCACTAAGATCCACATCCGAGTCTCGAGTTAGTATTGCTACAACTCGGATTGTCCATGTATGTATCATAAGTAGGTGCCGGCATCACAATGTCGTTTTCGTCATGAGTAAACACATCAAATATGACATTGTTATAGCATGGATCAATGATTGGTACCTCGATATCTTTCATTGGCGTCATAGACGAGGTGCGCGAGAGTCCGATGTATGTCGTCGTGACTTAGTCTCCCGAAGATTTGCCATGAAGATGCAATTTGCATGGAGTTCTTCGAGGTCTTCCAAATCATCCATAATAGCTTAAAAATCATTTTCCTCAAGACTCAATTGCATCCCCGCTTCTCGACTGTGCTAGCGGCATAACAAAGATAGCTTTCCTCAAGATATTCATCATTCTTCTTTTTCGGCTTAGTAGGACAGTTCCTTGCCATACGACCCACTCCTTGACAATTGTAACACTTAACCTCGATTACCGATTCACATTTCCATAATTCCCAACGATCGGGAGCTGCAACATTCCCATTCGATTACCCATCGCTTCTATTCCCAACATTCTCACTCCATCCGATTCCCAACATTCCAATCCAACCGATACACACGAACCGCTGATTACCCATGTGAAGTCCAGTAGCATATCCCTGTTGATTCCCAATAACTCCAACCATTTGTCCTTGATGTCCCATATTCACACCCTACTGCAATTTTCCTATTGCGTAGTGTTTGATGAAATTCTTTGGTTGTTGTTAGTTGGTGTGGAATAGCTTACTAATGATTTACCCAAAATGCAAATGCATTTGACAAAGCTTCTTCTTGTTCAATTTCAAGATCGATTCCTTGTTCCCGGTATTGTTGATATCAAGTTGTTGTTAAATGAGTTGTTGTTCGGTGGATAGAATTGTTGTTGAGGAGGAAAACAATTGTGGTTGTGGAATGTATTGCTGCAAGTTGTTGTTAGTGGAAGATGATGAAGCTTGTTGTTATGTATTCACTAGAGTTTGAGTCTTTGCAATAAGTGCCAATGGATCATGATTCTTTGCCAATCTTTCTTTCCGGACTTCATTCACTTCAGCTTTGGTTTTGTTTGAAAATCATTGAGTTGATCAAAGTTCACCTGATGTAAGTCTTTTGTTTGATTGACAATAGTGACATATCGTCCCCATTCTTACGGAAGATTGTTCAGAATTTGATGTTACTCACGATAGTTCTGGGTTCCAACTTGTTTCTAATAAGCTCATTCATTAAAGTGCAAAACCTTCCATAGTAGGATTCAATGGATTCTCCTAGAGTAGATGTAAACTTCTCCCATGCGTTAGCGCTTGTTCTCCGTATCTTGTTGACCAATTGTTCATGACAAAGCCGCTCTAACACGCTCCCACATATCGGTTTCAAAGCGCTTCACAACCGCCTATAGCAGAAAGATGTCTCTTGGTAAACCCAGTTAGACAATATGAATTGCCATGTCATCCCGCTTCGACTTGCTTATCCTCTTCGTATTCGATTCATATTGAGTGCGAAAGGATGGTGGACGGAGGTGTTGCATCAACATTTCCGTGGTCTTGGACTTGTCTAGGCTTGAAGGGTCCATTCGTAATGGATTGAATCATTAGTTTTCCATTAGGTTTGGTCTTGATGTAGCTTAAGCATACGACTTGTCCATTGAAGATAACCACCTTTTTCCAACATAGAGGACGGTTTGCACCGCTACATGAATGTCTTGTTGAGTAGCCATTGATGAAGGTATGATATGATAAAGTTGATGTAGGATTGATTCAACGATAAAGGAGTTGTGATTGATGAAGATTAAGCTCGGTTGTTGTAGTGAAAATTTGGTCTAAAAACTTAAAAACCTCAATAACTTCTTTTCGGAGCGTTTTTAGGACTTGAAAGTTGACCCGAATGAACTTTAGTTTTGATGGGTAGAACGCAGCAAAACGGAGTTACGTTAGAAAGTTGGCCGCTTGAAGTTTTTCTTAAGATCTTTTCTAAAAACTTGTTCTTAGGCGTAGGATTCGAGCGCTTTGCGTAGGCTTTGCTTGCGTAGACTTCCTTAGGCGAGGATTCCTTTGAAGGTAGGATGCTTATGCGCGTAATCTTCTTCATATGCGTAAACTTTAGACTTAAAAGTAGAGTACCTTCTGGCGCTGTAAGATTTAACTTATGCGTAGAGTGCTTACTTTCGTAGTTTCTTCTTAGGAAGATTAGGTTTAAAACCAAAATCTTCACACTCGCCCAAGCGTGAAAGATATCCACAAGTCGAAGTGTTTTTCAAGCTTATCCAAGCAAGGAAAACACAGAGTAACCGTTGTTGCACGTTTTGTCACCAAAGCTTAAGCTGTAAAATTCAAATCTACGCGTGCATAACACCCTTATGTAGAAAAGAGGGTTTTGACTTTTTCTTACGCGTAAAAAGAGGGTTTTGACTTACTTGTACTTGCAACCTTACGCGTAAAACAGCCCAGTTTTTGCAAAATCACGAATTTTTCACCCAAAAACACGTTTTCAAACAATTTCTTTTGCACAAACTTCTTCCAAAACACTTAATGATCAATAAAAACTACAACTTTAAGCTTAAAACCACGTAAAAATTCAAAACTTTATGCAAAAGCCGACGTTTTATAGGAAAAAACACAACTTTTCTTGTAAAGCTTTAACAAAAAACGAACACATACACTCCTAAACCATTGTTGGGCGATTGATACCAATTGTAGGACCTTATTTTTACATCAACCTTACGCTGCATACCCGTTACCACAAGATGAACACCACGTGAAAACCCAAACACAAGATATACGTAAAGATTAAGAAGAAGAAAGGAAAGTGGTGACTTGAATGTATGATATGTCGATATTTATGTTAGAGAAAAAAGATGAAGAGAAAACTTGTATTACTTGAAATAAAAACACACACAAAACACACTCAAGCACACACCTCAAATGACTCATTTGAGGTGTATTTATACTACAAGTACATATGCCCTAATGGGCTTGGATTGGGTTGGATTGGATGACAACTTATAGAAGGCTAGCTTAACATAACTTTTAGCCATTTAGCTTAGCCCAATCCACGAGCCCGTTGACTATTCTATCACTATATCTAACACACGTTACAAAGTTCCTAAATGTGAATGACCATCACTTCTAATAAAAATGTTACGCTAACGTAAAACTTTATGGGATCAACACACCGAAGAAGTCAGCCGCACTATGCATCAAGTCGAGGTACATGCTTTTGATGCAAACACTAATGAACACAGAGATCTCATGTACCAACATCTTCCCAGACTGGATGTAAACCTGGTTAAATTTCTCAAGCATCTTCAGGGTTGTGGCATAAAGATTGATGAAATCAGGGATTCTGTCAAAGAAGACCCAGCACACTCAACTCAAGAAAGGCCTTTGGAGGCTACTAAGAAATAAGCACTTGGAATAAGCTAGTGAGCACCAAGGGCCACCAAGCTGAAACAAGCTTGGATAAGCTAAAAGAGCAAAATGCAACAAGTCTCAACAAGCCTAAACCACCGAGTAAGTTGCAATGATTTGGCTAGTTTGAGCTTATGTACAAGAAGCAGATTTAGGTTCCTACTTTAAGCTTAAAAATAAGCACTTAGATAATTTGCCGGAAAGGAAAAGCAGTGGGAACTAAAACTAGACCTGTCTGACTATCACTAAGCCAAGGATGAAACTCGACAAGCTCAATTGAGCTTTTCCCAAGCTCAAATTGCCACAAGTGCAGACTCTCGGCTTCAACTCTGAGTCAAGCCTGACTCGGAGATAAGAACATGTTGACAAGCGCGGTTTTGATGGTTATAAAAAAATCACAAAAATCTATAAAAATGACCATAAGAAATTAGACCAGTGGAAGTTTTGAAAACCACAATTTTCACTGAAATTGGCCCAGAAATGAGTTCACTAAAAATCTTTCTAGCTTGGCCAAAACTGAGTATTTCACTATTTTGACTTTTTAACAAAACTGAAAGTTTGACTAAATTGAACTTTGATCATGATTTCTCAACTGAATAAGATGTTAATGGATGAATGAAACCCAATGCAAGCTATATCTAAGTATTTTGAACACAAATTAAGACTTGGATCTTGCAAAATCCCAACAAGAAGCGCATTAAGATATATTAATGGTGTTTTTGACTTTGGAGCTTAACAGGCACAAGTTAAAGACTGGAATGGGTTCAAATAAGCTAACCAAACTTGAAACAACCATTTCTAACTACTGAGCTAACTCTATGACACGATTAATACCAAAAGTGATCCAAACACCATTTTAAGGACCGATATGCACTTTAAACCACTCAACTACTGAACTACCTTGTTATAATGATCAAATTAAGTTTACTTGAACTAAATACCACTATTTAAACAAGTTCACACTGATGGTAACCACAGAAACAGAAACAAGCATAATATGCAAAATTGATGTGAAAATGAAACTGAGAAATCTACTCACATGTGTCCAACTGTTTGCAGGCTTAAAACCAAACCCAATCTACTCTATCCTACTCTATTCCAACCCTAATCCAAGCTGCATCAACCCAAATCAGCTTCCATTTCAAATTGAGCCCCAGTTTGACTTTTTGTTGACCAAGAACCAAAATGAATTGAAACTTAAACTTAAGCTTGCAAAAAGCTAAGATAAGCTTGTATAAGCTTATTGAGCTGAAACAAACCGTATGAAGCTTTTGTATGAGAATTGGAAATGGAAAATTTCAACAAAGAAGTTTTTAAACAAGAATTCTTAACACAACTTGAATTTATAACTGGAAAGAGTTTATAAAGATACAATACACTTAGTTTGATACAAAGAAACAAGAAATTACTGATTTTCCACTTTAACTAAAACTTTTAATATAAAAACGACATTAAATAAAAACTAAAAACTACTCGCCTCTTTCTCCTCATCCTTCTTGCTTCTTTTATAATCCAAACCTCTTTTTCTCTCTACGAATAGATCCCATCACTTTTCTCGTACCATTGATGGCTTAAACCGATCATGGCCATTGAATCAAGTTTTAAGGGTAAAGTGGCATTTGGCAGTGGAGGGATTGAGTGAATGGGTGAGGGTTGTATTTAATGTATTTTGTTGTTTAGGTGAGGTGGAGGGACATGGAGTGAAGAGGTTGAGGTGGAGGTGAGGTTGGAGTGTGAGATAGGCAGTTGGTGAGGGAAGAAGAAAGCGGGTTGCCAAGGGTGTGTTTGTTTGACTTGGGGTTATTAATAAGAAAGGGGGTCAAATCAGGCGAGGGGTCCAAGGGTTTAAGTGGCGGGGGTCAAAGGGTATTGAGTCCAAAGGTTTAATAAAGGCTTATAATGACAAGGACTGGAATGTGATTCACGAATTTGCAAGGACACTTTACTTAGTCGAAAAGTTGCTCCAAGGACTAAAAGTGACAATCTCAAAAAGTACAAGGACCAAATCTGACATTTTCCAATTTTCTAAGGGCCATTTTTGCCAAATTTGAAACTTGGAGGACCAAACTTGTAATTTTCTCAAACTTTTTATATTTTTCACCAAAGGACTAATTTTGACAAGTTATGATTTAAAAAGGGCCTTTGGTGATTTTTTCTGAAATTAGGACTCGGGGACTATTTTTGACAACTTTTGAAACTTGGGGACTAAAAGCGCCAATTATGCAAATTTAGCTCAATTTTCATCTGATTTTAAACATTTTGCATCTGAAACATATAAAATGCAATTTTGAGATATTTTGATTATTTTGATGCATTTTCAGGCATTTTAGCGTTTTGCAGTTGAATTGACCAAAATGATGAGTATTTACACACTCATCAATCCCAACACTAAACTATTGCTAGTCCCAGCAATCTTTTGAAAAACTTAATGGATTTGAATCTCTTTACCAAAGCCATTACTTAGGAGTAGCCAAATGTTTGAGTTCAAGTAAGAACCATGGTACCGCAAATAACCATGTGATTTTGAGCAAACCACGCTGACAAGCAGTTTGATTTGTCTTTACCGGCCGTTTGCTCGGACTAGCCAACTCTAAGATAAATTATCAATATTATCTTTGGTGAGCTGATTACCAATTATGGTTTTCCACTTCCTTTACCACAAGCCATAAACTTGCGGGCTAGCCAACTCTTCACTTTTTGGGATATGGTGAAATGAGATACCATACAATTTTGGGCAAATTGCAAGCCGTCAGCAGTTTGAGATATCTTTACCAAGAGCGTTTCTCTCGGATTAGCCAATCCTTTTGTTTATTAGACAAAGCGGACTGATAACCAATTGAGTAAGTGTAGAACACTTACTCCAAAAATTTTGGCCAGCGGAAATTGGGTGGATAAATATGATAAAATTCGTGAGAATCCCCCCCCACACTTAGAAATGAATATTGCCCTCAATATTCAAAGTACCCGTGATTATGCGAAACAAAGAGCGTAAAGGGAAATACTACGGCCTTTATTTGAAAATGTTTTTTTTTTTTTTTTTTTTTTAATATATATATATATAACATGTGGGGCATCTCACCCACACTAGGGTGGTAGAACAGAGAAAGAAGAGCGAAAATATGGGTGAAAACCCATATTGTGTGTCTCTTGTTTTTGATTCGAGTAAGCTAGCTTGATTCGACCCCGAATTCATTGGTTCATGGGGAAGCAAAGTGGAAGAAACAATCTCTATCGGACTTTCATTCAAGATGTTTGAACAAACATTTGAAGCACGTGAAAGTTCCACACCGATGAGATATACATAGAAAGACCGGCTAAAAATAATAAATGAAAATCAGGGGTCAAAGATAGTCTTCATTCGAAAGGTGAAGATGGAGAAATCACAAGATATTTGAGGAAAGGAAGAAGGATTTTTATAACAATCAAGATCCATTCTTCATCTCAATGTATATCGAGGAGGAAGGGTGGGGTATTATCATTAATAGGCAAACTCGTATGATAAGTACACCTTCCTCAGAGCCAATATCATCCTCGAATCAAAATAGAAATGATCATGTTACGGAGGAGATATGTCATGAGAGAGTTCACCGGAGAACTCTTCATGAAGAGAATCATTCACATGAAGTGAAATTGTAAACTCTTGTTCCATTGTGGGCTCATCACTATCCTCAATCGAGTATCAAGTGGATTCTCGAGAATTAAAATGAATTGAGGTCGAATTCAAATAGAGGATTGGTGAAAGTAGCTTTGAATGTTTGGGGAACAAAGTGATCAACATTCTCTATTGAATTTGTTAGAGGAAGTGAGTGTCGATCATTGCTCGGTGAGATTTTCAGTCTCTCGGTCGGCTTCAAAATCAAAGAGTGGATTGATGTGAGTGAGGTTCATGGTGAACTCCTCGAGGATGTCAGGCTTGTGGTGCCTCAACATACTCCATGTTTCCATAGGAAGCTACAATTCGCTAATATGGAGAAAGTTTCCAAATGATCATTTGAACACTTCAGAGAGGGAAGAAGAATCCACATATGGTCAAAGTTCCCGTGACTCTGGGATTGGGACAAGGACCTCAACACTAGACTTTATAAATTCATCGATTCCTTTTAGGGAGCAGGTGTCAAGATGCTCATCCCCATGTTTAGAGAGTGAGTGGGAATATAAGTTGTGATAACAGTGAGGGAGTTTAGAAGGACTAGCATACATATGTTTTATACTTTCCATTTGTTCTTATGCTAGTAATTCCATCATAGTCTTTTCTCCCTGATTGTTCATGGAAGGAATTTCAGTGAACTTGATGAACCGTTATAAAATTGTAGGATATCAAGGATATCTTCATCATCATGTCATCGAGGGAATGAAAGCGGGTCGAGCTAGATTTGGCCGCTTTTCTTTTGCAATTGATTCCCTAATAGATTGTTCAAGGCAATTTGGGAATCTAATTTGCTTGACCAGCTCTTCGACTAACAAAACTTCCATGGATTTCTCATTTGGATTATCTTGGGAGTGTTTACATTCCTTCAAATCTTTCACTAAATCAAAAGATCAAGGAAGATTTTGAGGAAGTGGCTCAGTGATACTTGTAGAGGTTGGTCATGATCTGAAAGAGTCATTAATTGTTACAAGGAAATGGATTCCTTGTTTGACAATACGAGCTAGAGTGAGGACCTCCACAATACTCACAACAGATAGCGATGTGGTACGTGAGTGGTATGTGTTGTAGTCATAATTGTTGTCGAGACACCTTCATAGACAAAGCGTGTTTCCTGATTGACAATCGAGCTGGAATGTGAACCACCAGCGGTACTCACAAGCGATAACTTCTTGGAGTCTCACCGATGTGGTAGGTGATGGAATAAATCCGGTCGTTATGGTAGGAATAGGGATCTTGGTTATAGGCAGGACCCGTTTCTGATTCCACCATGCTACAGCGGGGCAATTGCCACCATTATAAGGACCATTGACCAAGAGGGTGAGGATAAGACATAGAAAGAATCAAATGGTTTTAGAGGGTAGAAATGAAGAATCAAAGGGTAAGAGGGTAAAGATGAATATTTTTGGTATTTTTTGAAAAACATGCTAATAAAACAAAGAATGAAAATATTTTTGGTGTAGTTAACACTTTAGGAAAAGTGTTAATGAACTTTTTGGATATTTTGATAACTTTACAAAAACTTTTACAAAGATGGAATATGTGCAAGAATGGGTGCGAAATGGCTTAACACCGCGCTAAAGCCTCGGTGGCCAAAAATTTGATCTGTCCGAACCGTCAAGCTACTCACACAAGCTAGCCACTTGTGAATGGCTAACCGTGAAGCTTAAAAAGCTCGAGAAACAAATGCAATGAAGATCGAGGAGAATATAATGAATTCAGAGTTGCGTTAAGTCCCAGACTGATCAATGGTGTGAAACACTCGAGGCGATAGAATGATCACTAGGATAGTGATCGATAAAGGTTTTAATGGATAATTACACTCTTGAAAAAAGTTAATAAATTACAGCGACTAAAATGCAAATTAAGAAAATTAAAAGTTTAAAATATATTAAATAAGCGTATCACTATATTTAAAATGATGAGCGTTTAAAACTTAAAGCGTCGTTTAAATAAAAATAAATGTAGCGTGCAACAACGTGAGAATAAAGAAAGAAAATACCTACGGATATGAAAAATACATTTTTACAAACCTAATGATAAAAGAAAATTTATAGAAAAATAAAATTATTTTTATGACTATTAAATTAATTATTATTAATTAAAAACTATTTTTAACTATTAAATATTAACCTAAAATACAAGAAAAGATGAAATAAAGCTATAAAAATAAAATTATGACTTGGAAAAATCTAAAATAACAAAAGAGAATTTTCAAAACTATTTTTATATTTTTCTGATTATTTTTGGATTTTTTATGAATTAAAAACTATTTAAAACTACTTAAGTTACTTAAAATTACAAAATAAACTATGAAAAATCTGGAAAAATAATTTTTTTTTGCTTTTTATATTTATCTTAACCTAAGAAAAATGAAAAATTATTTTTTTGAACTTTTTCTGATTTAATTGTAATAAAAGCTAATTAAAATGACTTAAAAACTGTTTTAATTAAGGAAAAATAGTAAACTGACTTGGAAAAATCTGAAAAATTCAAGAAAAGTCTAAAATAATATTAGGAATCTAAGAAAAATATAAAAACAGGTGCTTGTATGGAGGAATTTGAAACTGATGTGCAAAGTGCTAAGAAATAAGCACTTGGAATAAGCTAGTGAGCACCAAGGCCCTGGCTGAAGCGAAGCTTGGATAAGCTAAAAGAGCCAAAATGCAACAAGTCTCAACAAGCCTAAACCACTGATTTGCAAGTTGCAATGATTTGGCTAGTTTGAGCTTATGTCTGCGATTTAGGTTCCTACTTTAAGCTTAAAAATAAGCACTTAGATAAGCTGGAAAGGAAAAGCAGAAAGGTGGGAACTAAAACTAGACACGAGTGACTATCACTAAGCCAAGGATGAAACTCGGACAAGCTCAATTGAGCTTTTCCCAAACTGGTAAAACCCCAATGCTGATTTCGGCTTGGCGAGTCGATCTGCGGAGATAGAACATGTTGACAAGCGAGTTTTGATGGTTATAAAAAAATCACAAAAATCTATAAAAATGACCATAAGAAATTAGACCAGTGGAAGTTTTGAAAACCACAATTTTCACTGAAATTGGCCCAGAAATGAGTTCACTAAAAATCTTTCTAGGCAGCTGGCGAGTATTTCACTATTTTGACTTTTTAACAAAGCGAAAGTTTGACTAAATTGAACTTTGATCATGATTTCTCAAGCGAATAAGATGTTAATGGATGAATGAAACCCAATGCAAGCTATATCTAAGTATTTTGAACACAAATTAAGACTTGGATCTTGCAAAATCCCAACGATAGCAGTTAAGATATATTAATGGTGTTTTTGACTTTGGACTTAGGGCACAAGTTAAAAGCTGGAATGGGTTCAAATAAGTAGCAAACTTGAAACAACCATTTCTAACTCTTGAGCTAACCTATGACCACGGTGTACAAAGGTGATCCAAACCTTATTTTAGGTGATATGCACTTTTAAACCACTCAACTCTACTTGAACTACCTTGTTATAATGATCAAATTAAGTTTACTTGAACTAAATACCACTATTTAAACAAGTTCTACTGATGGTAACCTGAAGCAGAAACAAGCATAATATGCAAAATTGATGTGAAAATGGCAGAAATCTACTCACATGTGTCCAGTTGTTTGCGAGCTTAAACCCAAACCAATCTACTCTATCCTACTCTATTCCAACAATCCAAGGCTGCATCAACCCCAAATCAAGCTTCCATTTCAAATTGAACCCCAGTTTGACTTTTTGTTGACCAAGAACCAAAATGAATTGAAACTTAAACTTAAGCTTGCAAAAAGCTAAGATAAGCTTGTATAAGCTTATTGGAATTTGAAACAACGTATGAAGCTTTTGTATGAGAATTGGAAATGGAAAATTTCAACATAAAGCTTTAAACAAAAT
Organism: Chrysanthemum makinoi; assembly: GCA_910596185.1. NCBI lineage: Eukaryota > Viridiplantae > Streptophyta > Magnoliopsida > Asterales > Asteraceae > Chrysanthemum > Chrysanthemum makinoi. The sequence goes on along the minus strand of OU343221.1, from coordinate 119,838,002 downwards.
TCTTAACACAACTTGAATTTATAACTGGAAAGAGTTTATAAAGATACAATACACTTAGTTTGATACAAAGAAACAAGAAATTCTGATTTTCCACTTAACTAAAACTTTTAATATAAGCGACATTAAATAAAAACTAAAAACTACTCGCCTCTTTCTCCTCATCCTTCATGCTTCTTTTATAATCCAAACCTCTTTTCTCTCTCTTCTGAATAGATCCCATCACTTTTCTCAGCCATTGGATGGCTTAAACTGATCATGGCCATTGAATCAAGTTTTGGCGGGAAAGTGGCATTTGACAGGTGGAGGGATTGAGTGAATGGGGGAGGGTTGTATTTAATGTATTTTGTTGTTTAGGTGAGATGGAGGGGACATGGAGGTGAAGAGGTTGAGGTGGAGGTGAGGTTGAGTGTGAGATTGAAGCAGTTGGTGAGGAAGAAGAAAAAGGCGCGGGTTGCCAGGGGTGTGTTTGTTTGACTTGGGGTTATTAATAAGAAAGGGGGTCAAATCAGGCAGGGGGTCCAAAGGGTTTAAGTGGCAGGGTCAAAAAGGGTATTGACAAGTCCAAAGGTTTAATAAAGGCTTATAATGACAAGGGACTATTGTGCAATTTCTGAATTTGCAAGGACCTTTTCTGCCAATTCTGAAAAGTTGATCCAAGGACTAAAAGTGACAATCTCAAAAAGTACAAGGACCAAATCTGACATTTTCCAATTTTCTAAGGGCCATTTTTGCCAAATTTGAAACTTGGAGGACCAAACTTGTAATTTTCTCAAACTTTTTATATTTTTCACCAGGACTAATTTTGACAAGTTATGATTTAAAAGGGCCTTTGGTGATTTTTCTTTGAAATTAGGACCGGGGACTATTTTGACAACTTTTGAAACTTGGGGGACTGAAGCGCCAATTATGCAAACATTGCTCATTTTTCATCTGATTTTAAACATTTTGCATCTGAAACATATAAAATGCAATTTTGAGATATTTTCATTATTTTGATGCATTCTTGAGCATTTTTAAGCGTTTTGCGATTCAGATTGACCCAAAAATGATGAGTATTTACACACTCATCAACCACCCTTGGTAGCATCATCTTCTTCAGGCCAGGACAAAGGAAATGCCATAATGCAAACACTTAAGCCTGAGAAGATTCCCTATATATCGGCAACACTTTCGGTACACGCTTTCACTCCACAATAGCTAAGTGCCTACATCTTTCAAAGGAAGAAAGGGAGAAAGAAACTAGTGAGGAAGAAGAGCAAGAAGAAGCGGGTACAAGTTGGTCTGAGAATATTGGAATTGATCCTAAACTTCAAAAGGGTCGAGCGGAATGAAGAAGTTCAAGGATGCTCAGTTTGCTAAAATGGCTTAAATGAGAAAGAAATTGGACAAAAAGCGAGGGAGGCTGCGGCCATCGGGAGAAAGAATTGACCACTACCTAGTCATGACAAGCGAGAGAATTTTGCTGAAGATCAAATATGTCAAAATCATCCCAATCGAACCACCGGCAATGAATGTCTGAGGGGGATGATAAAAATACATTTTGAGGTTCATGATCCAATGAAATTCAGCGACTTTGGGATCTTGAACTTCGATGAACTAGTCCAATCATTGAAATGAGGCGAGAATCTTTGTGGTTAAGGAGATGCAAAACCTCGAGCAAAAGGTATGAAAAGACTAAGGGAAGCACCGGCTGGCTGGGATTCCCGGCCATTATACTTGCTCCTCGAGGATCTCACACCATCAATCATCAAAGGAATGAAAGAGGGTTGAGTTAGAACTTGAGATCAAAGTGCGGCACGGAATGCAATAGGGAGCTACCTGAAGGAGTAAAGTTTGTAAACTGTTTGTGCATTGAAAATCCTGAAAGAGGACTGTTCTTCATTGATGTCTATGGAAACCCAGCATTCCAAAGGTGGAGTGACATAGATCTTGCAGGAGTGCCTACAATGGCAAGCTATCTACCAATGGCCTCTCAAATCAATACTCGAGAAAGCGAGGTTAGCAAATACACGAATGCTAAGATAAGAGCACCACGACAAGAAGCACTCCTCGAAGAAGGTTAAGCTTGAAGCGCGGGGATCCATCTTGAATGACATTTTGTTTTATCTTTTGTCCTAGTGATAGGAACTATGTAATTGATCAATAAACGATGTATGTTTTGTTAAAATATTCAGTGTTCCTTATTATGTTCATTAGTACATTCAGTGTTCCTTATTATGTTCATTAGTACATTAGTATATTCAGGATACTCAGTAAGAGGCGGAGAATAAGTCTCTCCACTCGATGAAAGCGAACTTAAGGGGTGAAGACGAGTCGAAGATGGTGGATTCGGTGGTGATGACAATAACTCAGCTGAATCCTAAACTCCTCACCACTTACTTGCGAAACCAATGAGTATTAGAGGCGAAGGCAATGAAGGCCTGAAGAATGGCGGGGATAAGGTAGGGACAAGTTTGAATCAGGATAAGAGGCAGTCCTTATCAATCAAATTCAACTTTCACTGAATGGCTAACTATCGGGCCGATTGGACTTATGGAAGCGACCTTGTCTCTTACTTAATATAGCCTTTGTAAGCAGAGACAAAAATACATGATATTTTTGTCTTCATAACTTGTCAGTTTGTCACTTAGGATAAAGTTAAAACTCATACTTGTATAAATAGCATAAGTGATGGAGTGAAAGATTTAAGCTTGTGAATTGTAAAACACACACACACACAAGCCATCTTTCACTCCTCCAAATACACTTCAGATCCACGAGATAGCTGATGGTTCCATAGTAGTTGTGCTTTCCGGACTTAGCTGAGCCGTGAGGAGTTACCAAACCTTGTCATTTCAATCCCAAGTACTATTCCGCAAGTACTTGGGTAATGTATTCTTTTTGATTGATTTCTAATAAAGAATATTATGTTGAAAATTTATCAGTGTGTTTTACTTATGTCATTTCAGTCATTGATTCACTATTAGTTTATTTTAAGTACTTAACTATTTTTATACGATAGTGAATAGGGAACAACACTTCCGGTCGTTATTGTGTTTTCATACACCATTATATGAGCTAAAGTTACATCTTTAACATGAACATAACATATGTTGTAATTCTCATATGTGTCCGTACTGTTAGTTTTATGGATATAAATTAGTAGTCTTGAGTTAGGATCGAACTCGAGACCACATGATTGCACACTTTGCGTATGAGAATGTTGTAATAATTAAATATTAAGGGTTATATTTATTTATTATTTACACGAAATACATAACGAACGTTAAGTTAATTAAACGTAATGGACTAACGGTCGTTAAATATTAAAGGAAGGAACTAGATATGAAATTAGAGGTCAAGATGGTTCTAGAATACCTTTGGATGCCTATAAACGATCGGCCAAGGGGTTACCACTCAATCCTAACCTAACTTGGACTCTAAGTTTTTTTGGGTATATATACAAGGCATAGGGTCTTTGTATCTTAACTCTTGTACTCCTAAACTTAAAACCTAAAACTGTTTGTGTGTTTTTCTAGTCCCAAATGATCGTACACTTCCCCAAGTGATCGACCACTTTGTTTTTCTTTAACAAAAGTTTTCGTGTTCTTAAAACTAGTATTACTTTAATTTGTTATAGTACGTGTGTACAAGAACGTGGTACTAACACACTATTGTTAGTATCTTGGATTGAATTACAAAACGGTAATGAGTAATTCACATAATCCTTATAAACCCTAATTAGGGTTCATCCAATTACTAGTTTTGGAATTGATTCTTGTTGGGCTAGAATCAAAAGGTATGCATACTTTATGTTTATGTTAATTACTTATTCATTATTCATTCATATACGCTTTCGCATGTATCTTTGATGTTTTGTGCGTTTTATATATGATTGACATGTTATTAAATTCCAACAGTGGCATCACGAGTCTTGTTTAATGAGTAATTAATTGCTAAACACGTAAAAAAATGATATTGTATGGTGTTTGATATGATTATTTTAGGGTTTTGGTTAAAACCCTAATTTTAGGGTTAGGGCTTTTGCCCTAAATTTGTTTTAAATTTTTTTATATATGTCGACCCTTCAAAAAAAAATTTAGGTCGATCTTTAATTTTTTTTTTAAGTTGATTTGTTTAAAATTTTTTAGGGTTTATAAAATTGTTTTGG
>OU343221.1:119741841-119833752 GCA_910596185.1 Chrysanthemum makinoi | reverse complement strand
CTATCTATTGTGATAGTGCAGCTACATTGGCAAAGGCTTATAGCCAGATGTACAATGGGAACTCTAGACACTTAGGTGTCAGACATAGCATGATTCGTGAGCTTATCATGAATGGGGTGGTATCTATAGAGTTTGTTAGGTCTTAACAAAATTTAGCTGATCACTTGACGAAGGGATTGGCTAGAGACTTGGTTATAAAGTCTGCTAAAGGGATGGTTTTAAATCCAACTTAGTCACTGAATTCTAGGACACCCAACTCCCTCCTGAGGAGCTGAACATTCAGTGGACTGGAGCACATGTTTTATATTACATCCTAAGGTTGTGCTTAGAACCTACTGAAAGGAGGATGCAGTCTTTACTTCTTATTGGTTAATTTATTTGAAAAAGTGTTTGGCAGGAGCATGAATAAAGAGGAACCACCTATGTGAATGTTGAAGTTTTGCCGCTTCAGGGAGCTTTGGACTTTTGGTTCTTACAACATTTATGAATTTGGATATGGACACATGACTTGTAAAGTGTCAGGATCATTTAAGTGTTTGAAAACTTGTGTGTATTTTATCTTCAAGTATTCAAATGGGTTGAAGGGTTCAATTCTTAGAACACCCTGATTCTCGAATATTTGAACGTCTAATATACTAAGATGGAAATTCAATCCTCAGGATGTTTTCGTTTATGCACATGTTTTGTTTGATGTTTGTTTTTCATGCAAAGGAAGTGAACTAAATTTGGGGAGGATTGTTGGAAAATTTAGTGCACTTGTGGGATTAGTTCACACCTAGGTTTGGGTAAGGAGGTACGGAGTGTACACCCATGAGGTCCCTGAACACCCTGACTCAATAGTGGTTCCTACTGCTTGTGTATTGGTTACTATTGTTAATGTAGTAACTGATGGTTCCTGCTGGTAGTGTATTTGGTTCCTACTGCTAGTGTATTGGTTACTACTGCTAGTATAGTAACTGATGGTTCCCACTGGTAGTGTATTGGTTCCTGCTGCTAGTGTAATGGTTCCTACTGGTAGTGTTGCAGTCATTAATTTGTAACAGCTTTGACTCATTCAAGTGGTTGTTATGACTGCTTTATTATCACGTTTAAATGGTCATGTAACCACTATACCTATGATAATGGAGGCTTATTATGGGTGATTAATTGGCCGTTAATCATTCATAATATCCATTGACTAGGATTGAGTATTCTCTACTATAAATAGAGATGGACTTCATCAGCATGAACACACTGAGAAAGTACAATACCAGGAAAAACAAACTGATAGCTAAACACTTGAAAGCAAAGGGTTATTGATTTGTGCCTAATTCAATAACATACATTTGGTCTTATCCCAAGTAGATATTCGTGATACCCAGGCATTAGGGTCGAATAGTTTACTTTGGAAAGTGATTACACGATTCCAAGTGATATCCGGTAACCACCTAGTGGTATTGCAATTGCTGCTGATTATCTTAACCCTGTTCTGGGCTGTTACCAACCAACACATATCTTTTATATAATAAAATAATTACATCATTTTAGAGTGATTTTATTAATTCATTCTTATTGAAAAAACAATTGGGTCAATAGGAGAGCTCGATTTCGCCATGTATGCAAAATCGTGTGATGTGATTGATTAATAAAAATCAAAATTAAATTAAATTTGGTCAAACTTTAATAAATTTGATGGAGAAATTTGGTTAATAAAAAAAACACATAAAAATATATGTGTCAAATTTGTGAAAACAAAAATTTAAAAAGAGAGGAGGTGATTAATAAAACTTTAGTGGTTGAATTTTTACAAATTATATAGAGTTATGTGTAATATTATAAGCCTCTATGTTTTTTAATAACTTCAGATTATAAACAAATATCCTCTTATACTTTATACCATTTATATTTTATATCTTAGAATATACAATGTGTATGTTGTTCTAAAATAAATTAACATATAAATTTGCATGAGATTATAAGTATCATTTTGTTTAATATATACGTTCAATAAGAACTAATTTATTTCATTTTTAAAAGTTTAACCTATGCGGACACGAGTTTACATTTTAAATACGGCTAAATTACTGAAAACGGGAATATAATTATCAAATTGTAAACACGGGTTACTTTGAAATAAAAATAGATATATGTGATTGTACTTATAAAAATGACTCATGTAATTCTTATTTATTTATATAAGAATATTTAGAAAAACATTTTAAAAACACGTTAAGGAGTATACTTTAACTTTATCAACGCTCATTATGTGCTATTAAACTTGCATCATGTATACAACATAATATCAGTAGTGAAAATTAAATAACAATATCAACATCTTTGTCAGCTAAATAAAATTAAATCTTGAGTTACCTAACAGAAATTTTTACAAATATTTTACCGAATTCTAATGGATATTAATGCATAATGAAAAACTTGTGCATAAATATTAGTTGTACTTTATATTAAAATTTTCATGGGCAAATTATTATATGTGTATATACTGGACTAATATGTTAAAATAAATTGATTTATGTGTAAACTTCGTGCGTGCACGAAACTTATAACTATATAATTATATGCAATTATCTTTAAAGACACAATATTTAGTATTAATACAGAATAATTTTTTTTGTCAAAACCCAAAGACTGCAACACGTGTATTACCTAGTATATATATATATGTATATATATATATATATATTATAACTAGTGTGTATATATATATATATATATATATATATATATATATATATATATATATACAGTGTCAAACCCGTCGATGGACGGGTATGACTTGTGGTTTTTATTTTTAGGATTTAGTAGAACAAATATATACCAAAAATTAATTAAAAGTTAAATGAAACAGTTAAGATCGATAATTGATGTTACCATAATCCATAGAATGACTAAAAGCAGGTAAGTACTTTCATTTGTGGTTTTTATTTTTAGGATTTTATAGAACAAATATATAGTAAAAAGTTATTAAAATTTAAATGTAATGGTTAAGATCTATAATTGATATTACCATAATTCATAAAACGGTTAAAAGCATGTAAGTATTTTGATTTTTGGTTTTTATTTTTAGTGTTTAGTTGAACCATTATATACTAAAAAGTAATTAAAAGTTAAATGAAACGGTTAAAAACTATAATTGACGTAACCATAATCCATAAAACGTTAAAACTATACTTGATGTATTTTGTTTTTCTTAATTATGTTTATTTAGTTATTGTATATAGTTGCTTCCAGCTGTTATTTTACCAAATTTAGACATATGTAAAAACATATTCACATTATCTGCTCTTATATAACATAAGGCATGCTGGTTGCGACTTTTTCGCTCCCTACACCCTGAGAAACGCATAGATAAGATACTATTAACTCAGAAGCTAATGTCAATATGAAAATACTAATAAGTCGTTTGTCTTTTTTAGCGTTATATATAACAATTCAGAAGGTTACTTTGAATATACATGTTCGACCCTCACGGCCCATTTTAATTTTAACCCATTACCCATTAAAAGTAAATCACTACATCTACAACATTTATTTTAGCTTCATATGGTACTCCTTTTATAAAACCATTATATCTCCAATCTAACATAGTTTCTAAATTTGTTTAAAATCCTAACCTAACTGGTTCCACTTTCCGCTACTGAACCGAGATCATAAAAGTAAATAAACAGAAGAAAGTATTTGTTCATGCCGCTCAACCTGACATAAAACATTATAACCATACATATATTTAAGGATTAAGGCGACCGTTTAATCAACCCGTCAAACCTACCACGTGGCCTATAATCCGAATTTTAGTTTATAAAAGCCATTTTAATCACACAAATTGGAATGCATCAAAATTTAGGTAATATAACATGTCAAAAGCTGGCGAGTGTATTTATTATGCCCAATACCTTCTGAATTACTTTCTTAAACAAATTATGGATTAGGAACATCATGACCATCAACCGTAGCATGATATTGTGGAGACGTAGACAATTATGAGACAAATGTAACTATTTCAGAGAAAAAAAAAAGACTTGTTGAATAGGTTAAACGGGTAAAACATATCAAAAATCATCCAATGCGAGTATTCTTTGAATGTATTTGTTTGTGAGTAGTTAGAGATACGTATAATACGTTTAGTTTATTTGACAATAAAAAAATATACCATTTATTATTGTTATTAACTTTTTATTTCTCCTTTTAAAGTGTGGCATGTAAGAATATCAATAAGTAAATTTATAGTGAATGTTATATCAAGTAATTGATCATTGTCGCGGCGTTTCCACAAATAGATGAAAGAGTAGATTTACCTTCGGTAGTAGAATTTACACGCTTGATAATATCGCTGGCATATTTTACTTTAACGAAGTAATTGACGTCAAACAAAAATCGCCATACTTATATATTAATGGAACGCTTAGGATTGCTAATTTAAATTGATAATATGGACTTTAAACAACAAATAAGCATTCTATCTCGCTTGCACCACATTTGGTTTTATGAGTTGAGCTTACTGAGTTTCATTATCATTTACCCTTTCACTATCTTCAAGCCATGATCCTTGTCCTAAATAGTCTCCTTTTTAACTAATCATGGTACCTAGGTTTAGTGAGTATAGAAGTAGGGGCCAGTCTGTTACGATAGTAGAAAAAAGTAAAAACTTATAGGCACTAAACCCATAAAATAAAAAGTTTTATTTGTTTGAATTACCTTTCACGATGGGATGTGACCGAGGGTTTGCTACTAAGTCGTTGGTGGAGCTCATTGAATTTAAATATTTACAATATTATATAGTAAGTCTTAAGTTTCTTTAGCATTTTTGAATTTCAATAGTTGAAGTTGTTTGTTTTGTTATCCCAAACAATTGTTAGTACTAATGTTTCATTAATAATATAATTTCCCTTCTATTATCTTTTTGATCATTTATATTGTAAACAATAACATACTACAAAAATTGAATACTATTCAACAGTCTATGTCTTTTGTTTCTTTTTCTATTATGGAACATCAAGGTACATACTGATAGAATATGTTTTAGCTACCTTGAAGTTGTATTAATCATTTTTGTAGCTTTTACAGATTGGATAAGTTCTAATTGTTTAGGAAAAACATACAACTAATATACAATCATAATTACTTATTAAGACTGCTCATATATGTATTGTTGTTTGATATAAACGGAGTTGAATAAATAGTTTCAAGCTGCTTATATGTATGCTTTACAATGTTAACTGAATTCAGTGGCTGAAGTGGAAGATATTCAGTTTCTGAATTGGCAGACGTTGAGGATGGGTATTATAGGAATTTTATGCTTAAACCTTAAATCCCTAATAAACATATATACATAACCAGCCCTCTTTTATCTCCTCCCTTCCCCTCTCTCTTCATATGATACGTTTCTCTTTTTCTTATTCCATCCGATCTCCCAAACTCTTTACCGGATAATTTCGCCGATGATCCTTGTCCTAAATAGTCTCCTTTTTAACTGATCATGGTACCTCAGGTTTAGTGAGTATAGAAGTAGGGGCTATTCTGTTACGATAGTAGAAAAAAGTAAAAACTTATAGGCAATAAACCCCATAAAAATAAAAAGTTTTATTTGTTTGAATTACCTTTCACGATGGGATGTGACCGAGGGTTTGCTACTAAGTCGTTGGTGGAGCTCATTGAGATAAGAGGAGAACCTTTACCACTGTACAAATCACATTAAAATATAATCTTGCTATCCAACATGCACCTATGAATATGCTCCGTCTTTATTTATTAGAAGGTAAGTTTATAATTGAATGTTTTTTTCGAATCGAATTTTAACAAATGTAAACAAAAATAAATATCTTATGGAAATGGCAATGGCAATATTCATATACTATGAAAATCAGTTATAACTGAAACTTACTATATGCAATGTTGTAGAAAACAAAATAAGAGGAAGTAGCTATATAAATGATGCTTTTGCTTGGTAATGGTGTACTAAATTCATGGCTTTTTTACTATTTCTTGCATTGAACTACTAAATGGGAATTTAGATGATGAACTGATATATTCATATATACATGTTGCATATGTAAAAGCTAAATTTAAGCAAGTCAAGTTAAAGTATCATAATAAATTAGCATACGTAAAATGGTAATTAAGTTGATATTTTAACATATGGCCTGGTAACATCATTTATGGATTTAGCATGTACCTCGACTTCTATTCTGCATAAATCTGGAAATATTTTAGTACCTCCTTCAAATTTCTCATCAATAAGTTTTACCAAGTTCTGTAATAATGACACATCCTGAAACTAAAAGTAGATATTTCATAATATAAGCTTACTGTACTCCCTATAGCAAGATGCTAAAAATAAATCTCTATAAATATGGTGCCCATTTTAATCATGATTAAAAAAAAACCATGATTATTATAACTTGTGTATGCATGGTAATTTTAGTATGTCCATGGTCTTAGCCTACGTATTAATAATATAAATGTATTTGTTTCATATTGCAGAGGCTAGAATGGGTTATGTATGATTGTTTTGTATTGCATGAATGCTCATCGTAAAAGAATGTTTTGATCTACCTTATTGTCAATATTATGTTTACTTGATTAACGACTAAAAGTGACCTTTTTATCTGTAGTGATATGCTTGAGCGTTAGAAATTTCGAGTTCCTGTTTTTATATAAGAACAAAAAAATTGTCAAGCCCTTCAATTTAAAAAAAACGGATTCCTAATATGTCATAGTGTAACTTCATATTCTTCAATTAACGAATAACTAAACAGATAAAACCATGTAACCACCACAACTCACGATAAACAGCTTAAATCCACTAAATAATTCCTAATTGCTGATAGTTGATGGCAAAATTCAATGACAATGTATGAGATCAAATGGTTTTTTAACCTGACCAGTTGTACTTGTAGCAACACTGAACTCACACACAAAAATAAAACATGAAATTGAAGGTGCAAGTAGTTCAATGATTTAGCTCCATTTTAGCAATACTTGCATCTTAAATTACCATAAGCATACAAACCGACCTTGCAAAAAAACAAACAAAAATAAGCCATTATAGTAATGAACATGGTTGTTTAGAAGAGCGACTAAACTACCTAATGTTATCTAAAGTCCGAGCGTTCATTTTAAGTGTTGCTAAATAAGCTAACTTTGCCTACCCTTCTCAAAATTTTCCTTTTGATTCCCTTTCTGATACAATTTAACAACAACAACTATACCACTTTTCTTGACATTTCGAAGACCTTCAACATAGGCCATACCATTGTCTTTATTCTCTTTAAGATTAGTAATTGGTTGCACCCACTCGTTAATACCATAACGAACCATTAACTGATGTTTGCGCAATTGCGCGCTTCCTTTTTTGGCGCCCAAGTGATCAGGTAAATTCTGCAATGAGTCATTCATACCTACAAAGTTAACAAAACAAAGAGATACTGAGATTTCAACATACGGGATTTTGATATCACAACATGAGTCAATTGCAGGTTAGAAACTCAGAACTTCAAATTAGGAACTTAAAGTTATTAACAGGCCAAATACAATTACTTTAAAGTTGAACGCTTGATGGAGATAAGCTTCTGAATTGATTGTTCCATTCTTCATATGTGCCAAGTGTATCTAAAGAAACAGGTCTCACCTCCTTTAGCGCATCCTCAAAGTCCTGCAAATCGATAGAACAAACGTGTATTCACGTTACTTCTATTAGAAATCAGCAAATTATTTCTAAAGCAGTGCAAAGTAGAGAGTTTATGTGTTTCCAAGGACTCGTTTAATTCTTCTCATTCATAGGTCAAACTTCTCATCATTAGTAATCCTTTTTCTAAGATCATAAGGCTTTAATAAAAAATATAATAGGTCAAAACACTGATGCTTCTAACCAAACAGATAAATCCTAACATCACGTGAATGAATTATGTAAAGATAAACTTTCTGTGAAATAATTACAATTTGTGATTCCAATTTGAACGTTTGATTGTGTGAAATAGTAACTTATTTTTATTTTGCTGATGCTAAACTTCCGGTTCATAATGGATTTTGATGTCAGTCACACATCAAACTGACTAAAACCCGTAGTTTACAAAGAGAATGTAGAACAGAAAAAAAAAAAAAAAAAAAAAAAAAAAAAAAAAAAAAAACATTTCACTTTCTTTTATATTTTGATTTACCCTTATCAACATATTGGTGACTTTCCTTTGCAACATCTCGACTTTCTTTAGTCTCCCTCTTAGTTATAGGTTCCGGTTCAGTAGCTTTGTCCTCGACCTTTAGGAATACTTTTAAATTACTAATTACTGGAAATTTCAATTTAAATTACTAATTAATGGGTCATTTTGGGTTGTGTTTTATATTTACATGTGTCAAATGGGTCGTGTAGAGTATACTTTTGATGCAAATAACCTCCTAAATCATTTTTATTCAAAGATTTAGATGAATATCGCGATGATGTTTATAATCATAGTAGTCAACACATTAATTATGTACAAAATAGTTTTAATAGGCCGAAATCAGTTTACGGGTCAGCCCGACTAATGCCGTTCTGACCTCTTTTAAAGGAGTGTTTGGGTGCTGATTAAAGTAGTTTTTTAGAATATTGAATTATCCACACACTAAGCTTTTGTGAGTATCCAAAAAAACTTAACGCTTAACAATTTATTTGATACAAATAAGTTGTTTCATAGAACCCATTATGGACTTATTTATATATAAGAGCCTATTAATTAATAAGCTAATAAGCACGGTCTCTTAAATATAGGCTAACCCAAACCCCCCTAAAAATGACCCTTTTCAAACCAAAATCATATTGATTCTGTATCCAGCTGTACCATCTTTCAACCTGTATATAAGGTGCTTAAGCTATGGATGTTTTGATTTAATTGAATACCTTTTCGCTGAAAGTGACTTGGATTGCATTAGAGTCAGCCGTAATAGTTGAAACAACTTGGTAAGTTGTAGAGGAACCAGCTTCTTGGGTATCGAAGAAACTGACATCTTGTTTAAGAACGGATTTTAGGTACTCGAGTCTCATTCTGGATGTATGTCTCTCTGCGGTCCTTGCCCAACAAAGTCCTTCTGCAAACACAAACATGACCAACAATGAAGGGTTTGTAGCGGGGTAAGTCCATTGAACGGTATGAATCTAAAAAAATCATAAAGACTATAATGTAACTTCATCTGCATAAAAAAATCATAGATGTAAATTGTTAATACTTGATAATACCATATTTTAAATAACTCAACTTTCATTCAACACAGGAGCAATTAAAACATCAGTGAGTGTTTCGTTCAGCTTATGGAGCTAGCTTAACAGCTTACAAAATATTTTTTTATCTAGATAAATTAACTTTTTACACAAACACTTTTTAGGTAATTAGCTTTTTAAGCTAAATAATAGAGCTTGTATAGAGATAATGCTAGGAGTTTGTTCAATTTTTGACTGAATGTCTGAAGTTTTACTAAACAACCACTAAAATAGCCAAGATTCTAGCAAAAGTAGAGCAGACCTTAGTACCAAGTCACTTATTGAAGGCTTCGTTCCACATGTGAGCAGCATATGCAGGCTGCATTTTTCCGTATCAGCACCAGCAGGAGCCTTCGCTCCAATATCAGTTAGACTCTATAGACCAAGTGTAAGAAATTTATTAATCACAGTATTGAGATGAAACAGGCTTTTAAGACTTAAAAGATTACCTGAGGAAAGAGATCTAATGGGTTAGCATTTGGTCCAGCTGAAGGCACAGCTGCTGGTTGTGCAGCTTGTGGGAGCTGAGCAGGGGGGTTTACAGCCTGCACACCTGGCACTGGTGAAGCTCCAACTGCTGGAGGAAGTTTCGCTACCTCAGGGATACCCTTATATAAAGTTCTCATGGGTTATACGAATTGTATAGCACATCAAATAAACTAAGAATTCAGAATTACTAAATCACTTACAGAATAGAGATACTCTACAGCTCTTTCTGGATTGTTGAAAGCAGCACGAAGAGCATGGACAACTATGTCCCTATCCCAAATCCCTCCACCCATATCAAGGAGATGCTAGACTGTACCCTCCAAATTACTTCCAGCAACCAAATTAGATCCTGATTGATCGTACACGTTCTCCGGCCTATATGAACAACCATCATTAACATACTTCAGTAAATCAGATTTCACTAATTCACAATTTGATTAGTCAGACAATCTTAATGGAAAAATACTTATGGAGCATTCACATTAGATGGTGGAGCTGCAGCTGGAGTAGCTGATGGAACAGATACAGGCCTGCAATCACACAGGATGTACAATAAATAGCGCACGCTTTCGGTGATGTTTGAGCCATTCGACCCTTCCCCTTTTTTAGACATATGATTGTTTTCCCTGTGAGGGATCAAACTTAACATAAATATCTACCTGTTCATAAGTTAAAGGGTCGAATTTTCCTACTTCTCTTTCAAATCTTCAAGCCGTATTCTTTCATCAGCAGCATGCTGCAAACACAGCCATACACATGGTCAATCTAATGCAAACCATGCAAGATGACTTAGATGACTTTAACTCGACTTTTTAGCAAGATGTGTGAATCACCAAGATGTATCAACAGTCACATGGTAATGGGAACCTCTACCCCTATTAGGTCATTCGGTGACATCCATATATAAGATAGTAAACGCATCATGAATACAAAAGTGAACCTAAAGTATCTCCATAAAAACAGATCAAGTTTAGTCTTTATGGAAAATGAGTGCAAATGAATCTTAAAATGGAAAGAGTTTACATACTTGGTCAATAACGGCAAGTATTCCATGAGTCTAGCAACCACCCCAGGGGATTTGGTTACACATCCCTCATCGTTACCTATAATGAACCCAATCACTTCCAGTCAAACGTGGACTGTGTAGACTCTCATGTAACTTTATCTGCATAAAAAAATCATAGATGTAAATTGTTAATACTTGATAATACTATATTTAAAATAACTCAACTTTCAGTCCACACAGGAGCAATTAAAACATCAGGGAGTGTTTCGTTCAGCTTATGGAGCTAGCTAAACAGCTTACAAAATATTTTTAATCTAAATAAATTAACTTTTTACACAAACACGTTTTAGGTAATTAG
This sequence comes from Chrysanthemum makinoi, assembly GCA_910596185.1. Classification (NCBI taxonomy): domain Eukaryota; kingdom Viridiplantae; phylum Streptophyta; class Magnoliopsida; order Asterales; family Asteraceae; genus Chrysanthemum; species Chrysanthemum makinoi. The sequence goes on along the minus strand of OU343221.1, from coordinate 119,822,673 downwards.
CTTTTTAAGCTAAATAATAGAGCTTGTATAGAGATAATGCTAGGTGTTTGTTCAATTTTTGACTGAATGTCTAAAGTTTTACCGAACAACCACTAAAATAGCCAAGAGAAATAATTACCTCGTACAAATGTTAATCAGTCAAGACATTTTCATTTAGATAATAATGTACTTCACAAATATATGAAGCAATGTATACATTATATGCATTTGTTTTATAGGAATTGTAGTAACCAATTGTGAAGGCATGCCTGCCCAACGTGGTAATGCACAGATAACACCAGAGGGTGCTATTGTCTTCTATTTTAGAATTTGAGAAGAATGATTTAAACGGAAATAAAAGATAAAACATACCATACAATGATCGTTCATAGTTTACTCTAAATAATCAATATCCACCTGAAATACCAAACTTCGCAATTAAATACACATAAATCCAATTGAATCGAACCTTTATAATTGAAAAAAAAAAGAAAAAAAAAAGAAAAAAAAAGAAGCAAAGTGATACCCGACAACATTTATTATTCGAATGAGAAGAATGATTTAAACGGAAATTAAAGATAAAACATACCTTACAATGATCGTTCATAGTTAACTCTAAATAATTAATCCCATCTGCGAGTCGTCAATCCAAACTACAAAAACCATAAACCTTATTTTAGTCATGGTTCCATTACTGTATTTGGGAAAAATAATCTGCTCTTCAACATGCTACGCAAGTATCCATTCCTTATGACCTTTAACAAAGGTTTCATATTAACTTATAGACCAACTTTCTAAGCTTATAAATGAAAAAAGTTAACTATAAAGCACAAAAATACTTACCAAGCCCTGTAATTTTTCCTAAGTTAATATCTATAACTGCATTGAGCCATTGATAAACAAACTCAGAAAATCCAACATGTTATCAATGAAATTTTCCCGAAACTTTAATTTAACAAAAAAAACTTCACAACAGTTCAAATGAGTCTCTCTTAACTAACTCACTTAATGAGTCTTTTTTTACTAACTCACTTTTATATATCCAAAATAGTAAACCCAGTTAGCTATGCTATATAAGGTTTTAAATTGCCAACTAAATTAAAGCAATGGTTCCATATATACCAAGGCCAATTGACCTATTGTTGAACGACTAACACTTTCACATTACTAACACATTGCTCTTAGGTCTTTAGCATTTGTAGATGAAAAAACTGGAATAGAAGAGATGTACATGTTTAGCAAAGTTAGCTCGAAACAAAAAAAGTAATCAAATAATTTCAATCAATATAGTACTTTTTAGTCAACTTCATGTTGAAACACATACATGAATTCAAAAGTAACAGACATCTTTCCACATATATAGCACATGCATGATCATGACAAATAATCTTTTATGTGATAAAGAAGGAGAACGACCTGCACATTCAGAATCATTTGCAAACTGTATAAACCAAAAGTGCTTGCTTCACCACTTTTTCAAACTATTGGATTGGATATGGGGAACAAAATTAGTGCTATAGCAACAAAATCAAAATTCCAAACTCCAACATATCAGTTATATGATCTCAGAATGCAACATGTTCACAATGATTTACTATGTAGTATTCCTCCTTTTGATATCTGTTTTTAACTTGTAATATAAGAAATTAATGACTAACTATGAAATTGATGATTTATCTTAAACCGGACAGCAAAGTAGTGTTACCCATCTCAACATAATGCTACACTTAAAAGCAAAAATGTATTGCCAACTGAAGTATTCACTTTGACTGTCGTTATTTTTATCATGAGTTTATATAAACTTATTTAAGACGCATAATATCACAAAGATTTGCCAATAAAAAGGCTTCTATCACACAATGTGAACAAATGTATGTCTAACTGATTTCTATCATCTGAGTCTTGCAAAAGCAGATTTCACATAAACATCCAGACCTGTAAATAAAAATTGTGGTATATCAGTCCACATATGTAGGCATGAGATATACAAAGTGGGATCGGTCTATTGGTTAATATTAAAGGCAGTAAGTAGGCACGATATTATTAGGTTGTCAGTCATGACCATATTAGCTCTCTATCAATCACCCATTGTAAAGTTGCTGCCCCACTGCCCCTGCTCATCTAAAATACGATGCACACAACAATTAAAAGTTCCTGACCACTTGTGCACATATAGACTACATAAAGAGTTAACGTTATGCTTACACAGCAGCATGACTCATAATATATACCTACTGTTACACCTCTTAAACGGCTTTGTCTTCGGGGAGCTCGGTAAACTCGAGTACATTCTACTAATTCTGTAGAAAAAACACAAAAAGAACATCAGTGAAATGACACTGCCCATATTAACGTAAAATAGAAAAGCAAAAAAAGGCTATCACTGTTGCAGCAACTTCATAGTAATCGAAAATTAAAAATAATAACCGCAACAGAATAGTGAAACTACATAAAACATAAATGACTGAACAACCTTGGGCTATTTGACATGAGCGAGTACTATGTTGTTGTAAAATGGTAGAGCTTTTTCCAACATGTGAAGTTACACCTAAATTAGTTATAACCATCAGTAAGTTTTCCTAAGAAAACCTAAAAGGCTGACGCCATTAAAATGAGAATAACAGATAGCTAGTGCAATAGCAAAAGTATTTTAAAAATAAGTGATTGAATAACCTTGGATTGTTTGACGTAGCCGACTATCGTGTTGTTGTAAACTGCTACAGCTGGGTCTCACATGCGAGATTGTACCTAAAATTGTTATAATCTACAGGCTATAATTACCACATTCTATGCACCAAAAACATAAGACATATATTATGTTTTGTTCACGATAAATAACATTATCATCAAACCTTGACATAATTGTAAATAAATAATACCTGCGGCAAAAACCTTCCACCATATACAGTCGGTTGCAAGTTCCTCGACTCCCATATGTCCTTGCGGTCCAGCCTCATACAAACCATAAAGAAGCTTAAAAAAATCAAACAAAGAAAGCTTTGTACCTGGTTTCATAACAACTAAATTAAATCAACTTTTCATTATAGGACTAAAATTAATCTAGCAAGAATCATTAAAGTTTCATCACAAACTATGATGAACAAATATTGTTAATAACCAGTGTTGCAAAACAAGGCCTACAAGGCCGATTAATCGCCGATTAGGTGCTACTGGGCCACCAACCTTGCCGATTCGTGTAACTAGGTCAAACAAGTCAGTCAACATCGGTCAATGGCGGTCAACGACTGTTAACGGTGGTCAAACTTGCCGGAAACTTTCAAATCTTATCGGAAATACCCAAAACTTGTCTTGAACAAGTTTTAATCAATTATATTTGATGTTTTTATCTGTTACAAGATGATTTTCAATGAAAGTCTTGTCTAGAATACCCAAATCTCGCCGGAAATATCCAAAACTTGCCGAAAATGCCAATCCGATTAATCACCGATTAATCCCGCCTTGACCGATTACAAGCTACAGGGTGGTCGACCGCCCGACTACCGATTCATGATTTTTGCAACATTGTTAATAACAAATAAAGATACGATGTTTGCATATACTAATTGAAGGTCACGGGGTTTACCCTGATCATTATAAATCATTGAAAGTAAAAGCAACATGTATAAATCAAACTGCTATGCACATACCTATAAAACAGTGCCGTGTGATTTGTGGATTGTCCTGAGCAAAAGTTGTCGATTTAGGATTGGGGTAGGTTTTTTAGGATGGTTTTGGGATAATATTCTGTGTTAAAATATGAAGATAAATATAAGACATATTTGAATACAGAATCATAATAATAATGATACTGCAATACGTATTCAAATAATCAAATCCACTTTAGCTTCCAATATAATCTCTAAAAATACTTTATTTAATTACATACGTTTATGAATTATAAGTTGCAGAATAAATACCAAATAATGACTTGGTCTAGTGGTAAAGATGTATGCCTAAGCATATTTACAACCCATGTTCGAATCCGGCTCCAAGCATGAATTTTTTGAAAAAAAAAAACCGAAATTTTAATAAATGAAATAAATTGCTTAGGTGGCATGATTGATGACATGGAAATATGACTTGGCATTATGGGATGCCAAGTGGCATTTTATGTGACATGCCTCCTCTTATATATAATGTATATCTCTATATTATATATAACAGGAGGCATTTGGCATTAATGCCACCTCAATGACACCTCAATGCCACCTCAATGCCACCTAAGCATTATATGTCCACCTAAGCAATTTGTTGTCCAACTAAGCAATATTTTTTTTAATTTAATTAGCTATTATTAATTATTTTCGAAATTTAATTACCTAAGCATTAATTTTCGAAATTTAATTCTAAAAAATAAGTCTTGCAAGAATCGAACCTTGGTTATTTGGATAAATAACATGTGTGTTTACCACTAGATCAACTTAATTTTTATGATATATTCTGCAAAGCCATAAATATAATGATAAAAAAAAGTAACAATTTAAAAAAAAAATAAAGCCCAATCCATCATCATACGGAATATTTTTGTTTCCAAACCCTAATATCACTCATTATCACACACACAATATTTTTTTTCTGATTTGATGTACAGGTTGTTTGTATTCTATGTTGGTAATATCTTATCCAGGCGCTAGGGTTACAGGGTATGATTTTTGCGGTATAACCGGTTATTATTTATGTTAATTATCTACTAACGATTGAAAGCATGCTGCTGTAATGAATTTTCTAAAACCACAGGTACGTTTATGATGTTGTAATTTTGTAGGTTGGATGCATGCTTTGTATATTGGATGCTAACTTTAGTTTACATGTTTATAGAATGATCACGATCCTTTTAAATTGAAGGATCATATGCGGAAGTTGAAGATGTGTATGCCCTTCTTTCACCGGCTTATGGAGTCATACAGTTTTAAGATGTCCGAAGGTCAAGCTATGCAGGTTAGATCATATAAGCCTTGATTCTTTTTAATATGTATTTAGTTTCATATATGTCAATTGAAATCTCTTCATTTTGTAGGAAAGAATTTGTATGTTTCCCACAGTGAGGACATGGAAAATGTGGTACGTTTGCACAAAGCAACTGCCAATGGGTGTTTAGACGATCTTAAATGCTTGGCTTCTTCTAATGCTCGCTGTGTTGAAGAATGGTTTTGTATCCATAAAAGCTGAACATAATGTTAATCGGTACATAATTTGAATTATCTCTTTTATATGCGACCTTATTATGATGCAATACGAAAGGGTGTTTCAACCATCATGGTTTTGTATTCTAGCTGGAATGGAGTGAAAATGCATAAAAATAAAGACCTTATAACTGGATTTCTCAAGAACAAACTCAAATTCTGAGTAAACTACTCTTTCTTCTTCTATTACTATTATTTAGATTCCCGTTTCATTGTAGAGATAGGGTATTTACATGCTTTGTTCAATGCTTTTTCAGGGATTTGTGATCTCAGATTTTCAGGGTATTGACAAGATTACCGATCTGGTTCATGCTAATTATACTTACTCCATTGAACAAAGTGTTGGTGCTGGCATAGACATGATTGGTTTAAATACATTTATGTCGAATTAATTAAATAAGTTAAACTTTGTTTTGTTTTGTTTTTAATTTTTTAAGACTGTTGTAGATCATGGTTGGATACAACTACTTTGAATTCATTGACGGGTTAACATCCCTTGTGAATAACAAGCATCATGCCTCATACGTTAATGCCAAGGTAAGGTTTATTTTTCTCAAAACCCTAAGAACATTCATTCATTCCAAAAGGTTGTTTGTTTCCTGTATATTAGATGTAGCAAAATGGTCTGGCTGGGTAACAGATGAAATAGGTATGGGTGAAAAAGGATATTTTGTGTGGAACGCGGGTTCGATTGACCCACAACACGAATATATTTTTACGGGAATGAGCTGAAATTGCTCCTTCTCTGATAAATGGTTACTCATATAGAAAGAGAGTCGTACCTTCGTCTTCAAATTTATCCCACTTGCCACAATAATGCCTATTCTCATGATTAGCCATAAAAGTCCCGTTGCATTTGGTTGAGCTGGAGGCAGAGCTGCAAGATTAATCTGTGGAGCAGGGATTTTAGAAGAAGCAGGTCCATTAGCAATCAACCACTGCACCTTTTGTATGTATATAAGACGAAATCTTCTATAAAACAGGATCGTTTATAACTTCTTTAGCAGAATTGTGTAGTTTTCACTTACAGTTATTTTACGAACATTGCAACATTTGACAAATTCTTATAAAAATAGTTTGGGATACAGGTAACTAAGTGATTGTGATTGCTGCAATTCATTGATAAAAATGGTTATGGTTTTAAAAAGTCACTGATGTTGTCATCATATAAGATATCGTCGAAAAAAGTGGAAACCTTGACTAGCTCAAAAATGATGAGACTCACTTTTCTGGGGTTACTATAAGTATTATGCTGAGCATGTGCATACATCCAAAAAAAATCAAATCACTGAATACACGGGAGCTATGATGTTGGCTAGAACATAGAAGAAGCATTTCTCCTATTCAATCTATAAGAGTCAAGCGTGTGACCCTTAGAGGCAAAGTAACAAGTTGGTCCAAACTACATTCAAGTCTGTTAAAAGGATTCTAAAAGAGCTTATGGTTGAATATCACACATTTAAATGCATTATATCCTAGAAGTAGCAGAAGTCCAACATATATGATGATAAAAGTAATGATAAAAGATAACAGGATGAAGCTATAGATCTTTGCTTTTATATCTTACGGTATTATTTATCTGGATTAATTTTTATGCTGCTTTTTGTCTGAGGATAAGGTGTTGTTTAGATCACACATATCGCAGCAAAAAACGCCACCATCAAAACAACAGCAGTAGCATAATTAGTAAACTTTGCAGGGTACCTTCACCATAGGCGTGGAACTAAAGTTGCAGTTAAAAAGCTTAGAGACGAGCTTATTACCGATAAAGAAGAAGTGTGGGTTTTTTAATTACCAACAATATTTTTATGTTTTTTCCCCATATAATATGGTGTCTGCTTTTCTAATTCACCGGGTTTAAACAGGAGAGCTTTCAGGGATGAACTTGAATTGCTTCAGGAGATACGGCATCCAAATGTGGTTCAGATTCTGGGCGTTGTAATTCAAAGTAATCCAATGATGATCGTGACAGAATATTAACTTCAAATAAGATGACAGTCAGAAACATCGGCGTCCAAAATCTAAGGTTAGTACTGCTCATATATATTTAGTCTCGATCGAGTTTCTCAGTATTTGGCTCATATCTATGAATGTTATGTATTTAGGTGCTTCATAGGAGCATATACATCAACAAAATCATGATTTGATCCTGAGGTAGCTTCTACAGAGTATATATGTCGTATGCTTTGTTAATCACTTCCTGTGGTCCATGTCACATGTCGACCTTGGACTTCTTAACTTCTCTGGCAAAACTTTCAGAATGCAAATTATTATGATAACTATCAGATTCTTATGACCAGTTTCTTCTATTTCCGGTAATTATATTTTTTTTGCAATGTAATACTAGAGTTTATCATATATCAAGTAAAGTCCTACACTGTGAAGCTGGAACATATTCCACATGACTGGAACCTTAATATCATAATATGGAACACTTTTAGTATTTAAATGGACTTCTGTTAGTCAATCTAATTGATCCTTCCATAAGACCCTTTTTTAAATTGTTCAAGATATGTTTGATAATTTTATTTTGCATACCATTGTTGACGTGCACCTGTAATGTGTGTGCTTTAAATAACGATAACTTTTGTCACTGTCTTTACAGTTAGGGTGAATGCTTCTGATTTTCATTGTCATGCCACGGGTAGGCAATCACATCCCTCTACAAGTGCTTATCAATATGAATATATGGTCAATTTTATATAATTCAATGTCACCAATGAATCAGGCAATTTGCAGGTTACAACACTTTACATGAAAATAACAGGCATGCACCCTTGACAACGCGAGGTAATTTGATAACTTATAAGCTTATTTATCTCATACCTTTAAAAGACAGTTACACATGCTGTGTACGGTACATGATTGGATATTATCATGTGCCAAACAACATATTGAACCAAAGTGTTTGGCGAGCGCGTCGTCGAGCTTGGGTGCTCCAATGTATGAAGACTCGAAATCACTAAGGTAAATCCTTTGATTGATCAGCCCTAACACTTTGGAATTGCTCAACATATGACTTCCACTCGAGCATCTTATGATTTTATATTTTGGACACAAGTAAGTACATAAAAAACATTGCTTCCATGAAACTATTGCATGTTCAGGTTCTAACATCTTCTTTTTAACCATGGATGTATCACGTAATCCTACACCCGGTTGGAATTTTTAATTTAGATATTTTCACAGATGGATTTACTTCCCTTGAGTTGCTGTAGCTGGTATTCACATACCATCACCCCGTTACTCTTCTTTGGACTTGAATAACCGTTAAGAGAGTTTCCAGTTCTCATGATGAAAATGATACCCAATTTGATCATGTAGAGGGCAGATATTGTAAGAACAGTTAACAACCCCGGCTACAAATCATAATGGCTTGGGTAAATTTATATGTCAATTGTGAGACAACCTATTTATATCTACCTAAAGATATGGTTTTGTATTTGATGGTCGCTATAAATTTGCTTATTATCAACAATAATGTTGACGCTAAGTATAGCACATTATCTATGTAGTTTTATGACTTCATCATTATATTTGTTGATATTTTGATGTTGAGTCATTGGCTCAAAGTACCTTTGAATTATAAATTTTGTTCTGTCATCTTTTCAACATGTGTTGGTACGTTAGAGATGATAAACATTAAGCCGATACTGGAAGCACAATACTAACAGTTAATTACTTATGCTTCAACAACCATTTGAATTTCTAAACTAATAGCCAAAACTCATGTCATACCAGATTACATCAGCTGCGTGAAAAGGGTGTACGAGGATATTATAAACCAGTACTTATATTCCCAGCCAACCACTAGAAGGGACATAGAAATCTATAACCTCGAGTGAGTATATTATAAACCAGTACTTATATTCCCAGCCAACCAAATCTGTAACCATGAAATACTTACTTTTCAGGGGTAGACTCGTGCGATTTACTTTATGGAATGAAATAACAAAAGCGTTCATTATCAACGAGTATCTAGAAGCTGAAAAACAAGTAGTGATAGCTGTCAGTTCTTGCTAGATCAAGAAAGGTTCAAAAACCGAATAAAATTGATTACTATCACTGAAATCAATCCAGAATACTATGTGGTATGACACAGTAGCACTCATCTACGTATAGCCCACAAGAATTATGTAACAAATACATAGTGATTTGCAGGATGTCAGGTTTACGGTTGAGGCTACCATAATAAGGATTGATGACACGACACCGTGGTATTTTAAAAAGTTCAGAACATGCGGTAGGAAGATGGGTACCAGGGCATCACACTAGCAATGTCAAATACCAGACTCGGACCAGCCACCTCTCTACAGGTACAATATTCTTTTTTCCCAGTATATTAATGAAATACTACAATGATTACGCACGCCACCTCCAAAAACTGTTATATACTTTATAACTGTAATGGGTTTAGTACCTTATTGTGACTGAAATATTGAAATAAGCTCAGCAGCTGAATTATAAACCAGAAAAAAATGGCTTCATAAACTTTTTGCACCCTATAATATACACTTCATTGTTTCTCACTTGCAGATGCGCCATTCATCATAAACAAGAAGTATCTAATGATTCCCCGAAACAAGAATCCAAATCTAAAAGCGCGGCAACTCAACTTCCAACTGATGATCAAAAAAGAAACCACCTGAACTAAGCAACAAAACAATTTCAAGGCTTATAATGGTAAGAGCCCCTTTAGCTATTCATCAGCTATATATATTCCTAAGTAATCAAAATAAAATTCTTCCTAAGAGTGACTGAAATCAGGTCTTGAACAACTTTAAATGTTGTTGATATGCTCAGGTCTAATGGCTGAATTTGCAACTTATTTTGAGGTGCACATTGGGCTGATTTTTAGTCACTTTTGACAGACTTGACTAGCATGTAATGACCCATTTTAGGAATATGAGTCCACCCATGTCTATGCTTTTCTCACGTTTAGATACCATGCAGGTTACTGAGACTGGAGTTGAAGTTCTTACAGCACGATTGCCTACCTCTCCCAAGGTTTTCCCATGGCTAGACTGATGGTTGTTGTGTCAATTTGTAAATTATATGACAGTAACAAGGTTACCAGTCTATACCCTCACAAGAAGAGAAGGATGATCCAAAGTTGTATGCTGAAAATGTTCGGAGATTGATGGCTCGTGAGGTATGTGTATGCATTCATTTTCAGTTTACCGTAGCCACCATTAGAAACTCCCTAAGTCTACCCATATCTATCAATTTGACTTTTGAGATCAAATCCTTAACTTATTGTAAATTGAATACTGATATGGTCTGTGTGGATCACAGACCGCAGTTTTCTATGAAGTTCACTTATCGATCAATCATACTTCATTTAGTACTACACATTATGCCATTCAGAACACTTGCTAAAAATTAATCCTTCATTCAAAAAGTAGACATACGACTCATTCAACATAAATCATTCGGATATATCAAACTGGCCCTTAGTTCCATATCAGGCTATGAACTTGTTGTCGCATCGATGCCCTACACATTTTCATAATCCTTACAACATATCTTCTGAATATCTTTTCCGTTCTAATGGTAAGGTCACTCATTTATGACTTTGAGTCAGGAATTACATATTCCTTCAAAATTTGCGCCTTTCTCTTATCGATGGCATGTTGCTAAATTTGTTTGCTTCTCCTGCAGTTGATCTATCGGCCTGATAACGGAGACATCCTTGGGGTTATATATTTGGTATGTACACTAGATACCTCATCCACAAAGCATTAAATATTACCCTTACAATCTTTAATCAATATCGGTGGTGTTGAGACGTGAAGCGACTATGGCTGTAATTGAGAAGAAGAAAGGGATGAGCAGGTTGTTCCTAGAAACAAATGTCTTGCGTGTTCTGGGATTCAGGAGGAGCAACCATAATTACACATGTAGTCAAGTTTGATGAACAAAGATAAGTGCTTTCACCTGTTAATTATGACTACTTTTGTTTGGTATGATTAAAGGCTTCGTGAAATATCAGTAAATTATATAGCATAACATGCACCTCTTTGGCTAAACTCCAAAACCAGTTTTGCATTTCTGTTCACAACTAAATTTGAAATCGTGCTGGTCATTTGGTCTTGGTAATTGTGACATCCCTGAATAATATTGTTAGCCTTAAGTAAGGACACTAATCATGTAAACTAACACTTTACAGGCATCTGGAAGGCCATCTGATCATGCTTCTTAAAATGATGCTAATGCTAACCTAAGCTTAATAACATCTGAGGTACCCGTAGTCCTCAAGTCTTCAACTTCAAGTGATCGATAAGCATCGAAAAACTTTGTAGATAAAAGATGAGTCCCTATCTGGACTCTGAACCAGTTAAAAAGTTTGTATGTGAGTGTTTGTTTTTTAAAAATCGTAGTAATATCTAAACTTTGTGGTTAGTTTGTGTACAAGACTACTAACACATATGCGTTTTATTATTTGAAAAAGATAGCAGGTATTTGTCACAAAAGACATACTTACAAGTGATGCTTTTAAGGAGTATTTGGATTTATTGTCCTTGGCCATGATTTGGCAATCCAGAAGCCTCACCCATTAATGTCTTCGAGTTTTACCAGTATTGTGTTTACTTGAATTGATTACTTTGCTTGTGAAATTACTTGAAAGGAAATAGAGGAGATTACCTCAACACGTTTGGTTACCAATTTACTGATGTTACCTTGGTTTCGGCTATCTACAAAGTTCTTATCTCGGAGAGGCTTGCATCATGCCTGCTTGTGAATAACTGATTTTTAATACATCGTTAGCGTTATATGGAATTTTTTTATAGACACATTGCAAATTCAAAGGACACTATTTCAGTATAATGAATGTTTGTGACATGTATATATCAAAACATTCAGATAATCACAAAAAACATAAGAAATTTGTTTTCTTCAGTCCAACTGATCAAAACACACAGGAATACTCAGGATTTCAAATGCCACCTCCTAACATGAATATTGTACAGTTAATTTGCATTATTTTCATTATCTACAACTTTACAAACATGCATATATTTCATAATGTAGTAAAAATTATATATGATGTCTTATTAACCATCCATGAAAACCATACAATTATTTATAATCATTTATTTTTTTAAAATAAAACAAAAATTTTTTTTAAAAAAATGTCTTATAATATTGTTTAACAATTATTAAAAATGTATACAAGTTATTTAAAAGCAACAAACAAATGCTTAAAACAACAAACAAATAATATTATTTTAAAAACGTATTTACGCATGCTTACACTAACAAAAAACAACAAACAAATAATTATAAAACATGCCCGCCCATTGGGCGGGCTTCGAAAACTAGTATATATATATATATATATATATATATATATATATATATATATATATATATATATATATATCTTTACTACTTTATAATGCATTTAGGCCTTCTAAAATTAGAAGGCTTAAAAATTCATACTTTTTTACTTGCTTATTATGGAAAGAGTTTTTCTAACCAAAAATTAAGATAAGGAGCTCCAATCATGAGATGACATGTGTCACTTCTTAACAAATTCCAAGCCTAACTTCTAACAAACTCCAAACCTAACTCCTAACCACTAAAAATTAAGATAAAGAGCTCCAATTATAAAATGACGTGTGTCATTTCTCAACTAAAAATTCATCTTTATTTTTAAATTAAAATATCTTTTTATCTACTTATTTATTTTATAATCTAATTTCACCATATTTTCTAAAATTTTATGCTCTTTAATTCAACATCCATTTTGATATATTTTTATGAGTTTTTAGTTTTTAGTTTTTTTATGGGTTTATTTTATTTTAATTCAAATTTTTATAACTTTAACCTTTATTTCATTTATTTCAATCAATATAATCTTGATTCGTCAAAATCATATACTTTTGGGGTAGTGTTTGACGCGTAAGAGATTGCGAGGGTATTTCTATATGCGGGAATAATGATGTCGCGGGAAAGCTACGGGAAAGTTACGGGTAACCCAAACAAACACTTACAACTAACACATATACATTCGAAGTGTTGTGAAACGAATTCACTAAACGGGTAAGCAAACACATATAACTATACTTATCGTCGCCGCTGTGCGCGGGTACCCGGCTAGTATATATATATATATATATATATATATATATATATATATATATATATATATATATATATATATATATATAGTTAGATCAAATAAAAGAAAAATTAAAATAAGAATGATAAGAAGAAATCACAACCACTCATTTCAGATGCATCTACAAAAATAGATGCATCTCCCCTTAAAATTCTCCCTCTTATTTGAAATGTGTGGCTAGAAATCCTTCTTATTATTCTTATTTTAGTTTTTCTTCTTACCGGATCCCTTCCCTATATATATATATATATATATATATATATATATATATATATATATATATATATATATATATATATATATATATATATATTATATATATATTTGCGTTCAAACATTAGGGTGACCAAGCTTAAGATAAAAACAATAGGAACCAACCAGATTTTGACAAGTGTCAATTTCATTTAAAAGAAAATGTAAAACTATTAACAAAAGAGTAAGGGCGTTTATGGTAATTCACTATTGTTTCATCTCCTAAAAATATGCACATCCCACGCCTCCATCTTTCATAAATTAAATATTGTTTCATTTCTTTCTCTCTCATCTTAATAACCTCTCTACATCTTGTCAAATGTAAACAAAAAATATCCTTTCAAATCCATGGATGAAATCCTAACAACAAAACTACAAGACCGTCGCCATGGCTCACCGCTACCGGAGTTAGATCAACTCATCATCGGAAGTCCTACACCTGTAGTTTTGTATTTTTTTTAAGACATCCATTATCCGGTTTGAAACAAATATCCTCCATTGTTGTATGTCATACAACCACAGGGACTTGAAATTGGAATTTCAACACAACGAGTGTGTATTGGTTATTCGTATGTGCTATGAAACGGTCAATTGGGTCTTTGTATATGTTTAAGATCTTGGGCTTTTAGATATAACTTTTGGTGAGGCTTAGATCTAGTTTGTTTGTGTATGATAAGTTTCCAGTGAGGCTTCGAGTTTGTGTATAAGTTTCGAAAAAATAGCGATGCTTTTTTTTCAATTCATGCTTTTTTTTCTTTTTTTTTTTTTTTAAGAACCAATTGGGTTTTTTATAATGGTTTGTTGGTTTTTTAACTACTGGTTCAGTAAAAAACATGTTTACACTTATTACTAAGGTATGAAATGTTTACTTAGTGTGTCGCCGCAACTTAATTCGGTCGCCACAACTATTTCTAGATGTCGTTGTTCTATGCGTCGATCTCGACATGTATCAAGCGACTTGGGTGATACATGTTATCAGTTTTGTGTATTAATGTTATAAAGGTTGGAGATTTTATGAAACATATTGTGTAAAATCATATTTATCTCAAATGGTTAATTATTTTTACTTTTTTCTTGGGTTTGTATATAATATTTTATTGGGATACTTTGTGCTGCAGTAAAAGACATTCATGTATGAGTGGTTCCAAAAAAGTTTTAAGAAATTAATGGGTCACTACAAATGTTTCAAAAGAACAAGTTGGTCAAAGAAAATACGTCAAAAAACTTAGTGTGTCACAATAAACGTATTACAAAATTAATTGTGTCAAAAAAACTTAATGTGTCAGTAGAAAGTTATTATGAAATTAATGTGTGTCAAAAAACTTAGTGTGTCACTTAAAAACGTATTATGAAATTATGTGTTAAAAAACTTAGGGCCCGTTTGGTTTGGGGTAGTGGATTGGTTTTTGGGTTTGAAAACTCAAATCAATTGTTTGTTTGATATTTGACTTTAAAATCTAAGATTCGTATTAAAATTTTTGCAACTGTTTCAAATCTTGGTAAGATGGGCTGGATTTCTGACATGTAGGACCAGGTTTTAGATCCTCTCTCACATCCTTTCTATTTTATATTATAAATTAATTATAAATACTTTCATTTATTATTAAAATATTCATTTCTAATTTATTTATATTATTTTCTCTTACCTCATTTCTTTTCCTCTTTCTTACATCAAATCCAAATTTAAATCCAAATCCTAACCCTAATCCTAATCCAAATCCAAATCCTAAACCCACCTATATACCAAACGGGCCCTTAGTGTGTCACTAAACATGTGTTATAAAATTAATGTGTCATTAAATAAATAAATGTTGACCGCTTTATATGTGTATTATACGATGGTGCATCAGTAAAATAATTTGTACCATTTGTGAAAAAAATATTATTATATTAATAAAATTAATCATGACAAATACAAAAACGTTGCATTGAATAACTGTCACGTGAGGTGACTAAAAAATATAGGTAGCTTGCCATCCAACTTTAAATAAATTACGTAAATGCCATTTCATTAATATTAATCAAGCGATCTCATCATTGCTACATCCAAAGGCTAGTATTGGTTCCTATTGTTTCTATTTTAAAGGTGGTCACCACAAAAACGTCACCCTATATATATATATATATATATATATATATAATAACTTGTGACTGAATGAGTAATTGGTTATCACTTATCAGATTTATTTTTTGTTATTCATCATACAAATGTGAATTTTTAGATACAGTAAATAACAAAACCTTATTGCCTAAACAAAGAGCATTACGCAACTTAATCGAATTTGACTTGAGAGTTGAGACACACAACACAATAAAGGAAATTTAAATTTTAATATCTACAGATGTAGTTGGAAAATTTTAAACTTGAAAAAGACGATAAGGTTGATTATGAATAGATTTGTCGAAATAAGAGCCGCAAGATTCTTGTGTTGAAATTTATTGCAACTGGTGGGATGGGATCTTGCACTCTAAAGCGAAAGATAGAAAATGAGCAGAATTGCCCCTTATATATATAATAAAAAGGCATTTATGCCACATATTTTTTGGATTTGGTAACTTTTGTTTTCATTTAAAAGGGGTTTTACTAATTTAATTTACTTTTATGATATTTTCATATTTATCTAACCACTGTTAGCTCGTAATATGTTAGGGGTGATTGTATCGGGCTTAAGGCCATAACTAGAATCTTCTATAGTTTGTTATATATATGTACGATATTATTGTGTATTCAATCAATCAAAATCAATATCACAGTTATCCCTATTATACCGAAACATGGTATCAGGCCTTGAGTAACCACGCTCCATTCCTTTTTTAACTCACCTCTAAACCCTAACAGCCATCAACGAAACCTGTTCATGTGTTGGTGATCGGTGCCAGGTCATCGATCCACACTTATTAATTGTTTGTTATTCGTGCTAGGTCACGAATATTTTCTCTCTTGCTTGTGCATCTACTGTTACCAGGTACGGTAATATACCATAAAAACCCTAATACCCTCTATTCTCACGTAACACATACAAACCCTAATACCCTCTATTCTCACGTAACACATCTACCCCTCGATAATAACTTCACTCCATCATGACTGGCCAAACAAAAACTCCCACTGTATCCCTGTCGGACAAACTTTCGGCGGTCACTCACCATCATCTCCTCACACGGGTACCCGTCAAACTTGACCTAGACAACTGGAACTACGGCTCGTGGGAATTTTTCTTCGAGCAACTTTGCTATAGCTATGAAGTAGACAAGTTTATCCATGGGGTTTCCTCCGATGCCTCGTCTAGTTCGAGCCCTACTCTCACTCAAGACGAGCTCAAAATGGACAAAATCGTCCTACAATGGATTTTCATGACTCTTTCGGATTCTATTCAAAGGAGGTTGGTGGTGGCTCGTCCTAAAACGGCCAAAAAAGCATGGGACATACTCACGGATATTGTCAAAGATAACAAGTGGTCATGTACACATGCCTTGAAAGCGGAGTTGCGATCTATTCGTCTTGGAGACCTAAGCATGGAAGCATATTTTGGGAAGCTTTAGTCGATTGCCACCATTCTTGCTAGCCTCGACTCACCTATTCCGAATGAATACTTGGTACACTATGCTCTTGAAGGCCTAACCGATAAATACGATCAAGTTTGTGGCATCATGCACCACAAAGAAATCTTTCCCGACTTTAAAATGGCTCGCTCCATGCTCATCACCGAAGAGATGTGGTTGAAATCCAAGTCTCTATCTCTTCCCGTGCGCTCCATGCTCATCACCGAAGAGATGCGGTTGAAATCCAAGTCTCTATCTCTTCCCGTGGACTCCTCGTCTTCATCTCCATTGGTGCTCATGACCGACAAAGGTATGTCTTGAAATCCATCGAACCCTCAAGTGAAGTCATGGAAACCTTGTATTAACTATGCTAGGGGTGCGTGTCGCTATGGAGTGGGTTGCAAATTTGTTCATGATGCAACTGCTAAAACTAATGTACTGACTGTTGATCCTAAGGCGCCTAATAATACTGAGGATATTGTGATAGCACTGTTGGGTAAACTTGGTCTAATGGGTAATAATAATACACCTAATGGAACGTTTAGTAGTCCTAAAAATCCCACTGGTGGACCCTCGGCTTACATGACCACCTACACTACACCACACACGAGCCCAGTAAACTCACTTAGAGTACCACCAGGTTTTGGTCCCCTTCAAAACCAAACATACATACCTACATACCCCATTACCACACCTGGTTACTTCACTCAGGCCCAACACCCATCAGTTAGCCTAATCGGTTACATCCCTCAAGCCCAAAAGGCCAAAACCACCCTGCTACTGTTCATCAAACGCAAGTCGGCCCAACAACCCCCCTCATAATCCGGTTACTGTTACTCAGCCCACACATGCTCCAACAGGTCCACCATTACAACATATAGGACACACAACAACCCCGGGTCAAGAGACAATTTTACCACAAGCTTTCACCGCCGAGACACTTCATGATCCAACAACGGGCGCATGGAACATGGATACAGGTGTGAGCCTACATTTAAATGCTTCTGTTAATAGTCTTAGTAATGTTTTTACTACGTGCATGTATCCGTCCGTCTTAGTTGGTGATGGGGTATTCTATTCCTGTCATCAATACGGGTCATAGCATCTTGCTGACTTCCACTCAACCACTTCACTTAAATAATGTCCTTATTACCCCCCCCCATATTGTCAAAAATTTAATATCCGTTCGCCAATTTGTATGCGATAATAACTGTACTGTTGAATTTGATCCTTTTGGTTTTCCTGTTAAGGATTTCATGAGTCGGGTGCTTCTCCGATGTGATAGCACCGGGGACCTTTATCCTGTCACGGCTTCGTCTCCAATTCCTCAAGTTCTCATTGTCAGTCAACATACGTGGCATCAGCGTCTTGGACATCCAGGAAGCGAAGTGTTACGTCGTCTAGTTTCAAATAATTTCATTTCATGTAATAAAGAGAAGCCCCCCGTGCTTTTCCATGCCTGCCAGCTTGGCAAACACGTTAGACTTCCATTTGCTAGTTCCAATACTGTTGTTAATGCTTGTTTTGACATTATTCACTCGGATGTGTGGACTTCACCAGTTCTGAGTCTTTCGGGTTTTAAATATTATGTATTATTCTTGGATCATTATTCACATTTTGTTTGGGTTTATCCATTAATTAATAAATCTGATGTTTTGTCTAAATTTGTACTATTTTGTAATTATGTTCACACTCAATTTAATTGTGAAATCAGGTCCTTTCAGTGTGATCATGGCGATGAATTTGACAACCGTGACCTTCATAAACTCTTTGCCGACAATGGCATTCAGTTTCGCTTTTCATGCCCCAAAACATCATAACAAAATGGCAAGTCTGAACGGATGGTTCACACCATCAATAATCTCATTCGGACCTTGCTTTTTCAAGCCAACCTCCCACCAAAATTTTGGGTTGAAGCTCTCAATATGGCTATTCACTTACTAAATATCTTGCCCTCCACTGCTATTGCCAATGAAATCCCTTATACCCGACTGTTTGGCCAAAACCCGGATTATAGCCTTTTACGCATGTTTGGCTGCTTATGTTACCCCCACCTATATCCAACTCACAAACTTGAACCACGCGCCACACCTTCCATTAACTTGGGACAAGCCTCAAATCACCGTGGATATCGTTTCCTCGACCTCAACACCAACAAAATTATACTTTCTCAACATGTTACATTCGATGAAACTGTTTTTCCGTATGGCATATCTAACCCCACATCGACACCCAACTACAATTTCTTAGATGACTCTGTCAGGACCGTTTAACACTATGATTTATGTGGTTTGGAGATCTAGGTTGGTGGAAGAAGATGAAGATCTTCATCCTTTTTAGTGAGAGAAACTAGAGAGAGGGAGGAGAAAACACAAGATTTTATTAAGAAACACACACAATACCAATAACCTAATGATTCACCTCACCCCTCATGGAGAGTCATGAGGGGTATATATAGGCCCTATCTTTGCCACTTAAACGATACTAGTCCCTAAGGGCAAAGTATACTACGCATCTAGTCCAATTCACGTAAATGACGTTATCTTTAGAAAAAGCGAGGCTAACAATCTCCCTCCAAGATAGCGTCACACGTGAATGGTTACAATGAGACCTATAAATACAAAACAAAGTAAATTACAATAGTAATGAACAGTGTTGACTTTCTTGAAGCGCAGAGTCTCTGTAGTCTAGATACTGAGGCAAACTTGAAGTTCTCCCTTCCGATGACCTCGGCAAATGATCTTCTTGTAGCTCTGAACTTCAACTGTAACGGTCTAGTTAGGTTATTACTCCCTCCTAACTAGTGAGCCTTTTTTTTTTCTTTGCTCCCTCTTGAACCGACAACACTCTTCCAACACGTCTTTAATCTTCAGACACGCAGCGGAGAAAGTAAACTCTTGAAGCACAATGGTTGTCGTTCTGGGAACATCGTAACAACATAACTCACTTAGTATTGCATCCAAGTTGGTAAAAAACCCCGATGTACACCACACTACTTCTCCTTCTTCAGTCTTAAGCACAAATCCCTTCGTAATCCAATCACGGAAGATGAAATACCAACTTCTCCCTCCTGATGGTTGCGAGCTATCGGAATCATCATAATGTTGCGTACATACCGTATTACCTTCTTGATGCAATTTTCAAACATCATAGCTTGATCAGATTTTCGTGAGAATATGTCGCAAAAATACTCTCAATACGTCTCTCAAACCAACCTTTAAACGAACCTCTTTTGAATTCACCGGCTAAATGTAATGACCACATATGGAGAAAGCCCGATACGACTAACTTGAAAAGGAAGCAAACATCCCAACTTGTGACTTACTGCTTGTTCTAAATTTTTGAACAATCCACAACTTCGTGTGACACTGAGCACAACAACGTAACTCCTTAAAGTGATGGTTACACACTGTGAGCACTACAACGTAACTCCTTACCAGTTATAACCAGATTGTCAAATTTCATAATGTGCTCCAACAAGTTATCTTGAGATCATCGACTTGTCTCAAAGATAAATAAGTCCACCCGTGAAACGTCACTTCAATTTCTCGTCAATAATACCGTACAAAAAATCCGTAGCCATTTTTTCAATTACCGTTCAAGCCGTGAATTTTGTATCCCACCGTGAAATTTTATACCATACCAAAAATACCAATCATTTAGACAAAATAAAATTTGTATCCAAGCTTTTATAAAAATTCGGATAGCAAAGTGTATTGGTCCAAATGTTCATTATCCCATGCACACTTGTTGACAACTGAAATCCATTATGCACGTGAAATCCAATAGACATATGTAAGAGTTGTAGCCAACGACCCAACTGGTATGTGCAGCCCAAAGTCCATGTTATTCCACGAACGACATGTAGCCCAATCAAAATAGACACAACACCATTCCATTATCCTTGTATGTCCATGAAAGAATGAAAAAGCTTAATCCAATTTTCAGACAAACTAAGAACCGGATATATATAACACTTTGTCATACTTTTACCCTAAACCTAAATATCACATTTCAGAATATCACGCCTCCCATATTCTCTCAACCCAAATCAGATCTGAGGAACAAAAATAACGATATTCACGTTCATCTCATCTCCATTCACAAACGAATCTCAATTGATTTAATCTCATCATCATACATCACCACACAAACAAAAACGAACCCTAGTTTATGTACTCGATTTCTACTTCAACCGAATCAAGAAAGCATGTTAAAGGCTTCAAGATCCTAATGGTGGGTCTCGGGTAGGTTATATGTTTTTGCAATACATTTTTGGTCTATGAACGAATCAAAGAAAAGAAATGACATATATTGTTATATTCTTTCTTTAATATCCGGATACTAAATATCAATGATGAATAAGGTTCAATAAAAATCCTTAGGAGGATAAAAAACGAACCTAATCTGAGATAAATATTATTTTCAGTTTGCGAATGGTTTGAGGTTTGGTTGAGAGTTGGGGAGAGATGAAAGAGTCTTTAGATGTGAGTCTAGGAGTTGTAAATGGTTTTTGGTTTAGGATAACTCGAACTTGTGATGGGATGAACCTGAGGTCGATATGTATTTTGGTATATGGTATGTTGTGGTTTTGGTCTTTGTTACGCGTAATTTTTCGATTCTGGCTTACGCGTAACTTTTTGAACCCTTATGAGTAGGCATATTCTTATGCGTAAAGCAAGTTAAGCGTAAGCCAAACTTAGGCGTAAACGCATACGCGTAACTTTTCATACGCGTAGCAGCTACGCGTAACACCTCTGAAGATTCTCCTTATGCGTAGAAAACTAGGGTTTTGACCCAGTTGACTTTTTCCGGCGAGTGTTGCCGACCATGTTTTTCCGTCCATCTTCAAGCACAAACCCAGAAAAGCATAAAAATGCTTCTTTTTAACCATGTTGACCATATGAAGATGACAGTTTGACCACAAATGTTTCACAGATATTTGGTACAAAAGGTATAAAAGTTACCTGTTTGGACAATATAGACCCAAGACAGATTTACAAGAAACTTTAAGACTTTTTGTGACCAAAAACTAAGGATACTCAAAACATGTATACGAAACTGTTTTCCCCACAAATCGGAAAAAAAAATTTCCGACCACAAAATAAGCTCAAAAACAGTAACCAAACATGTATAAAACCAACATAAATCAATAAACAACAACCTTGGCTCGTTATACCAATTGTCAGGACCGTTTAACACTATGATTTATGTGGTTTGGAGGTCTAGGTTGGTGGAAGAAGATGAAGATCTTCATCCTTTTTAGTGAGAGAAACTAGAGAGATGGAGGAGAAAACACAAGATTTTATTAAGAAACACACACAATACCAATAACCTAATGATTCACCTCACCCCTTATGGAGAGTCATGAGGGGTATATATAGGCCCTATATTTGCCACTTAAACGATACTAGTCCCTAAGGGCAAAGTATACTACGCATCTAGTCCAATTCACGTAAATGACGTTATCTTTAGAAAAAGCGAGGCTAACAGACTCACCCGATATAAATCCACCTTTCATTCCATCAGCTCCCGTTGTGCAACCCGTTGTGCTTCAACCCACAAACGAACCAACAACACCAATTCCTACCAGTCCTAATACGGCCCAACATGAGGATACCCATGATCCATCACCATCCACCCTCGTCACCCAACATGATACACCAAATCCATCACCACCCACGGCCCAACACCAACACATCATTCTAGATCCTCCACAGAACCCAAACCCTGTCTCGATTCATCCCATGGTTACACGATATCGTGTCGGGACTAACCGTCCTACTGAGCATCTCAACCTGCATGTGTCTTCTGTTTCACCATTACCAAAATCTTATCGTGATGCGTTTATTGATCAAAATTGGCAAAATGCTATGCGTGATGAATACACTGCACTTATTCGGTACTTGGACTCTCGTACCTCGGCCACGACACCAACATTATTCGATGTATGTGGCTTTTTCGTCATAAATATTTGGCTGATGGCACCCTTAGCCGCTACAAGGCTCGTCTTGTGTCAAATGGTAGTAATCAGTTAGAGGAGTTGATGTAGATGAGACATTTAGTCCGGTGGTAAAACCGGGTACTATTCGGGCTATTTTGAGTTTAGCTACTTCTCGACATTGGCCGATTCATAAGCTTGATGTCAAGAATGCTTTCTTACATGGTGATTTATCTGAGACAGTTTATATGCATCAGCCTCCGGGGTTTCGGGATCCTGTGCATCCTGATTATGTGTGTTTATTGCAGCGGTCTCTGTACGGGCTCAAGCAGGCCCCTAGAGCATGGTTTCAGCGATTTGTAACTTATATCACTCGGGTTGGGTTTTCTCATAGTTGTTGTGACTCATCATTATTTATATTTAGACAGGGTACGGATACTGCTTACTTGTTACTATATGTTGATGATATCGTACTCACTGCTTCTTCTGAGACTTTGTTACAACAGATTATTCATTCCTTGCATCAGGAGTTTTCAATGATAGATCTCGGTCCACTTAATTATTTTCTGGGCATTTCAGTTACACGAGATTCTTCGAGGTTGTTTTTATCTCAGAAGAAATATGCTATGGAGGTTTTGGAGAGAGCACATATGCTTACTTGTAACCCTTGTCGGACACCTGTTGATACTGAGTCTAAATTGAGGGATGATGGTGATCCGGTATCTGATGCGACTTTATATCGGAGTCTTGCGGGATCTCCACAGTATCTTACATTTACCAGACCTGATATATCTTATGCAGTTCAACAGGTTTTTCTTCATATGCATGATCCTCGGGAGCCTCATTTCTCTGCTCTTAAAAGGATCTTGAGGTATGTTCGGGGTACTCTGGATTATGACTTGCAGTTATTTTCTTCATCTACTATCGATTTGGTTTCCTATTCTGATGCTGATTGGGCTGGTTGCCCCACTACATGGAGATTGACTTCGGGTTGTTGTGTATTTCTTGGCAACAACTTACTCTCTTGGTCCTCTAAGCGTCAGCCGACGCTTTCACGTTCTAGTGCGAAGCGAGTATCGCGGTGTTGCTAATGTTGTTGCTGAGACTTGTTGGTTACGGAATTTACTTCGTGAGCTACACACTCCATTATCTTCCGCTACGCTTGTCTACTGTGATAATGTTAGTGCTGTCTACCTATCTTGTAACTCGGTTAAGCATCAGCGTACGAAGCACATTGAGATAGATATACATTTTGTCAGAGACTTGGTTGCTACTGGTCAGGTCCGAGTTCTTCATGTGCCTTCTCGCTATCAATATGCAGATATCTTTACGAAGGGTTTGCCATCCGCTCTATTCGAGGAGTTTCGCTCCAGCCTTAGCGTCTGGTGTCCTCCCGCTCCGACTGCGGGGGAGTGTTAGCCCGTAATATGTTAGGTGATTGTATCGGGCTCAAACCCGTAACTAGAATCTTCTATAGTCTGTTAGATATGTGTACGATATTATTGTGTATTCAATTAATCAAAATCAATATCACAATTATCCCTATTATACCGAAACAACCACAAGAGATGTGTACAAATATGAAACTATAATGATATCATCGGATCAAAAACCACTTTGTTAAGTTATATGTATTTTGGATGCTATTTTTTTTCTCCTTTGAAGGAATTTAAACCAATGATACATAGCAAGGTGTAATCAAGGATCGGACGTCAATTTGAAACTAGACTCAAACTCTTGAGCTAGTCATATAAGCCTAAATTTTGTGCTATGGCATTTAATTAAAAAAATGGTTAGACAAAAACTATAACCTTTTGAGTCCAAGACTCCAAGAACTAATTCTTTTGCAAATCACATACCAAGAACCGCGACTGCATAACACTTGTAGGTCGTATTTTGGTTCTAACAGCTTTTGACCACGACTCCTCAAGGGCTAGGGATGTCAACGAGCGGAGAATTTCGGGAACCGTATTTCCCATCCCCATCCCCGCTTTCACACTTCCATCCCATCCCGCCCAGGATCGGGATCCTCGAGATTCGGGAAATTTTCATCGTTATCAAGTAAACAATAAAATACATAAACTCATTGAAAATATAAAAAAATTGACCCTTAAAGTGTTTTAAGAAACGCATATCACTCTTAAAATATACTCGTCCATATAATTTCCACTTTGACTTTTTTAAGTCTTTTTTATTAAACTTTGACCATAAATATTTTTATTTGTATAATATAATACTTGATGAAAAATATATGAATAGATTGGGTTTTAAATGTATTTTCATTTGGTATAATTTTTATCAAATATTATATAACACAAATAAAAATATTGGTGGTCAAAGTTGAACAAGAAAGACTCAAAAAAGTAAAACTGGACAATTATTATGGGACGGAGGGAGTATAATATTAAGCCAACTTTAAAGCATCGTAGATACTGAGACAACACATATAATATAAGAATAATGAGCATTGTATGTGTGTATTCGGGCAAAACATTAGTGAAGTAATTGATAGTAATTAGTGTTTAATTGTTTATACTTTTAAAGCTATTTGATCATTTAAATATCAAACATGTATATATATTACATATCAATGTTCATAAAAATATACATATAAAAGTAAATGTTATATGGATATGCATATAATTTTCATATATTTATACATTAATGTAGCCTGCCTGTTGATTCGGATTGATGCTATCCTCATCCCCACCCCATACCCGTTAAAAATTCGAGGATTCCCTCAGAGCCATCCTCATCCCCGTCAAATCAGAGATTCCCCACCAAATCAGATAGAGATCGGGTCTCCATCGGGTACAAGTTTTTGCCATCCCTAGTCACGGCATCTACTTTCCGAGCACTCCCTTGGTATATATTGTTGCTGAAAAGAACTATCGACCAAACTACCAAACATACTAAATAAAGGACTAAAGTTGTGCAGATTTTAAAACACCCAAAATATCAGAATATCCTCCTTTCTATAACTACCACTCACATGAACTGGTTTTTATAAGTCATTGACAAAATCAAACTCAACAATATTTCCAACCATGAAACCTCAAATTCTGCTCATCTTGATCATCTGTTTATTTACACTCAACACAGGTTCATCATCTGGTCTTGTGGACATCATTCCAGTGGACCAGATTGTTCCTGTGACAGAAGTTGAGAAAGTTCAAGTATCAGTTTACTATGAATCACTTTGTCCATACTGTGAGAATTTCATAGTGAATTATCTTATCGATGTGTTTACCGAAGGAATCGACGCGATTGCTGACGTGAAACTCTATCCTTATGGGAATGCTAAAGTCAACTCCAATGGAAATATTACTTGCCAGGTTGTTTTCTTAGTTGAATCTATTTGGTTTTTATGTTTTATATTGGAAACTTTTTTATAATATGTTTATTAATATTTGTGTTTGTTACAGCATGGTGAAAATGAATGTTTGCTTAATATTGTTGAAGCATGTGCCATCAATACTTGGCCTGATGTGGTAAGTTTTTAGCTCTTCTAGTTCAGATTTTTTACTGAGATGCTGTTATCTATGCTCTTAAACACAACCTTAGCTTGTGTAATATGTGCTGTTTTCATCGGGATTATTAGGATTGTAATCAAGGCTTTTATTATTTATCAAACACAATTACTAACTGCTAGGATGGTAAATTCGGCATAACAGAAATGTAATACAGTTATATGTAAATACTAGATTTAGAGAGAAAGTACTTTATTACTAATCATCCTACCAAGTTCCTAACTTACAAGAAAAGTCTATATTAAGGAGTTAAGGACTAGCCTAAACTTGGCAGGTTTGGCTAGAAGATTACCAAATTGCCCTCGCGGTTTAGGGGTTATGATCATTTTGATCCATTTTCTTGTCCGCTTGTCAATCTACTACGGTTTCATATATGCCTTCGGCACTTCACTAACTCATCCATATGCTTCACATCGTAAGAGACTTGAGAGTATATATTTGTAGTCTACTAATGTTAGGGTTCTATCTTAACCTCTTAATCACTTTGACTATTCGCTTGTAGTTACATCTGTATTTGGAGTGAAATAATCCACAGTTGGTTTAACCTCTTAACCACTTTGATTAGTCCCTTGTAGTTACATCTATATATGCAGTGAAATAATCCATTTGGTTGCATGATAGCTTCTTTTATTGGAGTGTTAAGTTTGGTTATAGACTCCTAACTATCACCCAAGTGATATTTCACATGATTTAATGTTGTTTTGACTTTCGCATGCTAGAAGTGTAATGCTCAAATTAATCCAAAATCTTAATAAATCTAATAAACTCAGATTCTTGCTACTTGAATTAATGTATACCGCTAGAGTTCAATTAGGAAGAAACCATCTCCCAAATGCTAATTTTCTAAAGCATGTAATCTCTTTGCAGCATGATCACTTTCCTTTCGTCTTTTGTGTCGAAAGATACCTCTACTTTGACAAGTTTGATAAGTGGGAATCATGCTTTGAGGAGCTAAGTTTGGATCCAACACCCGTCAAGGATTTGTTACAACAGCGGATATGGAAACCAGGTAATTTTTTCTTAAAGTTGCATAAACCAGATATCAATTAGTGCACCGATGGCTAATTTAATTTGACTTTACATCATGCAGCTTGAACTACAATACGCAGACGTGACAAACTCTCTTAAACCACCAAAGAAATACGTGCCATGGGTTGTTGTGGATGGAAAACCACTTTACGATGTTAGTTTCTTAAACTCTAGCTAGTCTCAGAACCATCTATACTTCTATTGAGGTGAATCCACACCAATGATAAACTGACTTTCATTTCTTGTTTTAGGACTACATTTACATTGTAAACAAGATCTGCAGCGTGTACAAAGGCCCGACTTTGCCAAAAGCTTGCCTGAGGTGTCTTGCATCACCTGAAAACCATGTTGGTGACTCCGTGGATAAAGTGATCCCTCTAAATCCAGTTACTTATCCTGAAGACTCATCAAATCCTCTGTTGTCAAAGTTTAGATCAACCCTTATGTCTTTGATGTTCAAGAGAAACATGGTTGCATAAAAAGAAGGTAACGCACAATGTTGTAAGAGAACAAATGTAAAACCCCAATGTAAATTTGTGTAATAACTTTTAGAAAATGCTAGTTGGCCTTCAAAACGTGATATTGGCAGTTTCCTTCTCTAACAAGCAGTTTCTGCTAGAGTAAGGAAGTGCGAGCATCGTATTTTGAAGGGCAAATGCGTTTTGTATTTACAAGTTTATTTTTTGCAACTTAGTGCAAAATATATTGTAATTGAAATAGGGGATGGGGTATGTTGGTTTCTACATATTTTGAATATTGTAATTTATGCAGGGGACAAAAGCATAATATGGTATATGTATTCTTATAGGTACTGTTATTTGGCACATATTAATGGTAAGTTTATAAAACTACTTTTCAAATTTGTTCCGAGTTAGATAACAAACCTTTTACTACATTTTTTAGGTAATCAAACTTTTAAATTTGTCAAAACTAAGTAAAGTACAGTAACTATGACCGATTTGCAATGTTTTAAGTTGATTGATTTTCACACTCAATTTAATTGTGAAATCAGGTCCTTTCAGTGTGATCATGGCGATGAATTTGACAACCGTAACCTTCATAAACTCTTTGCCGACAATGGCATTCAGTTTCGCTTTTCATGCCCCAAAACATCATAACAAAATGGCAAGTCTGAACGGATGGTTCACACCATCAATAATCTCATTCGGACCTTGCTTTTTCAAGCCAACCTCCCACCAACATTTTGGGTTGAAGCTCTCAATATGGCTATTCACTTACTAAATATCTTGCCCTCCAATCGCTATTGCCAATGAAATCCCTTATACCCATCGCTTTGGCCAAAACCCGATTATAGCCTTTACGCATGTTTGGTCGCTTATGTTACCCTCACCTATATCCAACTCACAAACTTGAACCACGCGCCACACCTTCCATTTACTTGGTACAAGCCTCAAATCACCGTGGATATCGTTTCCTCGACCTCAACACCAACAAAATTATACTTTCTCAACATGTTACATTCGATGAAACTGTTTTTCCAGATGGCATATCTAACCCCACATCGACACCCAACTACAATTTCTTAGATGACTCTCAGACCGCTTAACACTATGATTTATGTGGTTTGGAGGTCTAGGTTGGTGGAAGAAGATGAAGATCTTCATCCTTTTAGTGAGAGAAACTAGAGAGAGGGAGAAAACACAAGATTTTATTAAGAAACACACACAATACCAATAACCTAATGATTCACCTCACCCCTCATGGAGAGTCATGAGGGGTATATATAGGCCCTATCTTTGCCACTTAAACGATACTAGTCCCTAAGGGCAAAGTATACTACGCGTCTAGTCCAATTCACGAAATGACGCTATCTTTAGAAAAGCGAGGCTAACAATCTCCCTCCAAGATAGGCCACACGGAATGGTTACAATGATACCTATAAATACAAAACAAAGTAAATTACAATAGTAATGAACAATGTTGACTTTCTTGAAGCGCAGAGTCTCAGAGTCTAGATATCGAGGCAAACTTGAAGTTCTCCCTTCCGATGACCTCCAAATGATCTTCTTGTAGCTCAACTTCAATCTAACTGTCTAGTTAGGTTATTACTCCCTCCTAACTAGTGAGCCTTTTTCTTTCTTTGCTCCCTCTTGAACCGACAACACTCTTCCAACACGCCTTTAATCTTCGTGACACGAGCGGAGAAAGTAAACTCTTGAAGCACAATGGTTGTCGCTCGGGAACATCGTGAACAACATAACTCACTTAGTATTGCATCCAAGTTGGTAAAAACCCCAATGTACACCACACTACTTCTCCTTCTTCAGTCTTAAGCAAAAATCCCTTCGTAATCCAATCACGGAAGATGAAATACCAACTTCTCCTCCCGATGGTTGCGAGCTATCGGAATCATCATAATGTTGCGTACATACCGTATTACCTTCTTGATGCAATTTTCAAACATCATAGCTTGATCGATTTCGTGAGAATATGTTGCAAAAATACTCTCAATACGCCTCTCAAACCAACCTTTAAACTAACCTCTTTGAATTCCCGCTAAATGTAATGACCACATATGGAGAAAGCCCGATACGACTAACTTGAAAAGGAAGCAAACATCCCAACTTGTGACTTACTGCTTGTTCTAAATTTTTGAACAATCCACAACTTCGTGACACCGAGCACAACAACGTAACTCCTTAAAGTGATGGTTACACATCGCATGAGCACTACAACGTAATTCCTTACCAGTTATAACCAGATTGTCAAATTTCATAATGTGCTCCAACAAGTTATCTTGAGATCATCGACTTGTCTCAAAGATAAATAAGTCCACCCGTGAAACGCCACTTCAATTTCTCGCCAATAATACCGCATACAAAAATCCGTAGCCATTTTTCAATACCGCTCAAGCCGTGAATTTTGTATCCCTCCGTGAAATTTTATACCATACCAAAAATACCAATCATTTAGACAAAATAAAATTTGTATCCAAGCTTTTATAAAAATTCGGATAGCAAAGTGTATTGGTCCAAATGTTCATTATCCCATGCACACTTGTTGACAACTGAAATCCCTTATGCACGTGAAATCCAATAGACATATGTAAGAGTTGTAGCCAACGACCCAACTGTTGTATGTGCAAGCCCAAAGTCCATGTTATTCCACTAACCACATGTAGCCCAAGCAAAATAGACACAACACCATTCCATTATCCTTGTATGTCCATGAAAGAATGAAAAAGCCCAATCCAATTTTCGCACAAACTAAGAACCGGATATATATAACACTTTGTCATACTTTTACCCTAAACCTAAATATCACATTTTAATATCACCTCCCATATTCTCTCAACCCAAATCAGATCTGAGGAACAAAAATAATGATATTCACGTTCATCTCATCTCCATTCACAAACGAATCTCAATTGATTTAATCTCATCATCATACATCACCACACAAACACAAACGAACCCTAGTTTATGTACTCGATTTCGCTTCAACCAATCAAGAAAGCATGTTAAAGGCTTCAAGATCCTAATGGTGGGTCTCGGTAGGTTATATGTTTTGCAATACGCTTTTGGTCTATGAACGAATCAAAGAAAAGAAATGACATATATTGTTATATTCTTTCTTTAATATTCGGATACTAAATATCAATGATGAATAAGGTTCAATAAAAATCCTTAGAGGATAAAACGAACCTAATCTGAGATAAATATTATTTTCGGCCATGAATGGTTTGAGGTTTGAGAGTCAGGGGAGAGATGAAAGAGTCTTTAGATGTGAGTCTAGGAGTTGTAAATGGTTTTTGGTTTAGGATAACTCGGACTTGTGATGGGATGAACCTGAGGTCGATATGTATTTTGGTATATGGTATGTTGTGGTTTTGGTCTTTGTTACGCGTAATTTTTCTATTCTGGCTTACGCGTAACTTTTTGAACCCTTATGAGTAGGCATATTCTTATGCTAGCAAGTTAAGCGTAAGCCAAACTTAGGCGTAAACGCATACGCGTAACTTTTCATACGCGTAGCAGCCTACGCTGCAACACCTCCAAGATTCTCCTTATGCGTAGAAAACTAGGGTTTTGACCCGCTTGACTTTTTCCGGCGAAAGTGTTGCCGACCATGTTTTTCCCCCATCTTCAAGCAAAAACCCAGAAAAGCATAAAAATGCTTCTTTTTGACCATGTTAACCATATGAAGATGACAGTTTGACCACAAAAGTTTCACGATATTTGGTACAAAAGGCATAAAAGTTACCTGTTTGGACAATATAGACCCAAGACAGATTTACAAGAAACTTTAAGACTTTTTGTGACCAAAAACTAAGGATACTCAAAACATGTATACGAAACTGTTTTCCCCACAAATCGGAAAAAAAATTTCCGACCACAAAATAAGCTCAAAAACAGTAACCAAACATGTATAAAACCAACATAAATCAATAAACAACAACCTTGGCTCGTTATACCAATTGTCAGGACCGTTTAACACTATGATTTATGTGGTTTGGAGGTCTAGGTTGGTGGAAGAAGATGAAGATCTTCATCCATCTAGTGAGAGAAACTAGAGAGAGAGGAGAAAACACAAGATTTTATTAAGAAACACACACAATACCAATAACCTAATGATTCACCTCACCCCTCATGGAGAGTCATGAGGGGTATATATAGGCCCTATATTTGCCACTTAAACGATACTAGTCCCTAAGGGCAAAGTATACTACGCATCTAGTCCAATTCACGTAAATGACGTTATCTTTAGAAAAAGCGAGGCTAACAGACTCACCCGATATAAATCCACCTTTCATTCCATCAGCTCCCGTTGTGCTTCAACCCACAAACGAACCAACAACACCAATTCCTACCAGTCCTAATACGGCCCAACATGAGGATACCCATGATCCATCACCATCCACCCTCGTCACCCAACATGATACACCAAATCCATCACCACCCACGGCCCAACACCAACACATCATTCTAGATCCTCCACAGAACCCAAACCCTATCTCGATTCATCCCATGGTTACACGATATCGTGTCGGGACTAACCGTCCTACTGAGCATCTCAACCTGCATGTGTCTTCTGTTTCACCATTACCAAAATCTTATCGTGATGCGTTTATTGATCAAAATTGGCAAAATGCTATGCGTGATGAATACACTGCACTTATTCGGTACTTGGACTCTCGTACCTCGGCCCACAGACACCAACATTATTCGATGTATGTGGCTTTTTCGTCATAAATATTTGGCTGATGGCACCCTTAGCCGCTACAAGGCTCGTCTTGTGTCAAATGGTAGTAATCAGTTAGAGGAGTTGATGTAGATGAGACATTTAGTCCGGTGGTAAAACCGGGTACTATTCGGGCTATTTTGAGTTTAGCTACTTCTCGACATTGGCCGATTCATAAGCTTGATGTCAAGAATGCTTTCTTACATGGTGATTTATCTGAGACAGTTTATATGCATCAGCCTCCGGGGTTTCGGGATCCTGTGCATCCTGATTATGTGTGTTTATTGCAGCGGTCTCTGTACGGGCTCAAGCAGGCCCCTAGAGCATGGTTTCAGCGATTTGTAACTTATATCCCTCGGGTTGGGTTTTCTCATAGTTGTTGTGACTCATCATTATTTATATTCAGACAGGGGATGGATAATGCTTACTTGTTACTATATGTGGATGAGATCGTACTCGTTGCTTCTTCTGAGACTTTGTTACAACAGATTATTCATTCCTTGCATCAGGAGTTTTCAATGACAGATCTCGGTCCACTTAATTATTTTCGGGGCATTTCAGTTACACGAGATTCTTCGAGGTTGTTTTTATCTCAGAAGAAATATGCTATGGAGGTTTTGGAGAGAGCACATATGCTTACTTGTAACCCTTTTCGGACACCTGTTGATACTTAGTCTAAACTGGGGGTGATGGTGATCCGGTATCTGATGCGACTTTATATCGGAGTCTTGCGGGATCTCCACAGTATCTTACATTTACCAGACCTGATATATCTTATGCAGTTCAACAGGTTTTTCTTCATATGCATGATCCTCGGGAGCCTCATTTCTCTGCTCTTAAAAGGATCTTGAGGTATGTTCGGGGTACTCTGGATTATGACTTGCAGTTATTTTCTTCATATACTATCGATTTGGTTGCCTATTCTGATGCTGATTGGGCTGGTTGCCCCACTACATGGAGATTGACTTCGGGTTATTGTGTATTTCTTGGCAACAACTTACTCTCTTGGTCCTCTAAGCGTCAGCCGACGCTTTCACATTCTAGTGCAGAAGCGGAGTATCGCGGTGTTGCCAATGCTGTTGCTGAGACTTGTTGGTTACGGAATTTACTTCGTGAGCTACACACTCCATTATCTTCCGCTACGCTTGTCTACTGTGATAATGTTAGTGCTGTCTACCTATCTTGTAACTCGGTTAAGCATCAGCGTACGAAGCACATTGAGATAGATATACATTTTGTCAGAGACTTGGTTGCTACTGGTCAGGTCCGAGTTCTTCATGTGCCTTCTCGCTATCAATATGCAGATATCTTTACGAAGGGTTTGCCATCCGCTCTATTCGAGGAGTTTCGCTCCAGCCTTAGCGTCTGGTGTCCTCCCGCTCCGACTGCGGGGGAGTGTTAGCCCGTAATATGTTAGGTGATTGTATCGGGCTCAAACCCGTAACTAGAATCTTCTATAGTCTGTTAGATATGTGTACGATATTATTGTGTATTCAATTAATCAAAATCAATATCACAATTATCCCTATTATACCGAAACAACCACAAGAGATGTGTACAAATATGAAACTATAATGATATCATCGGATCAAAAACCACTTTGTTAAGTTATATGTATTTTGGATGCTATTTTTTTTTCTCCTTTAGAAAGGAACAGCCTAAACCAACGCGATACATAGCAAGGTGTAATTGCGAATCGGACGTCAATTTGAAACTAGACTCAAACTCTTGAGCTAGTCATATAAGCCTAAATTTTGTGCTATGGCATTTAATTAAAAAAATGGTTAGACAAAAACTATAACCTTTTGAGTCCAAGACTCCAAGAACTAATTCTTTTGCAAATCACATACCAAGAACCGCACTGTACATAACACTTGTAGGTCAGAGTTTGGTTTGCCTGAACAGTTTTGACCACGCACTCCTCGCGGCTAGGGATGTCAAAGGGGCGGAGAATTTTGGGAACCGTATTTCCCATCCCCATCCCCGTTTCACACTTCCATCCCATCCTGTCCAGGGATCGGGGATCCCCGCGAGGATTCGGGAAATTTTCATCGTTATCAAGTAAACAAGAAAATACATAAACTCATTGAAAATATAAAAAAATTGACCCTTAAAGTGTTTTAAGAAACGTACATCACTCATACTTAAAATAGTTATAATATTAAGCCAACTTTAAAGCATCGTAGATACTGAGACAACACATATAATATAAGAATAATGAGCATTGTATGTGTGTATTCGGGCAAAACATTAGTGAAGTAATTTATAGTAATTAGTGTTTAATTGTTTATACTTTTAAAGCTATTTGATCATTTAAATATCAAACATGTATATATATTACATATCAATGTTCATAAAAATATACATATAAAAGTAAATGTTATATGGATATGCATATAATTTTCATATATTTATACATTAAAAAAGTCGGGGTCGGGTTTGGATTCGGGGATTGATGCTATCCTCATCCCCACCCCATACCCGGTTAAAAAATTCGAGGATTCCCCGTAGCCATCCTCATCCCCGGTCAAATCAGAGATTCCCCAGTCAAATCAGATTTAGAGATCGGGTCTCCATCGGGTACAAGTTTTTTTGCCATCCCTAGGCCGCGGCATCTACTTTCCGAGCACTCCCTTGGTATATATTGTTGCTGAAAAGAACTATCGACCAAACTACCAAACATACTAAATAAAGGACTAAAGTTGTGCAGATTTTAAAACACCCAAAATATCAGAATATCCTCCTTTCTATAACTACCACTCACATGAACTGCTTGTTATAAGTCATTGACAAAATCAAACTTAACAATATTTCCAACCATGAAACCTCAAATTTTGCTCATCTTGATCATCTGTTTATTCACTGTCAACACATGTTCATCATCTGGTCTTGTGGACATCATTCCAGTGGACCAGATTGTTCCTGTGACAGAAGTTGAGAAAGTTCAAGTATCAGTTTACTATGAATCACTTTGTCCATACTGTGAGAATTTCATAGTGAATTATCTTATCGATGTGTTTATCGAAGGAATCGACGCGATTGCTGACGTGAAACTCTATCCTTATGGGAATGCTAAAGTCAACTCCAATGGAAATATTACTTGCCAGGTTGTTTTCTTAGTTGAATCTATTTGGTTTTTATGTTTTATATTGGAAACTTTTTTATAATATGTTTATTAATATTTGTGTTTGTTACAGCATGGTGAAAATGAATGTTTGCTTAATATTGTTGAAGCATGTGCCATCAATACTTGGCCTGATGTGGTAAGTTTTTAGCTCTTCTAGTTCAGATTTTTTACTGAGATGCTGTTATCTATGCTCTTAAACACAACCTTAGCTTGTGTAATATGTGCTGTTTTCATCGGGATTATTAGGATTGTAATCAAGGCTTTTATTATTTATCAAACACAATTACTAACTGCTAGGATGGTAAATTCGGCATAACAGAAATGTAATACAGTTATATGTAAATACTAGATTTAGAGAGAAAGTACTTTATTACTAATCATCCTACCAAGTTCCTAACTTACAAGAAAAGTCTATATTAAGGAGTTAAGGACTAGCCTAAACTTGGCAGGTTTGGCTAGAAGATTACCAAATTGCCCTCGCGGTTTAGGGGTTATGATCATTTTGATCCATTTTCTTGTCCGCTTGTCAATCTACTACGGTTTCATATATGCCTTCGGCACTTCACTAACTCATCCATATGCTTCACATCGTAAGAGACTTGAGAGTATATATTTGTAGTCTACTAATGTTAGGGTTCTATCTTAACCTCTTAATCACTTTGACTATTCGCTTGTAGTTACATCTGTATTTGGAGTGAAATAATCCACAGTTGGTTTAACCTCTTAACCACTTTGACTAGTTGCTTGTAGTTACATCTATATATGCAGTGAAATAATCCATTTGGTTGCTCATGATAGCTTCTTTTATTGGAGTGTTAAGTTTGGTTATAGACTCCTAACTATCACCCAAGTGATATTTCACATGATTTAATGCTGTTTTGACTTTCACATGCTAGAAGTGTAATGCTCAAATTAATCCAAAATCTTAATAAATCTAATAAACTCAGATTCTTGCTACTTGAATTAATGTATACCGCTAGAGTTCAATTAGGAAGAAACCATCTCCCAAATGCTAATTTTCTAAAGCATGTAATCTCTTTGCAGCATGATCACTTTCCTTTCGTCTTTTGTGTCGAAAGATACCTCTACTTTGACAAGTTTGATAAGTGGGAATCATGCTTTGAGGAGCTAAGTTTGGATCCAACACCCGTCAAGGATTGTTACAACAGCGGATATGGAAACCAGGTAATTTTTTCTTAAAGTTGCATAAACCAGATATCAATTAGTGCACCGATGGCTAATTTAATTTGACTTTACATCATGCAGCTTGAACTACAATACGCAGACGTGACAAACTCTCTTAAACCACCAAAGAAATACGTGCCATGGGTTGTTGTGGATGGAAAACCACTTTACGATGTTAGTTTCTTAAACTCTAGCTAGTCTCAGAACCATCTATACTTCTATTGAGGTGAATCCACACCAATGATAAACTGACTTTCATTTCTTGTTTTAGGACTACATTTACATTGTAAACAAGATCTGCAGCGTGTACAAAGGCCCGACTTTGCCAAAAGCTTGCCTGAGGTGTCTTGCATCACCTGAAAACCATGTTGGTGACTCCGTGGATAAAGTGATCCCTCTAAATCCAGTTACTTATCCTGAAGACTCATCAAATCCTCTGTTGTCAAAGTTTAGATCAACCCTTATGTCTTTGATGTTCAAGAGAAACATGGTTGCATAAAAAGAAGGTAACGCACAATGTTGTAAGAGAACAAATGTAAAACCCCAATGTAAATTTGTGTAATAACTTTTAGAAAATGCTAGTTGGCCTTCAAAACGTGATATTGGCAGTTTCCTTCTCTAACAAGCAGTTTCTGCTAGAGTAAGGAAGTGCGAGCATCGTATTTTGAAGGGCAAATGTGTTTTGTATTTGCAAGTTTATTTTTTGCAACTTAGTGCAAAATATATTGTAATTGAAATAGGGGATGGGGTATGTTGGTTTCTACATATTTTGAATATTGTAATTTATGCAGGGGACAAAAGCATAATATGGTATATGTATTCTTATAGATACTGTTATTTGGCACATATTAATGGTAAGTTTATAAAACTACTTTTCAAATTTGTTCCGAGTTAGATAACAAACCTTTTACTAAAAATAAGGTAATCAAACTTTTAAATTTGTCAAAACTAAGTAAAGTACAGTAACTATGACCGATTTGCAATGTTTTAA
The DNA here is from genome assembly GCA_910596185.1 of Chrysanthemum makinoi. Classification (NCBI taxonomy): domain Eukaryota; kingdom Viridiplantae; phylum Streptophyta; class Magnoliopsida; order Asterales; family Asteraceae; genus Chrysanthemum; species Chrysanthemum makinoi. The sequence goes on along the minus strand of OU343221.1, from coordinate 119,784,586 downwards.
GTTGATTGATTTTCATTTTTTTTTAGTATTGCAGAGTTGAGAATTAGAAACTACTACCTCCGTCCCCAAATAAATGTCCACGTTTGACTTTCAAAGTCTTACTTATTCAACTTTGACCTTAAATATTTGTGTTTATCTTATATAATACTTGAAACAAAATGCATGAATGAATTGTGTTTTAAATGTACTTTAAGTTGGTATAATTTTTATAAGTATTATATAACACAAATAAAATTATTTAAGGTCAAAGTTGTACAAGAAAGACTTTAAAAGTCAAAAGTGGACATTTATTTAGGGACGGAGGGAGTAAAACCTAGTAGAGTTCTTTTATTTTTATCGTTTCAGTTGATAGTAAGATAGAAATTGGATAAATATCTATAATTTTTTTTTATGAAAAGCTTACATATGTATAAAACCGGTTCGATCTGGCGGTTGAACCGGTGACTTGGTGAACCGCGACTCAACCATGTCAATTAAAAAACCGGTTTTAAAACATTGTTGATCTTGATCAATGTTTTAAAAACTGGGTCTTGAATCGATCTGATCGAGTCATTGGGTCATCTGTTCAACTGTCGGGTCAACCCGATTTTCCATTTAAGTATAATGCAATATTTCAGCTCACTAAACACATATAAACCCTTTAATATTTAGGGGCAATTACATATATCACCATTAAAACTATACTAATTACATATTTCCCCTCTCAAATTTTATAATTACAAATATACCCGGTTTAATACATCTAATTATCATATATACCCATATTATTTATTTTTATATAAAAATATTTGACATATGACTATTTCACCCTTTTCAATTCATCTTCAAGAAACATTTCACAATGTAAATTCACATTTGAGTAGCTCTCAATTCTTTAAAAATTTCCCACACCCCAGATAAAAACAATTATTTTATAAATTACACAATATTGAAGTCAACCTAAAGAAAATAATCATGAATTCCCATTTAACAACTCCAAATCTACAGAGTAAAAAATCAAACTTACAAATCGTTTCCTCTAAAAACCTTACAGAACAACAACCTTAGAACACAAGTTGTGTTTTAATTTCAGTTTAGCGGTTCATTTATCTTGTGTTTATATGCATAATCAACATTTTTGAAATTAATTGTCAACATCAATGATTGTCAGGTAACGTTCATTTACATAAGCAATTTTTTTAATATTAATTGTTCAACTCTTGATCGATTAAGAAAGTATAATCGTTTAATAGGGGGATAGAGGGGTAAACTATTATGAATTGACTCTTAATTCGAAGAAGTGTATAAGTCTTAGAATAGAGGTAATAAGAATTGAGTATATTTGTAATTATAAAATTTGGGTGGAGAAATATGTAATTAAGTAATCTTATAATGGGGATATATGTAATTTGAATTTCCCTTAATATTTAATACCAAACATACACAAAGCTTAAAAAATTCGATACTAATCGCATAATAGGTTTTATAACATATATTATACAATATCAAATACATACAATTCAACGACAATAAAAGTGTTAAGCTTAAAAAAAAAATCCATCATCACCATCAGTCTAAACGTATCATATATATTACCTAAAATCAAATCAAGGTTCTAGATAACGTGAGGCGTGGCACGGCGGCATAGGTAAGCCTTAGCGTTTTTAAGACGTGACTTAAAGCGGAAAAAAATATGAAAATATTTATGAATTTCAATATTATATATCATATTTCATATATATCGAGTTTACAAAAAGTGTTATACATAAATAACTAAGTTATTAAACTATCCTTACATTTAATTTTCTTCATTTCTAAAAAAAAAAAAAAAACACTTTTTTCATTGCAGTTGAATTCAAAAAAAGCGTCACTGGTCACACATTAGCGTGCTTTATCGCACCTTTTCATGCCTCATCTCACGTCACACCTTAAGCCGACGTCTTGGTCTATTGCATAACATGGAGGTCACGCCTCGCGTTTTTGCGACGCCTGTACGTCGTCATAGCGCGCTTTTTAGAACCTTACCTGAATAAAAATAAAAGAAAAATAACAAACACTCGATTCACTCGGGTCACATAAAACTCAGCAGGTCAAACTAGGTTTTCAAGCCTCAAATAACCGATTCATTTTGACCCAGTTTCTCGATAATAAACACTTCAAATGGTTCAACCGATCAAGTCGAACCGGGTCAAAACACTCATTTTAAATATAGTTGGATGAGTGATGTACACTTGGAAATTTAACAACCCGGCAAATTGTCCAAGGAGCTCCATTCTTTTCCCACAATTTTATAAAAAAAAATAAATTCCCCGACGATATTTTGCATCTAATGTTTACTTGCCACAATTATCTAAAAAAATCAACATCACAAGATCAACCTCGTGATAAAACTCATAACTCTAACCCAAACCCATCAAAATTAACCACAATTAGTAGCTAGATATGGTGATGATGGGAAAATGAAGCAGCTCAAGACATGGGAATTTTGAGGCTCTGGCCGCTAGTGGTTTATTTTTTGATTAGGTGAAGATGTGGTTTGTTTTGATCTCGGAACAAGGTTGAAATGGGGTGTAAAGAGTACGGGTCAAAATTTTTACAAGTGTCTACATGGAAACTATGCGTGTATATTAATCCGGTAATATTTCTACTTTTATCAATAAACAACAAGTTTCGTTTACTAGAATATGGTAAATAAGTAGCATTATCTTTTGTTAACTTCATTAAACCTCTTATTTTTCATCGAAAAGTTTAGAGTTTCAACATGTATAATGAACAAATTTAGGCCGAAATTTTCATGTTTAGGACTAGGAGCAGTCACTATAGGGTCCGTTTGGTTTGCTTATAGGAATCACAATGGATATTGGTATGATAATATGGTGGTATGAAAATGAGTTTGATAGATCAAAAAATGTTGTTTGGTTTATATATTTAGGTTTGAATATTGTTTGATAAATACAAAGAAAAAGAGTAGGGTGAGTTAAATTAGTGGTGGAATAGGGCCCACATGAATTATTTGACAAAATCCACCAAGTCTAAGTGGTATGAATCTATGGGTTTCATTTGTAAGGACCACATGAATGATTTAACAAAACCCCTTAACTAAATAAACATAAATGGTATCAAACTCATACCCTCATTTCCACACCCCTATACCAAACGGACCTAAATGTCAGTTAGGCCTTGTTTACTAAAAGGTGTGGGGCTTGTCTATATAAGTCACTTATTCAACCAAATAAACATAAATGGTATCAAACTTATAAATGGTATCAAACTCATACCCTCATTTCCACACCCCTATACCAAACGGACCCTAAATGTCAGTTAGGCCTTGTTTACTAAGAGGTGTGGGGCTTGTCTATATAAGTCACTTATTCAACCAAATAAACATAAATGGTATCAAACTTATAAATGGTATCAAACTCATACCCTCATTTCCACACCCCTATACCAAACGGACCCTAAATGTCAGTTAGGCCTTGTTTACTAAGAGGTGTGGGGCTTGTATATATAAGTCACTTATTCAAGAGAGTCATTTTTGTGAGCCTCCCCGGTAAAAGGAAATAAGGGATGGACCCACTAATTATATTGTGTTCTCAAGGAAAAAAAAAAAGTGAAAGTAAAGTAAAGAAAGAGAGATGAAGAAAAGTTGACTTTCACCCGAAAAGTGGGGTGAAGTTTTATAAGCAAAATCTTCTTTCTTTCGTTCATTTACTTTCACTTTCACTCCTTAAAAAAAACTTGAGAACACAACTAAAATCACTTTCTTTTTCTTTACTCCTTTTTACTCAACTTGAGAACAAAGTGTTCAAGTGGCAATAAAGGAAAAAAGAGACATCCCCTTAGTCATGATGCTATGTGACTAAGAGATGCACAAACATGCCTTGGCTGAGACCCGGACCTTGCGTGCAGTCTTATGACTGATTATGCCCAAATGTCTCCGGTCCCGAAGCCTGGTGTAACTGTTGTGCTCCCAAACTCATGTAATTAATTTTTAGCTAACATTTTGATTTCCATATACCCAAAAAACCTTGTTTTACCACCTAAATATATTAACAGTAACATGCAGGCATGCAGGCTTGTGTATTTGATATATTCTGTGGTGAGATATAAATTATATTGAACATCAAACTCATACACTAATACACGTTATCCAACTTATGACTTGAACGCGCACACACACACACACACATATCTAATATACTTAGGATGCCGCTAAGGTAGAAGGCTGTTATTGCGCAAGACATGCAACATTTGATAAAAAAAAAAAGTACTTTGTTATATATAAACATCCTGCAGGGGCGGATTTACCTTATGCATAGGGTATGCACGTGCATACCCTATGTAAATTTTTAGTAGTGTAAAGATAATTTGATTTTTTCAAAAGTTACTCTAAAATACACTAAAACTTTATAAGTGCATACCCTCGAAAATACTGAAAAAATATGAGTGCATACCCACAAATACGAAAGAAAAAAAGAAAGAAAGAAAGAAATTGTACGCCTGCAAGTTTTCACTAGTTCAGCCGTTGTGTTGAAGAAGAAGAATATCAAAGGTTATTGAACTTTTAAGTGCTTCTTTGGCCCATTTGTAATGTGAAATTGTGCTATTAAATTCAGTCATTCAGAGGCCATTCCTATCGGGCCCAACCCATTGAAAATTACAGCTAACACATGTTTTGATTTTATCATTTAAGCCAAATGTTTTAGTATTTGTTCAAAAAAAATGTTTTAGTATTTCATTTACGATTTAAAATAAGAATCTTTTGTTTTTAATTTTGTTTATTAGAAATTTGTCTTTTACATATTTCAAAGATGTGTTTTTGTAGGGTTCTAAAGTGTGAAATAAGTTGTGTGCTATTAGCTGCTAGTTAGCCTAACTTTAGTTTTTACGTAATGCTTTTTGAATACTATTAATGTTTAAGTTGAAGAAAGTGATTAAAACTTAAGAATTTAGCAATATACATTACTAAAATATATTAGATGATTTTTAAGTTATTCTGAAAATTAGCCCATCACTTTACTTTTGATCTTATTCGATTAACACCGCAGCAAACCTATTTTAATTAAAATACCTATATGTGGATAACTAATCCGAGTTCTGGTAAACCCGACAAAAAGAAGAAAAAAACCGACCGAAAAACCCAACCCAAATAACCGAATTTATTAACATCTCCACAAAAAATAGTGCATACCCTACTCCAAATTTCTAGATCCGCCACTGCATCCTGAGATGGTTATGGAAAAATCCGAGAAACGGCCGTAAGAATAACGGTTAGGCGGCATATATTGTAGTAAAAAAGTGACTTTTTCCTTGGTTAACCTAAACAGTAATCCTTCTCCGGTTTCCGTTTACTTTGCTATATATAACTGACAAAAAGTTTAATAGTGCATATATTAGATATTAGATACTAGTATTTGGTTTGAGTGAGACTCTTCGTTGTTTTCTTTAGATATTTGACAAAATTGTCGACAAAATTAGTTGCACCATCAATCCCTTAAGCTAAGATAATTATTTATAAACAAAACACAAAGACCAATCACAATGGCAAGAACATAAATAAACAAAACATAAAGACCAATCTCAAAAACAAAATCAGTTTAAAATTTAAACAACCAAAAAACACAAACACTTCACTCACCGTAGGTTGTTACTGTTAGATACCATGAAGAACACCCAATCAAACATTATACCACTTCTTTTAATCATCACCATAGCAACCAATCTCGTATCATCTACAGGTGTGCCACCAGCTGCGTCACCAGCTTTGTCACCAGCATTGTCACCAGCATTGTCACCAGCTGTGTCGCCAGCTGCTGTTACATCTGGTGAAAAAGTGTCGTTCAATTTATACTATGAAGCATTGTGTCCCTACTGTGAGAATTTTATAGTCAACTATTTGTATAAGATTTTTGAGAAAGGGTTGATTTCAATAGTTGATCTTAAAATTAGTCCTTATGGTAATGCTAGGATTGCTTCTAATGGTACCATCATTTGTCAGGTTTGATCTTAAGCTATATATATTTTTTTGTATTTTTTGGTATTTGCATATGATGTAGATTTTATATTATTTGAGTTATCATCCTTTGGTATATACAATAGTTGTAATTTAAGGACGGAACTAGGACTAAAAGTGATCGGCTGGGTACATGGAAAAACTAAATGAGGCTATAAACTTTTTTTTTACAAAGCATTGCGCTGCAAAAATCCATAGGTGTCCCAGGATCTACTCTCTTTGCGTCCTTGGTTGTATTGTTTAATTTTATTATATACTTATAAGTAACTATTAGTGTTCAGTGGCACATGACAGTAGTTGGAATTAGTTTTGTTTATGTGGTATCATTTGAAGGATGATAGGGCTGAGCTTGAAAATTGGCATTTTCAAAATCGCCTTTGACTTGAAGGGAAACGCATATAAGCACTTTTTTTCAATTGGTTTGCCAACCGCTAATCAGATAATCTATTAGAAATTGCAATCCCGAACACCCTCTTAATATTCGATATCAAGTTAATTCTCATAGAACAGAGTCATAGATGTAAGTATATATGGTGATTGAAAGCTTTTGCTCATCTCTTGGGACCAAATAATGCCCCACACGATCTAAACTTCATTATTGAATGACTACTATCACGTTGTTATTAAATGCTATCTGTTTAGTACTTTCAGATTGTTATCAAACATCATCGCTTACTATTGTATTTAAAGAATAGCTATAGACTATATAACTGTAACTTGCTACAGTAATTGTTGATGAACAAAAAAACACCTACCTATACATCAGATGCCTCTTTGGTTGGTGAAGTGTTGGTGAAGACATTAAGAATTGTTAACTCATTAGCCCGAAAACACAACCTTCTGTAGGCTTAAAGCTGCAACGCAAACGGTTGACGCTTATTCTTTATGTGTTCCATAAGTGGACTATATGTAAATTTAGCAGTTTTGTGGGATTTTTGTTTTTTTTTATTTACTTGGGTTTCCGACTTGACATTGCGAGCCGACTAATTCCAAAGCGACTACCCTTTTAGATAGACCAAAGTCAGGAGCTATTATAATCTGAACTACATAACCATGTGTTTGAAGAACTTATCTAGCGCACAGTTTAACTCCACTTGAGAAACAGTAAATATGCCTCAAAAGTCATTCAAATGTACTAAGAATTTTATTGTCTATGTTGCAGCATGGTGAAAGGGAATGCATTCTTAATACTGTAGAGGCCTGTGCAATTCATACCTGGCCTGCTGCGGTAAGATTCAGACTCGATGTATCCACGTGAAATGCTACACTTCCTTCGTTTATTTAACTAAGCACATAGTCTCAACAATGTGTTTGACTATGGTGAAATGTTGACCATCATTCGTATTATCCTATTTTGTAACTATTAACAAGAGCAAATCAGAATTCTGTAACGATTAACATGAGAAAATCAGAAGGATCAGCTTCAACTTTTTGCATAAATGATGTGGTTTCTTTTTATTACTTTGTGATATTGCTGCTTCTAACACGAGTTTTGATGCAGGGTGACTACTTTCCTTTTGTCTATTGCGTAGAAAAGTTATCTTATGAAGGGAAGTACACTGATTGGGAAACTTGTTTTGAGAAATTGAATTTGGACTCAAAACCTGTTACCAACTGTAGCAGAAGTGGTTTTGGACACGAGGTTAGTTTACTTGGCTACTTGCATGTAGCCCAAATACTGTTTGCCTCGTGACTCATATTTTCTAGACCTATAATACATTAGGGTTAATGGTCTAGAAAACATACAAACTTTCCACTTTTTACTATTGTGACAATAAACTTTTTTTTTCCTATTAAAACAAAACAACTTCTTAATGACTATTATTGTAACCAAATAGTAGTCATTAAGTGGTAATTAACTGTGCCACGTGGCATATTTGGTTACAATAGTAGTCATTAAGAAGTTGTTTTGTTTTAATAGGAAAAAAAAAAGTTTATTGTCACAATAGTAAAAAGTGGAAAGTTTGTATGTTTTCTAGACCATTAACCCAATACATTATGCATTCATTGTGCAGCTTAATCTACAATACGCAGATGAGATAAAGGCTCTTCAACCTCCACATACTTATGTCCCATGGGTCACCGTTAATGGACAACCAATTGTAACAAACTTTTATGTTCTTTCATTCTTTTTCTATTCCGTCAAAATGCTATAGTTAATCTTTTTCTGACTTGCAGGATTACAGGGATTTCATAAGCATCATTTGTAAAGCATATAAAGGCTCTAACGTGCCCCAAGCTTGCCTCGAGTCATCCCACCCCATGACCGCTCCAAAGAACACCACAACTCATCCGAATAATGTATGCTACAAAGAAGACAATACAAACTAAAAATCAACTCTTATCAGAAATTATCTCATGATCAACTTCTTGGATGTACCATGTTGGCATGGCGGAATCAATGTAAAATTAATCATATGGTCACAAACACTAGCTTTTCCTAGTAGCTTGGGTTTTCAAGTGCTTTTCGTGACATGATAATGCTCTTGTGATACTGATCCACACGTAATTGTGACACCATTATATAAAATGTTATAAGCTTATCGTATATAGATGGTTATGTCCTTTTCATTGCATCATACAAAACATTATTATTAGTAAATGTTTAATTCGGGCTATGTCTTAGTCATTTGCCATTTTCTTCTCATCTAGAAATTTCAATGTTGTGATGGGAGGTTTTGATATCTTCATTTATTTGGGGAAATATAAATTTGCGAGCAATCAATCTATTGTATCCTAACCGTCAACTGGAATGGTTACATACACCTATCACTCAAACTAAGTCAACCAAACAACTAATTTCATGTGTAGAAATAAAATCAAGAATATCAATTTTAGAGGAAAATAACTGCTCATGTTGAGCGTGTGTAGGTTTTTTCGGACTTAACCAATGACGTCCTTTGAGCACCTACCACAGATGAAAGAAATGTGTTAGTCTCGCTTTGGGTTTTTCCCAAGACCAAGCTCCGACAGTCTGACGTAAGAATAAGTATAGGTGAGAGCTGAAATGCTAGACAATAAATGTCACGTAAATGCATAATAATTGAGTTGACCAGAACTGAAATGGTTGGGGTATTTATACTAACCCAACTATTGTATTTGGCAACACATGGAACTGGTAAGCCGAGTGATTCCTAACCTTGGTGCTAGGCATCGTGTCCATGTGGGGGACCATATCCCGTAATATCTGGGTTAGGTGGCTCACACTCGGTCTTTGGCACGGTTCGGTGGATAAAAGAAACTTTTGGGTAAAAGAGCGCTTGCCTTCGACACGTGGCTCTTGCCACGCCATCCTTCCGTTATGATTGTCCGGACAGTGGTCTTTTGGATAGATGTCTTCCGGACACGTGAGGTATTTTTCGTTCGGCACGTGTCCTTCAGACACATACGTCATCATGTACCCTAATATTGTATCATCAGTAAAGGACTGGTGATGCAATACTTAAAAATGTTTCTTCAGAAAATCTTAAAAATTTACCTTAGGAGTCAACACGTGTCCTAAGACCGCCCAACGTATGGCTTATATTGCTCTACATCGAGTGTCTGACATGACGCAGTGTTTCTCTTTTATCCCTTAGTCCTATAAATACCCAATTCCTCTCACTTTTCACAGTTTTACCTCTATTGTTACTCTCAACCTAATGATATTTATTACATATATTCTTCCTATCAGGTGCATTCCGTCCTATTATCTTTTCTTGTTTTATTTTTTTTCAAAGACCAATACCATCGGTATGCTTAAGATGGTCGAATGTCAGCATCGAGACATGACTCCCGTTCTGCTTAAGTTCGACATGCATAGATATACATCCTTGATGGACGAGCAAGAGGTTGCCAATTACCGTTACTTTTAGGATCCCCTTAGATCTTCACCCTAGGCTTTCTTCGTCCGGGTTCCTTTCTCTACCTTTTTGTTAATTAAACATTTCAAGGTCCAGATATCCCAACTAGTACCAATAGGGTTGAACCGATCCACTATGTTTGAACTATACTGCTGAAGCCTACATATTCGCCCGACCGTTACCTTGTTTCACGTCTTTTGAAAGGCACATCGGTAAGGGGTTGAAGAAATGTGCTAACACAAATAAGCCGTAAAAATGTTTATTTATATATCTCGATCTCTTTAAGTTTTATCGATAACAACCATAAAATTATCTCAAGTAAAAATCTAAAGATTACATGTTATCTTATTTATTTTTACTACTTACTTACATTTATATGTTATGCATTTGTTTGTAATAATATAATTGTAAGTAAATGTCTTGGGTAATTCTCAACCCATAACCCATGACCCAAAACCCATGGCCTATGTGCATTACATAATGCATGAAATCAAGTTGGGTAAAATCCATAACCCATGACTCAAAGTCCATGACCCATGACCCATAACCTAAAGTATGTATTGCATCATGCATGACATCTTGTTGGGTACCCATGACCCATAGTCCATGACCCATAACCCAAACCCGGAATGGTAACCAAAATCCGGACTAGACTGACCCAGTTGCCGGGTCCCTAGGTTTACACTGGTCGGATCCCTTTTCCAAGGGATTCGCCAGATCCGTGTGATCAGAGAACTTTTTGCCTATAAATAGTGAGTATTTCTTCTTTGTTTCTTACCCATTCTTATACATACCTTCTCTCATTCTTATATCTCTCTAACCTCATATCTACGAGTCATTCTTGTATTTATCTTCTTGTGTTTCTCAAGGTTCTTCTTAAGAGACGAGATCACACTTCTTTGTATACGAGTCTTCCAATCTTCAAGAGAAGTGTTTCTAGGCTTCATCATCACTACAAGATCACTGAGTTGTTTTTTGTATTTCATACATTACATTGTATTCGTTTAGTTGGTGTGTTAGTTATGATTGTTGTGATAGTTGTGTTGAGTTGGTTCTTCCATGTAAAGAACCCGGTATTTAGCTTTGTATCGGAAAAAGTGTAAGCGGCGTTGTGAGGCTTATTCACTGGTTAAAGGAGCTTGTTGACATAGTGCTAAAGAACTCTCGAGTTGGGTACTCGGGGAGTGGAGTAGGGAAAGGAAGGTGTCCTTATAGCCGAACTACTATAAATCATTGTGTCACGGTTTTGTCTCTTCCTCTATTTACTTTATCGTACTTATCTCTTTTCTTACTTATCTATATTTGATCATCCAAAGGTTTTACATACAATCGATCTAAAAGTTTTTGTAAACTAAATTTAAATTGGTAAAAGCTATTCAACCCCCTTCTAGTTTTTCACAATTGGCATCAGAGAGCAGGTTTTCTAAAAAGGTTTTTAAGTATATTGTATTTTAAAACTTTTTCGATCAAATAGATCTCAAAAACTACAAAGGGCAATCTATGCAAAGACCACCACTCTTTGAAGCTAACGGTTTTATATATTGAAAAACTAGATTTGAAACATACGTGAAATCTAAAGATATTGATATTTGAAACATTATTATTGATGGTGACTATGTGCCGGTATTTGAGAGCATCTCTACTGACAAAAATGAGGTTGTTTCTTTAAATCTAAAATATGAACAAAAGAAAATGCTTTTCAAAAATAATGAGGCAAAATGGTTTTATACAATGCTTTACCTAAAAATGAACACGAAAAAATTTTCATGTATAAAACGGCTAAAGATATTTAGAATTGTTTGGTGATTACTCACCAAGGAAACAAACAAATGCAAAACAATAAAATTGATTTATTTGTTCAACAAACAATACTCAATATCGGATGATGAAAGTATTGATAATGCATTTTCAAAATTTAATACTATTATTACTTATTACAAGCACTTAATGAAACTGTTGGGATATGAAAGTGCTAAAGACATGAAAGTACTGAAGATATGAAAGTACTGTAAGCTGCAAAGTACTGAAAACTGATAAAGAGTCAAAGTACTGCTAAATATAAAGTCAAAGTACTGCACAACGAAGTCAAAGTACTGCAAGAACAAAAGAACTGTTATTCGTTTATGGAAAGTATTGTATTCTATGTTTAGATTACTTGTCGTACAAGGTTATCAATTGTAAACCGACTAGGATATCCTTGAGCCTATAAAAGGACTCCTAGATTGGCATTAGATGTATGAGTCTATGAGTTTTAGAGTTTACGAATTCACAAGTTGTTTAGAGTTTTAGAGAAAAGTTCGATTATCTTAGAGTTGTATTAGAGTATCTGCATAATAAGCAGATTTAGAGTTTATAATAAAAGTTATTCTTCTTAACTTTGTTAAGTAAATTCCGCGTACTTGATAAAGATTGCTCAGTGTTTCTTTGTTAATAACTTAGGATTTATCCGAGGTTATTAAACCTTAACAAGCTAGTTAAGTTAGTTTGATTAAAGTGTATCGATCCAACAAGTGGTATCAAAGCTTGTGTGGAAACTCTGACTAGGAAGAAACCCTACTACAACAATATTCAAAATGTCGACTGAAGCTGCATCAACTCCTATCTCTGAGGTATGTTCTAAGTGTCACGATTTTTATCAGAAACTACTTAATGCTTATGTTTACGAAAGAGATAATTGTGTTAAGGCTAGGTCTGAGGTAGCTGGTTATCAAATAACCTTAGAGTCTATGGAAACCAAAATTTTAGCACATGAAACTAATGAAGTAGCTTGGGCTGAAAAATATGAACAACAGGATTACCAGTTAAAACTTAGTGAATGGAAATTAAACTGTAAAATTTCTGAAATAGAGAAACTGACTAAGGAAAGAGATGATTTGTTAGCTAAGTTTGCTGCTTGGGGAGAGTCTGGTCTGTCACATGTTTCTTATGTTCAAAAACAGCAAAGAGCCTACCTTAAAACTGGATTAGGTTTTGGAATGGATTTTAGTAAATTAGAAGAAAACCAATCTAGTGATCAGGATGAAGGTGATTTTGAGGATATAATTACTAGTGATGAAGAACTCATTAATTATGTAGATACATATAGTAATGAGGGTTCAATAAGTGATTCACCTCCTGAATATAAGAAAGCTAATGATTATCATGCTTCCCCATCCCATCGGCATTCATCAACCCCCTAGGCCTGATGTTTCTGGTTTTGGAGTAGACAGTCTTGAGTTTAGGAAAAAGCTTGTAGCTCAATCTAGGTCTGACAAACCCAAAGAACCTGTTGAAAACAATGTTCAAAATCAAGCAGTACCTACAAATCAAAGTACTGCTCTACAAGCAGTACCTTCTGTACAACTTTTTCAAAACAGTACTGCTAAACCTTTTTGGGATAACTTTGGTCAAAACAGGTTTAATCAATCACCAAGAAGGCAAAATAATTTTGGGCATAGACATAGAAGATGTCACTTTGGAAGTATGGGTCAAAAACTGTGTTTTGTGTGTTTTAGTCCTACTCATCTAATTAAGGATTGTGAACATCACTCAGAATATCTTAGAAAATTTTCAAAGAACAGGTCTGCCAATCAGAAACCTAGAGAGCACAAACCAGTCTGGAATAATTCAAATAGGGTCAATCACAGAAATTTCTCACCAGATCATAGATACCCACACCAGAGAAGACCTTTTTCAAAACCTTCAGTATCTCACAGTACTTTCCAAAGTACTGTCAATTCTGGACCAGTACTCTCTCAACGTACTGCTCAACCAAAACAAGGTACTGATCACACTATTTGGAATAGGAGTCCTAGGAGATCTCACTATCAACCTAGAAGGTATTACAATTCACATAGGGGATCTAGATCACAGAACCACGTGTTAAACCGAATGGGTTAAGAGGGAAAGTACTGCAGAGGGACAAACAGACTTTCAACAAAAGTGAATCGATGTTTTTGTGATACAAGAAAAGAGATTTGTGTTGAAAACCGAAAGCTTTGTTGAAAATCCACATGTTTTGAATAACAAGATAATACTGGATCATGCTTTAGAAAAAAGTGGAGATTATATACTCAAAGAATGTGAGTATGTCACTCCACAAGGGGAACACAAGTCAGTAATGGCTTGGGTTCCTCAAAGCAACTAACTTTTTCATCTTATTAGACAGGGCAACCCGGCAGAGGAACTTAAAGATCATATTATTGTTGATGGTGGTTGTTCTGTTAGCATGACAGGAGACAAGGAGTTTCTGTCAGATGTTTTGGAGTATATTAGCTAGTAACCTACATTTAAGGGGAGGACTATTTAGTCTTAGTATAGTCCTGTGTATTGCTTGAGGGGAGGATAGTTCTTAGTTGATACTGAAGAATTTGGAAAAGTACTGTTTTTTCGTGAAAGTACTGCTTGGAAAGTACTGTTTGGGAAAGTACTGCTTACGTGGAAGTACTGTTTGTCTTATTAAAGTACTGTTCCAACGGTTATATTGAGGGGTAATTAATGCTAACGGTAACAATGTTATTTTGGGCTGTGATTTTTCAAATCTCACCTATAAATACCTACAAGCCAAACAGATAAAGAAATTAAAACTGAAGTTTAGAAGGCTAAAGACTTTTGTGTGGCCATTAGTTCAAGAATTTCGTATCTGGGTTAAATCAAAGAAAAACGCACAAAGGCAGTCTAGAAGAAGCAAACGCCAAAAGGTTCATCAACAATCTTCTGTCAATTTGGGGAGGAATTTAGAAGAAGAAAATTTGAAAGAAGATGTTGAGAAGGAGAAAGAGCCTGAAGGTACTGATGATCAAGGTACTGATGAACATGAAAAGATCATTCAAGATACTGAGGAACAAGAGGAACAAGTTCAAGTTCAAGGTACTGATGATCAAGGTACTGAACAACAAAGTACTGGTTTGCAAGGTACTTTCAGACAAGAGGTGATAACTCCAAGAGTATTGAATTTTGAAGAGGAAGTTGGTCCTTCTACAACTGTTATACAAGAAGAGGAGGAAGCTACACTCAAACCTATTCATTCTGCAAGTGATGATGAGTTCATTGCTACAATTTTAGAAGATTTATCACAACCTAGAGGTGGTGTTACTATTCGAGAAGTACAAGAAGATGAACAACAAAGAACTTCTCAACCTACAATCGATCCTAAGGATAAAGGGAAAGGTGTTCTAGTAGAAGTAAAGAAGAAGAAACTTACTTTAGCAGAAATTAGAGAAATTGAAGTTGCTAGGAATGAAGCTGCTGCTAGAAAACTTCAAGAAGATTTAAATGCTAAAGATAGAGCAGCTACCAAGAAGTCGAAGAAGCTCAAAGTAGAGAAGCAAAAGTTACATGATGAATTAAATGCTGAAACTGCTGAACCATTACAGTCACCTACTCCTGTTAGATATATGCCAAGAAGACCTAATTTAGCTAAAGACAGAAATGCTATGATGGCTTATTTGAAAGGTCGAGGGTATAAAGGATTGCGGAAGCTGAACTATTTTGACATGAAAAGACTCTATGATGCTGAAACAGAGGCTTATAAGAAGAGTGTTGCAGATATCAAAGATTTTAGAGAAGAAGTTAATTGACTGAAGCGAAAGGAAGAAGAGCTTAAAAAGAAAAAGGAAAACTAAAGTTACAGATAAACAGTTTTCAAAGAAAGAAAGAGTTGAATTAAGATCTGAGACTAGAGATGCATTAAGAAATTATCTCAGAGTGGTAGATTTTGATTATTCAAAAGAAGATGCTGACATGAAGATGAACAGATCTCAGATTAGTGCTTTTGAAGTTGTGAAATCCAAAGAAGGAGATTATATGATTTTTCATAAAAAAGATGAAAGCTTCAAAGTTTTCAATAGGCTATGGGATTTATTACACATTATAGATAGAGTAGATATATTCTATCTATATCATGTGGTGAAAGCTTATTTTGGAGATAATCCATCAGAAGGAATTGGTCTAGTTTTACTTGGAGATCTCATAACCATGTGGGAAACAGAAGAGGAAAGTACTGATGATATATGGAAGAATCAAGAAAACTGGGAAATTGTTTGCTGAAGATTCTTTGAAGAATATGGAGTTCATGTTTTAGAGCTGGAAAATGGTACAATGATACACATGTTTGTAAACAACAGATATCCTCTCATAGTTGAGCTTATGAGAAGAATGCTAGAGCATGGATTGGAAGTAGAAGAGGATAATGAAATTGCTTGCATGCTCATCAATTTGTTTATCAACTGGACTACCATTGCTGAAGATAATGAGTAAACTGGTATGAATTTCATTGAATAAATTATTTTTGATAAATCAGTACTTTATTCAAAAGTACTGCTGATCAAACAAGATTTCATCAAAGTACGCTGCGCTTTTAAACCAGCTAAGTAATTTTGAATGAAACCTTTTGCTAAGTATAAAATATTTTGAAACAAAGGTTAAGTGAAATAAATGGATTTTAAGATGGAATAGGTCATCAATCCACCATGGTTGCAAAAGGATTGACTAATCCATGAGCAAACGGCTCTGGTAAAGATATATCAAATCCGTTTTTAGTTGACAACTTGCTAATAAGTTGTATGTGTAAGATATAACTTTTCACATATACATCATAACATTAACACAAGGTAGCATATAGATGGAATTCTATAGAGAGAAAGTTAGAGGTTTAGGGAACTTAGTGAGAGAAAGTGAAAGATATTATTATGAGCTCCAACTCTCTACCTTGGGAGGTAGAGAGTATTTATAGTCTTACATAAAATGCCACACATCGGGCTGTGGATCAGGCATACAGTGGGTAAAGACCCGTCCGTCCTCCACGGTGTTACTTAACTAAATACTACTTAACTTAAAATAACTACGACTACGAAGTTTCTAACGATTACATATACTTGAGGTGACCGACTCTTTAATACCGGAATTTCTAATTCCTAACAATCTCCCCTAAGGGAGGTCACCTCAATCATGCACTAAAATTACATTGAATACAAACAGATATGACATTAACAATTGTTCTTGCATTCTTGATGTAGTCCTTTGTTCCTAAGCTCAGTAGTCATTGATTCTTCCCATTGCATGTTTGGTTACTTCAAGTGGAGGTCTTTTACTGATCCATGTGATAAGAATTTTGAGCCATCATTTGAGATTATCACCATAAAAAATCTCTCGTGACATCCTTTGTGTTGTTGGTATTATGTGATGTTGTGACTTTAGGACCGACATGCTCACATTCGGATCATGATATCTTCTTATCAGAGTAGCGGAAGCATTTGTTGAATCATGATATTGGCAGCAGAGCGTAAGCATGGAGTGAAATATCAGAGTCATTGATGCACTAATCATGATTTCTTTTGAGATGAATGTGTTAAGTGAGCATGCGGCTATGGATTGACCGCATCATTCGAACAAATGAACGTCCGGGCGTATCCTGCATACAACAGTTTAGCAATAAATCGCACGAAAGTGTCTTTGATCACTTTCGTTGAATTGAGGTACACGGCCCACGGTTCCCGCTTGATCAAGACATGTACCGCCTGTGATCGGTAAAATTCAAGAATTTCCTTGACAGGGTTTCGCAGCTGCTCTAGTCGTTCTCAAACCGGAACGTCCCAAAGAAGACAACTCGGAGTGAGTGAATCAGCGAATTTTAAGTCCACTTATTGATGAAAATAGATTTGAAAAACAATCGTGTATTGCTCAATAGAAATTGTTTTTGCAATACAACGAAGGTTTTATTGAAAATCAATTATCAATCATAAAAACACCTTTTGGTTTGAAAAATGAGTACACGGTCGATGTGCTAAAGAGAAAGTTTGTTCAGCACAAAGACCGGTTTTCAAAGGTATCCGTCAATCCATAACCTGAACCAGGATTGATTCAAGAGATTGAATCGCCCCATTGTTTCGCTCAGCTTGTCACATGGTTGATCTGTATAATAGATCTCACATGCCACCTACCAAGAGCTTGTTTGATGTTGGCTTCAGAAGGCTTTCCATCTTCATTGTGAATGTGTAAACACATCACTCGATGTTCTCGGCAATACCACAAGGATAATGCGTAGGACTCAAGATATAATCTCTCTTCCACATTGTGTGAAACAGAGAGTCTTCATTGAAAGTGTCCTAATGAGATTTATTGATGATCTCGTGGCTCTAGACTCAATTTGTGCATATTTGGATCCTATGCCGGAGACTAGGGAGAGGGTCTCCTTCTTCAATATCAACAATCTCTAAGAGAAAGTCGATAGATAATGTCGGTTCCCCGTGAGAATGAAACAAGTCCTTTTAAGAGGAACTTGAGTGGTTTGGAAAGTTGAAGTGCAGGCGTCACTCGGGTCCATGACGCCTTGTCTTCAATACCGATGTTACCATCAGAGCATATGAATTGAACCCGCTCCGCCCTAAGGTTGAATAATTGGAGGGCTATTTGTTTTCACCCTTTTCTCATTCAATTCTTTTTAATTCTTCAACCCCTTCAGTGCTTACCGAGACTTCATAGCTAGAACCTTGTTGGGTTTATTCCAAATACTAGCTCATCTTAGTCCAAGCACTCTTCCCATATCTCATTTTTCTCCTTTTATCATCATACCTAAGAACTTCTACACTAACTAGTGGATTGTCCCTGGGTAGATCCCTCCGGTTCAGGCGGATCATGGGAACCAATACCTAACCTTAACATCCTTATATCATCATACATAAAGTAAAGTTGGTCGGTCTATTTGGTATTGTTCATCCGCCATTGGAACCAATTGAAAACCATTTGAAAATCAATCCAGATACTTGTGATATATTATCAAAACATTTTGTACCTGAATTGTTTTGATATTTTTAGAACAAGAACTCCCCCTCAACATGTGCATCAAATGTTTGAAATTGTTTTGCACACGGAGGCAAGAGGAAGAAATTAACTTCTTTGTTTACCATTTTCTAAAAAATATCACCATCACTTCCTTGATCAAATCAAGTAGATAAAGCATTTCCAGGAAGGATGAGGTTTCCATGAATTTGCTCCCCTCAATATGTGCCTCGAGGTTTGAAAAGAGTTTTACACATACTAGAGGGAACCAGAACATTGAGATAAATGATCACTTTTCAAATCATAGGTTTAAGATAGATGCTCCCCCTCAACATGTGCATGGAAAATTTAAAATCGCTTTGTCACATGTGAGCAAGATAGCATGTACATCATTATAAAACCATTTACCTAATTATCAGTTTAAATCCAATTTAAATCACACATTCTCCCCCGATCACAATTATCAAATCATTTGAGGTTTGTGATCTCTTATTGATTTAAATTGATTTTGAAAGCTTTTAAGGAGAATTGTGACTTGATTATGAAAACGTTTTAACTGATAAGGATCGGATTTAAGACTTTAAACTCCATTGATAGAACATGCATGTATATCTTTTGAAAACAATTTAATGCCAAATAACTATTTAATTTAATTGAAATCATTCTCCCCCTCAATCAATGACATAGGTTGTTGATTGAGAGATAGAGATTTTGACAAATAAGTCTTGATGATTATCAAAAATAGAGACCGAGTTATTTTTCAAAGCATTTAGTTTTCAGATAAATGTTTATAGAATCAGAGCATGGAATTTGAAAACATGGTAAAATATGGCTCTGTTCTTTCTTTTAAAACCGGGTTATTGCCTGAAAATGACAATAAACCATTTTCTCTTACTCCCAAAAATATTTTTGATTTTTTTTTTGATTTTTTTTTAAATTCGAACAACATCTAAAGTCCCGTGTCATTCTTTGAATGACAGCACAAAGACCGTAGATATTATCGAATAGAGAAAAACATGACAAAATGACAATATTTTTTGAAGATTTTTTCAAGAATTTTTCAATTTTTATGGATTTTGAAAGTTTTATAATTTTGTATTTTGTTTTTTCGAATAAATATTTACAAGAGATAGATGAAGATAGACCTTTACTCCTCGTCTTCCTCCTGAAGACGTTTGAGAGTTTCGGGTTGAAGGCTTTTCAAGCCAAGACGTGGAAGAATAAACTCAAAACGTTCTCTTGGAAGAGCTTTGGTGAAGATGTCCGCTAACTGATATTCAGACCTCACAAAATATAGTTCCACCACACCTTTTTCCACTTGTTCCCTGATGAAATGATGTCGAATGTCGATATGCTTTGCTCTTGAGTGTTGAACGTTGTTGCATGAGAGAGCAATAGCACTTTTATTATCACAGCGATGTAGAGGATTTTGTTGAATTCAAAGCCATAGTAAGATAATTGAGATCTCATCCATAAGATTTGAGCACAACAAGATGACATGGCTATGTATTCAGCCTCTGTAGAGGAAATAGAAGTACTCATTTGCTTCTTTGAAGACCACCTCACAAGCTTATCACCCAAAAACTGAGCACCTCCAGATGTACTTCGACGCGTATCTTGACAACCTGCATGATCAGCATCTGCATAGGCCGTTAGTGACATACGGGTGTCCTTCGGGTACCATAGTCCCATATTGATGGTTCCTTGGAGATACCGAAAGACCCGTTTAACTGCTTCAAGGTGCTTTTAGTAGGCTTAGCTCGTATCTAGCACACATGCAAACAGCGAACAAGATGTCTGGTCTACTAGCTGAGAGGTACATCAGGGATCCAATCATACTACGATATTTCGTTTGGTCAATCATGATCCCTGAGTGGTCCTCATCTAGTTTGGTTCGATCAATCATGGGGTGTCAACAGGGTCACTTGAATCAA
Organism: Chrysanthemum makinoi; assembly: GCA_910596185.1. Lineage (NCBI taxonomy): Eukaryota > Viridiplantae > Streptophyta > Magnoliopsida > Asterales > Asteraceae > Chrysanthemum > Chrysanthemum makinoi. The sequence goes on along the minus strand of OU343221.1, from coordinate 119,764,061 downwards.
ATCCAAATTTCTTTAAAATCTCTGTTGCATATTTAGATTGATTTATGAAAATGCCTCCTGGACTTTGTGAAATTTGTAATCCCAAGAAAAATGACATTTGTCCCATCATTGACATTTGAAACTTTGAACTCATTTCATTAGAAAACCGATCACATTCCATTGGGTCAGTCGAGGCAAAATAATATCATCAACATAAATTTGAACATGAGTTAAATGTTTGCCCGACTTCCTGGTGAACAATGTAGGATCAACTGCTCCTTTACTGAATCCGGTTGATAGAAGAAACTTTGACAGTGTATCATACCATGCCCTTGGAGCTTGCTTTAAACCGTAAAGAGCCTTCTTCAGACGATAAACGTGAGTAGGATGCTCTTGATTCACAAATCCTTCAGGTTGGCCGACGTAGACGACTTCTTTAAGATCTCCGTTCGAAATGCGTCTTCACATCCATCCGATAGACTACCATGTTCTTACTAGCGGCAAAGTTAGCCAAAGATTCCGACATTGCCTCGATTCGAGTAACTGGAGCAAAAGATTCTTCAAAGTCTATACCCTCCTCTTGACGATATCCTTTAGCAACTAATCGAGCCTTGTTCTTCAACACATCACCATGCTCATCAAGTTTTACTTTGAAGATCCATTTGAGAGCAATAATCATAGCACAAGCTGGAGCAGGTACTAACTCCCATACATCAAGTCGATCAAACTCATGAATTTCATCTTGCATGGCATTGAACCATCTGTCTTCATTCATGGCGGTTTTAACATCTTTTGGTTCGATCTTAGAAAGTACGTAGTTGAAGAAACACCATAAGGCATCGGTTGCAAGTTGTTTCCTGTTGATACAGGGGCGAGAGGGATTTCCAACGATGTTGTCTAAGGGATGATCGTGAGTCCATTTTCTAAGGTGTTCATGTGGCGTTGTTGAGGCGAACCGAGGTAGCAGAGTCGATGTCTCCGAAGAAGATGGTTCGATGATGATTCAGAGTAGCAAATATGTTTTAAAATGGAGCATCCTCAGGAGTAGCAAAGGGATTAACTTCATCATTGATGCCATAAACATTTCCATGATGTACATTTGAAGAATGATGATTTGTTGATGAGGAAGGATCAAAGCAGGTGCTTTGACTTAAAGATATTGAGAGACCGGGATTGACTTCATTCACAGAATATGAGCATCCTCTCAAGCAGAATCATCACCTCATTCGTATTTGAATCATACAGTTCATCAAACATAGGATCAAACAATTTCTTTAAATCATCTTCGGATGGAGGTACATATGGAGTTTCTTGAGAAGAGTTTGGAACAAGAGATGAACCAATGGGATTGTTTTGAAGTGCGGGTCCGAATGGATTGTCCAGAGCCATTTGACCGTCAATCAAACGTAACGGAATGGTTTCCATGATATTTCGGTTCTTTTGTTGTAGATTCGTATCCCTTTTGTTTGGTATATCCTACAAATACTCCAATGTCAGCTTTAGCCCTAAGTTTCTCTAAGTCTTGACCCTCATTAGTTGGATAGCACAATGCACCAAACACAACGGGAAAGAGAGATTAGTTTTCATTGGACAAGTTCATATGGAGTTTTTCCATGTACAAGTGGGATTAGGGAACGATTTTGTGTATAGCATGCAGTGGCGATTGCTTCAGCCAGAGAAACATTGGAACCTTTGAATAAATCAACATTGTTCTAGCGCTTCAACCGAGTCCGATTTGCCTTTTCAACTACACCGCTCTGTTGAGGAGTTCGTGAAACACTTCTTTGATGACTGATTCCAACGCTCTCATAGAATTCATTAAGTTGTTTGTTGACAAACTCAGCCCATTGTCGCTCGGATACCTCACGGTTTTGTTAAGTCGAACTCAGCACTGCTTGATGAGTTTGATGATGATATCGGGAGTTTCATCCTTTGTCCTTAAGAACTTGACCCATGTGAATCTAGAGTAATCATCAACCACAACTAACACATATTTCTTCCCAAAGATATTTCAGACCTCATTGGTCCACATAAATCCATATGAATCATATGAAGAACTTCTGGGACAGAGTTAGTAGGTTTGGGTTTATGGGCATATTTCTTGCTTTTTCCCAATTGACATGCTGAACAAAGATGATCCTTTTCATACTTTAGTCTAGGTAAACCTACAACTAAGTCCTTCTCGAAAGATCATTAATGATGGCGAAGTTCAAGTGATTGAGACGACGATGCCATAACCATGACTTTGTTTTGAAGCCTTTGATAAAAGCAAATTGGAGAAGACCTCATCATGTCATCGATAGAGATGGTGTAAAGGTTTGACCACCGAGTTCCTTTTAACAGCCTTACCATTGATCTCTAACAGCAAGTATGTTTTCTAAAGGCTACTTCTAGATCAGAATCACAGAATTGACCAACAGAGAACAGATTATGACCCAAACCTTCAACATAGTATACTCTCGAGACACTATACCAACAACATAATCTCCATAACCCATAAATGCAATCGAAATGATCATTACCAAATCTAATGTCCCGATGAATTTGCTCACGGTTCATGAGTCGACCGGTCTCCAATATATGCTTGGAACTGTCCGTGTACCATTACGTAATCGATTTGAACGACCGCAGTTGAACACGCATAAAAATGGATAATCGATAATTGGGATCCCCATGCAAGAATGGGTTCCATTTGGTTAGTAACAATGTTGGAACACCCACATCGTAAAATAGAAACATCCATATCAAAGTGAAGCAATGGAATCATTGGGAATAGATGCAATGTCTAGTGTTCAGATTTGACCTATTCAAAGTATGTTCACTTCTTAAGGGAATAGTTCTACCAAGAGGCATCCATTTTCTAAATGGGCATTGTCTCGATTATTCTTATGGCCAAAAGGTATCCAATAATAACCTATCTTTATAAAAGTTCTTCCCTGTGGGTTTCCATTGTTTTCTAACTTTCTTCGTTTTGCTTTTTGCCTTAGCACGATTTTAGCATTAACAATTTTAACTGGGCATTTGACATCATTAGACAAAGCATTCACACCACATTCATGATTAGAAACATTCAAGGCATCATTACAAGGTTTGCAAATAGTATCTAATTCAATTAATTACAAGACGCCTAAGGCTAATACTAGAATCAACACGATTCGTATTATTCAACTCAAGCTTAAAGTTCCTAGATTGGTCTTCTACTCTCTTCCAATGCACATTCTTAGCTTGCAAGGTCCTATCATTCCTTGTATTGTCTTGAGACTTTGACCCGCTCCGCTTTAATGTCACCGATTACTCCTGTAGAGGGAATTATGGGAACATTAGTTGGTTGATCTAATTTTTGCATCAATTGCTTGATGTAAGGTCCGAATACTAGAGGCACTTAGGTCACTTTCTAAAACTAGAGGACTGTGATTTGACTCCTAGAAGGCAAAAGTTCACTTCTTTCTAGCATTAACATATCTGAATCTCGACTACTTGAAGGCACATTAGTGTCACTTTCAAAACATTGGGCATAGAACGCATTTCATGCTTGGCACTAGGCATAGAACAAGGCATCACAGATTTGCCTTTTCACCTAAGGATTTGGCATATTGTGATTAACATTCTAGATTTCTGAGATCGTTTGGCCAGGAAGCAAGCAAACCTAATTTCACTATCAAGAGGTTTGTTAATGAAATCCTCTTCGACAATCTCACGAGACATTCTAGACTATCCTTAAGTGAGCATGAGTTCATGAAAAGCATGTTCATTATTCCTAAGATGAGGAGGAATATATTTACTCATAAAGTATTTGCTTCTAAGGGTGACTTTGAGACAACATTCTTATTGTCAGTGGCATTTTCCCTTTTTTCGACTTCTCAGATTCTCAATTTCCTTTTGTAAAGACGTTATTTTTTCGTTGTTTTTGTCACGGGTGACTTTTATTGAATCATATAACTCTTTAAAATGTCGTTTAACCTTTTCATTTTCTTCTAGAAAACTCTCGTTTTCCTTTTGTAAGGCATTTACTAAGTTTTGAAGATGAAAAGTTTGAGAATTCTGAGAATCTAAAGGAGGAGGCATTGGGAGCCTGTCATATTGTTCGTTTGACCCTTTAATTGAGAGATTTGGGCTTTCAACTTTCCGATCGTGTTGCAATGAGCTTGAATCGCATCACGCTTGTTAATTTGAAAAACGCATCAAACTCGAGCATCCAAGATGTCTTGATATTAGAAGTTTTGACATTTTCTTTAAGATGTTGATATTTTAGTTGTAAATTAAAATGCTCAACTTCTAGTTTAGAAAAATGTTTAACCAAATTGTCGTGATCATCCAGTTCAATTTTCTCGCTTAGTTTAGAATTAGTTTTTTCAAGCTCAATGACACGATCATGGGAGACTTTCAGTGGCAACAGATAGTTCATGATATTTGGAAGCATTAATAGAGCAATTTGAAGCAGTGAAAAAAATATCTTGAGCAACACATTCAGTAATAAGAGTCTCATTTAATGTATGCAAGTTCTTCCTCTCAATCTCATTATATTTTAGTGCACGCCCATAATCACTAACTTCAACTACCATTGCATCAAATTCCTTTTCCATTCCCTTAATATCGGCTATTCCCTTTTTAAGACTCTCAAAGTGATCTTTTAGAAAAGAAAGGCATGACCTCAGTTAAATAACATTCTTTCATTTGCTCAAAACCCTTTCTCCTTCCGTTATACCAATGGGTGTGATCCTTTTCTTGCAAGTTTTCTCAAAATCAACAAATAGTTGAAATATAACATATTGACTAATTAAGGTCTTGCTTTTAGTGGCAATTTTTCTAGGAACTAGATGCATTGGTGTATTAGGAGGATACTCACGCTTCAGGCATTTTCCATAAAGGGGGTTTGTTTCAACAATATTTTCAATTTTCGCTTTTCTAAATCCTTTTCCTAAAACTTGTTCGGGAGTCAGTAATGTTTGAGGCTTAAACATGTTCAAGGAAATCCAGTTTTCCTTCTTGTAGTCAGGGGGAGTGATAATAATCTTTTTCTTGCATTTGGTCATCTAGTTTTTTGTCCATCCTTTCCCTAGTGACTTCATCCGATTTCTTATCTTCCTCAGTGCACTCAACGCAACTAGGTTTCTACCTAGGCTTAAGAATTTCATTACCATCATAAAGCACCTTATGAGCATTTCTAGCCTTTTTAATTACTCCTGGATTGGTTCCTCAACAAGGGGAATGCTATGCTTATCGCTTAAGACTCTATGTTTAGTGACCATGTGAGCAAATCTAATGGTGTTTCCTTGTTTGTACAACTTGTTCTCAAGTTTGTTTTTCAAAGTTTTCAGATTAGAAAAATCTCTCAAGAGTTTTGATTCCTTTGCATTAAATTCTTGCTTAAGCATTTTCACATTTTCTTGAAGTTCTTGTTTTTGTTTAGATGTTTTAGAAAGTTTTTCTTGCAAGGAATTTAATTCTTGTTTCAATACTTCTTCTCTAAACTTACTTTTTCTAATTATTGTACTTACTTGGTCATCCATTTCGCCACGAAAGTGGTCAACTCAAATTTAGCACGTTGTTCATAAATAGCAACACGTACTTTATAGGCATTTAGTTCGAATAATGGAATCATCAGGGGCACATGCAAAGGTATTCATCAAAAACATAGTCATTGTTGACCGCAGAAGATGCATCACTTGGTACAACTTCACTTTCACTTTGTTTCACATATTGATCATATGGGACAATATGGATATTACCCATATTTTCAATATTTGATTCAATAGTTTCAGTTGATTGTACTTTGTCATGCATCTGTTGCACATCAATATCATCGTATAGTTTTAATACCTCTGAGATGAGCTTGTCATGGGATGGCCCAACTAGTGATGAAGAAGAGACCTTGGGAGAAACCATTGGAGAAATGCTAGCCATAAAAATTGTGTGTGTGCCGTAGGTCCATCATCCACATCGAGTCGTATGCATCACAAATACTTGAAAGGCATTCTGATGATTGTGACCTATCTCCTTAATAGGCTGCTCATCCACATCTGCATCATAGGTCTTGGCATTGCCCTCAGCAAGAAACAGCAATTCCTCTTCATTCAAAGTAGCACCATTGTCCCGAGCTTGAGCCAGCAGCATCTTATCTCTGAAGTAATCAAGATTCTCGTGGCGCTTTGGAGATGTACAGTGCCTTGCAATGTGTCCCTCTCCACCACAGTTATAACATTTGATGAGCTTAGCTTGACCTTGGTTACCATTCCTTCCTCGATTCTGGTTTCCAACATAACCTCCCAGCCCACCTCGCCCCCGATCATACTGTCTTTCCTGAACTGTTGCACCACGATCCTTCCATCTTTAATAGTGGCTTGATTGTGTGGGTTAGATGCGTTCGAGGTTGTTGTTGGTTGGTGGGAGAGTATTCATGTTTTGACTGATGAGAAGAGCTAGTTGATTAATGAAGTTACCCACGTGAGCATCAAAGATCGCCTTGTTTGTACATAGGATCATGAATGAGTTTGTGATTACCATTACCCAAGGGTATGACTTGTGATGCTTTGGTTGTGATTCCGATGTTTGAGTAGAAGGCAGTTGAGTCATTAGACGAGCTTGTCTCTCCCCGGTTGGTTTTGAACTGATTGAGAATTAATTTTTCAAACATAGCATGTCTCTCATTCTCAAGGAGGAAGGCATAGAGTTGCTCATAGTTTGTATTCTTCAATCCTTTAGTGAGCTTCACAAAGGTAACAAACTTGTGCCATTTGGGATTCATGTTGTTCACAAATTTTGAGTTCAACTGAATGTTAGGCATAGTCATTCGGATGTTCCTCATGTCATTAACTAACTTATGAAATCTCACATAGTACTCATAGACACTCTCATCTGTTTTCATCTTGAAATGCTCAAATTCGTCATAGAGTTGGGATTCTCTGTCTTCCATAGTTAATTCGAACCCGAGAGAAGCATCTTAACATTGTCCCAAACTGCCTTAGCATCCGTGTTATGATTGATCAGCTTGTAGATGTCTTTAGGAAGACCTTGAAGAACAATGTTTGAAGCCCCGATATCTGCATCAAATCTCTTTTTATCCTTATCATCAAGCTCATCATACATCTTAGGTCCGGTCCATTCGTAAAACAGAGTACCATCTCTGCATTAGTATCAAATATGTCTCTAGTCGTCTCAACTCGATATGGTCCTTCATCAATGGATTTGAGAATGTTGACACCATTTTCCTTTCCAAGGCAATACATTCTAATTCGTTGAGCCCAAGAGTCGAGTCGGCCTGTCAAGCATGGGTGGACGAGTATCTGAGCCACCGCTTGAACATCCTCTAACAAAGGGAGATGACAGTAGGGACGTTGGTAGACATGTTAACAGATTATACGGGATTTTATAACTCTATGATTAAACCGAGAAATAGATTCTTTCACGGAATTTTACTAAATCAAGAGAAAACCGTAAACAATCACTCAAGACTCTAGAAGATAAAATACTAAATCGCTAGAAGATAATGCACTAAGTCGCTAGAAATTAATGCACTAAGTCGCTAACCCTTAATTCGCTACACCCCTAAGTCGCTAGAGTCCCAAGTCGCTAACGAAAAGCAAGTCGCTAAGTAGTAACTCGCTAGCACCAAGTCGCTAACCAAATTTTGGCAAAGAATTCGCTACACAAGTCGCTAGAGACACAAGTCGCTAAAGAGCAACGCTACATGACCAAGTCGCTACTACAAGTCGCTACCCGTAGTGGAGAATCCACTACTTGTACTTTAACTCGCTAGATCTAACTCGCTAGCTCCAAAATCGTAAGTCGCTACAAAAATGTGAAGCAAGTCGCTACCAAGAAAATATTCCTTGAACTAAGTCGCTAGCTTGAAAAACCATATAAACCACTTTTCAATCCAAAAACAACCCAACCAAGATGATTCAAGCATACCAAATGAAAACCTAAACACTTTTGATGATTCTAAACATAAAAGTACCAACAAAATTCAAACTTTAACACAAGAAATCAACCAAATGATGCAAAACCACTAAACTTTTTCAAACTCAAAAACCACCTAAAACCACTAGAAATCCAAAGATGTGCAAGATATGATCTAACCATGGCTCTTGATACCAATTGTAAGATATAACTTTTCACATACACATCATAACATTAACACAAGGTAGCATATAGATGGAATTCTAGAGAGAGAAAGTTAGAGGTTTAGGGAACTTAGTGAGAGAAAGTGAAAGATATTATTAGCTCCAACCCTCTACCTTGGGAGGTAGAGAGTATTTATAGTCTTACAATAAAACGCCACACATCGGCCGTGGATCGTGCATACAAGGTAAAGACCCGTCCGTTCTCCACGGTGTTACTTAACTAAATACTACTTAACTTAATATTACTACGACTACGAGCTTTCTAACGATTACATATACTTGAGGTGACCGACTCTTTAATACCTGGAATTTCTAATTCCTAACAAGATGGTAATCAACTCACCATATCGCTAATGTGAAGAGTTGGCTAGCCCACAAGAAAATGGTTTGTGGTAAAGGCTGTGAAAAAACCATTATATGGTAATTAGTTCACCATTAGATAGAAGAACTAACTAGCCAGTATGGTACGTTTTGGTAAAGACAAATCAAATCTCGTTGAGCAAATGATGATTTGCTAAAAAATCATATGGTTATCAATGTACCATGGTCTTACACACCAAAACATTCAAGCTATTCCAGATTAACAATGGCTTTGTAAAGAGATCTAAATCCATTAAATTTTCAATGATTCACCTCTCAATGGAGTTAACACACCTATAAGTGATGAGAATAGTATGCAACTTAAACTGAATTAATGTACAAATTGTCATATGTTGTCAAGGTTTAAAAGATGGAGCTTGTGGATGTCAGCCAGAAAGAATAATTTAAGAAATACTTTGACAAGCACGACACTACGAGATACAATCCAAAGATTAAGAAACAATCTGTCCTTAAAGATGGAGCTGTTAAAGATACATTCATAAAGGAACTTGAAGTCAAGCAAGTAGAATTCAAGTTAGGGGAGGATTGTTGGATATGAAAGTGTGAAGACATGAAAGTATCAAGATATGAAAGTACTGTAGTGCAAAGTACTGAAACCTATAAAGAGTCAAAGTATGCTAAATATAAAGTCAAGTATGCACAACGAAGTCAAAGTACTGCAAGAACAAAAAGAACCGTTATTCGCTTATGGAAAGTATTATTCTCATGTTTAGATTACTTGTCAAACAAGGTTATCAATTGTAAACCGACTAGGATATCCTTGAGCCTATAAAAGGACTCCTAGATTGGCATTAGATGTATGAGTCATGAGTTTTAGAGTTTACTTATCACAAGTTGTTAGAGTTTTAGAGAAAAGTTCGATTATCTTAGAGTTGATAGAGTATCTGCATAATAAGCAGATTTAGAATTAATAATAAAAGTTATTCTTCTTAGCTTTGTTAGTAAATTCAAGGTACTTGATAAAGATTACTTAGTGTTTCTTTGTTAATAACTTAGGATTTATCCGAGGTTATTAATCCTTAACAAGCTAGTTAAGTTAGTTTGATTAAAGTATATCGATCCAACAGAAACCTTTTCCAAGCATAATCATGTTAGGAGATTCTTAAGAGCACTTCTGGAAAAGTGGAGACCAAAGGTAACGACGATAGAAGAATCAAAGGATTTGACAATACTTTCTCTCGACGAGCTCATTGGAAACCTCAAGGTTTATGAAGTAGTGTTGGCAAAAGACTCCGAGACCTCAAAAGAAAAGAAAGAAAAGTACAAGTCACTAGCTTTAAAGGCCAAAAAGAAGTCAAGTGATGAAGACACTTCATGCTCGGATAGCAACGATGAAGAGTATGCTACGGCGGTAAGAGACTTCAAAAAATGTTTTAGAAGAAGAGGAAAGTTCGTGAAACAACCTTACGATGACAAGAAAGGCTTCCGAAAGTTCAAGGAAGACAAAAAGGGAAAGGATGACCGAAAGTGTTTCAAGTGGAGTGATCCAAATCACTTCATTAGTGATTGTCCCAAACACCCAAGTAATGAGAAAAAGGCGTTTGTTAGCAGTTCATAGTGTCCAAGTAAAGAGGAGAAAGATGAGATTTATCTCATGGCTAAAGACTCTAACGAGGTTTTTCTAAAGGTTGATCTAGAACCAAATGAATGGATTAAAGATAGCGATTGCACAAGACGCATGACGGGAAATAAAAGCTTATTTTCATCCTACAAGGCTTATGACGGAGGTAACGTAATGTTCAGTAATGGAAAAATAAAGATCATTAGAAAATGTACGATCTCGCATAACTCTCTAACCATTAATAATGTTTGTCACGTAGATAATCTAGGTTTAACTTATTAAGTATTAGTTAAATAGTGGATAAAAAAAGTGAAGTGTTATTTAGTTAAACTGAAAGTAAAATACTCAAAGACATGATTACCATAGGAAAAGGGGTTAGGAGAAATGATCTTTTTATAATGAAAATCGGTAACTTCCTTAAAGATAATCTTTGTCTAACTTCGATAGATGATACTTCGAACCTATGACATCGAAGATTGGGTCACGCCAATATGCTACTTATTCAATCGCTATATCTAAAGAGCTTGTTAAAAACTTACCAAAACTAAAATATAAGCAAACTTTTTGAGATGCTTGTAATATAGGAAAACAAGTCCATGCAAGTCATAAAGCTAAAAACATGGTTTCAAATACAAAGTGTCTAGAACTTTTACGCATTGATTTATTTGGTCTATCGGCTATTCAAAGTTACAGAGGAAACTTCTATACTTTGGTGATAATTGATGACTAATCAAGGTATACATGGACTAGATTTTTGAAAAAAAACCCGAAGATTTTGATCATTTTGAAATCTTAAGTAAGAAAATTCAAAAACAACAAGGCTCTCCAATAGTGTCGATCTGTACGGATCATGGTCGGGAGTTTGATAACGAAGTACAATTCAGAGCTTTTCATGACGTTAATGGTATTACTCACAATTTATTGGCTCCACGTACTCCGCAATCAAACGGGGTAGTAGAACGTAAGAATCATACTCTACAAGAAATGAGTCGAACCATGCTAAATGAACAATCAGTTCCTCAAAAATTTTGGTGTAATGCCATCGACACATCTACACACATCTTAAATAGAATCTTAATTAGACCTTTCCCAATTATAACTTCGTCTGAGTTATTTAAAAGTAAAAATACGTCGCTAAATTACTGCAAGTACTTCATTTTAAACACCAAAGATTACCTAACCAAATTCGATCCTAAATCCATTGAAGGCATTTTCTTAGGATACTCACCAAATTGTAAAGCTTACGTAATTCTAAACAAAGAAACCATGAAAATAGAAGAGTCTCTAAATTTCAAGTTCGACGAAAATCCTCCTCCTAAATCCCAACCTCTCGTAGATGATGATATAATCGAAAGTCAAATTCTTGATAACCAAATTAAGAAAATAAAAAACAAGGAAGATGAACTATTAAATAAAGAAATTGTTAATGTTAAGAAATCTAAAAACCATCCTTTAGAAGTAGTCATAGGAAAACTCAATGAAAGAACTTTACATTCTCAAGCTCAAAACCAAAGTAATCTTTTTTGTGTTGTATTTTTTATGGTACCCAAAAACGTTAATGATGCTATTAAAGAAGAAAGTTGGATAATGGCAATGCAAGAAGAGTTAAAACAATTTGTCACTAATGATGTTTGGAACCTTGTTCCACCTCCCAAAAATCAAACTGTAATTGGTACTAAATGGGTTTTCAAAAACAAACTAGATGAAAATGGGATAGTATCGTGTAAAAAAGATAGACTTGTTGCACAAGGATATAACCAATAAGAAGGAATAGATTTTGATGAGACATATGCTCCAGTAGCTAGATTAGAATCTATAAGAATCATCGTTGCTTATGCTTGTGCTAAAGAAATCAAACTTTATAAAATGGTTGTTAAAAGTACGTTTCTAAATGGTTTTATTAATGAAGAAGTTTATATGTCACAACCTCCCGGTTTTGTTGATTTCAAAAAACCAGAATACGTATACAAACGTAAGAAAGCTCTCTATGGTCTTAAAAAAGCTCCTAAAGCTTGGTATGATAGACTTAAAACATTTCTCATTGATAACTAATAAGGATTTAAAACATACGTTTTTAGGGGGTCATTTAAGCCCTAAATCGACAGATTTTATATCCGTTACTACTTAAAATTGTTCCTTTTCACCTTTTAGGTCTTTTGGAATCAAAATGCTGGAATGAAGCATATTTTGATGAAAAGGACCAAAAACATGAAGAAAATGGCAAAGTCAAGATCGAAGACACTCCAAGTCACACCTGACGGCGTCCCAACCAAAGGGAACGCCGTCCCTATATAGAAGACTTGATCAAAAAGTGCACATGACGGCTCAACATAATTTCTGGTCCTAAAGCCTTACGGTGTCATGCCTTATTTCTAGAAGGCGTCACTCACAAAAACTACACCAGCATTTCAAGATCCAAAATTCAGACGATGTCCTGCATGAAGACTGACAACGTCACACATCTCAAGTGACTTCGTCCCAACGACGACTTGACCCAAACGAAACCCTAATGATGGCGACCTGACGGCGTCACTAGCAAAAGGTGACGCCGTCACGATTGTAAATTTATATATAGAATTCAATTTTTCTCAGATTTAAGAGGAATTTGAGAGCAAACCCTAACTCGTTTAGTTCTGACTTGGACAGTATTCTAGGGTCCCATACCCTATTTTACACATCAAGATAAATTGGATTATGTCTACCCCATGTTCAATTGATTGTGTGTATGCTTTCTTGTTTAACATGTCTAGCTAAATTACTTGTGTGTTTGCTTAGATATATGAAACCTAGTTATTAATTGTTGTAGGTTGTCTCTTGTCTTAATTGGTAGACGCTAGAGTAAGGAAAACTGGCTTCTTCTTTCATTGTTGCGAGCTTGAATGTCCTAAATAGCAAAAATCCATAGAGTTCACTTTAGGCCATCATTGTGTTTATTGCGTGAGTTGTGCTTCTTTATATATAGTGGCCGGGAGATGTGTTATTGCACTTGCCGATCCCACGTATTCTATAGGAGAGTTACAATTCATAGAGCTAGGGAATTAGGCACCTCCTACGACTAATAGGAATACAACGCATCAATTAAGATAAAGGAAGTAACAATTTAACCAACCAATAAAAGATAACTAGGGAGTAATAGTATATAAGTGAACACATCTTTAATCATCATACGAGCACACCTCAATTAAGCATAAACTATCCGTTGTTAATTAGATAATTAGATAACTAGTTAAGTAGTGGAAATCGGTAGAAGTACCACCCCAATCATATACCCCGAGATTTACCTTTGCTTTCTAAAAAACCATAAAAAAGACTGTTGGAATCACTCCTAAACCTTAATTCAAGTGTTAGTAATTAATATGTAATAGTTAGCTTAATATGGCCTTTATGTTAGTAATTAGCCTTAGGCTTATGTAGAAGGCCCATAAGCCTAGGCCTAGCCCAATAAGGAAAAGGATGGGAACTAGGAGTGTTGCCCTAGCTTCCCTCCTATAAATACTCTTGTATAACCCTCACTTGGGGGTTGGTTGTTCATTTTATTCACTCTCTTTCACTCTACGCATAACCGGCTTACTCTTTACGTGTGTGTGTGTGTGTTTAACGTGTTCAACTGCCTCTCTATTTCTTGTATTGATGCTTGTGTTGTAAAACTAGTGACCTAACAGTGGTATCAATCGCCTAATAGTTGGGTGAATCGTTATTGCTTTTGAAGTGGGTTTTGGTCCTATGCGTAAAGCTAACGAGATACTTTGGTTCGCTTAAAAACAAGTTTTTTACACATTTTAATCCAAGATTCTTGTACTTTCAATGTTTTAAGGTGTTAAAATAATGGTTTTTGGCAAAAAGTTTCAAACTTTATGCGGATCATAGTTTTAAACTTGTTTTTGACGAGGGTTTCATCCTTACGCGAACCGTTTAGGAGTTTTGGCTCATCAAGTTTCACACTTTTGTGTTATTTTGGTGATATTGAAGCTATCTTATCACAAAAATCTGGTTTAGAAACATCTTTGGGCAAAATCATTTTTATGAGTAAAGCTACGCGTAACAAAACCCTAATATTACGCGTAACTTTATCCTTGGTTTGATCTTCGCTGGTTTACTCCGTTTTCTTGCTTGGATAAGCCGAAAATACGTCGACTTTGGATATCTTTTAATGTGATAGTGTAAAAGATCACTTGGGAAAAAACCCTAAACTTACGCATAAGCATAAAGCTTACGCGTAGAAATCCTACGCATAAGATTTATCTTACGCCTAAGCTTAGTCTTACGAATAAGGTAATCCTACGCCTAAGTTTCTACGCCTAACTTGTTTTACGCATAACTTTAGTGCTTTTTCCTTACTTACAGAGCTAAAACTACGCGTAACTCTATTGTTACGCCGAATTTGGTGTTTTTACGAATAAGTGCTACTTGGTTTATTGTGATTTCTACGCCTAAGGATACTTCATCAACAAAGGTTCATTCGACTACAAAGATCCATTTTACCAACACAAGTTTTCAACATGTCACAACCACCATACTCTAACTATTTCCCTTACACTTATTCTCAACGTCAACAACAACTAAGTCCACAACATCAACAATGGAATCAACAACAAGCAATTTATCAACAACAATTTAATCAACAACATACTCCACAACTTGTTGCAAATCCACAACCTCAAATGGTTCAACCACCACCAAGTCTTCAAGTTCAACCCTACACAAATGAATTCAATCAACATCCATCAAGGAACACTATGAAGGAACCCACTTGGTTTGCAAAGATGTGTGAAGCTTTAAGCAGCCAACAATCAATTCATGAGGCGGATCACTTGATAGACCTCCAATGCTCACTCTCGGAAACTACAATCAATGGGTGATAAGGTTCTTTAGGTTTTGTGATCTGAAGAAGCCACATGGAAAGTTCTTAAAGAAGGTTATCTTGGAAGGTCCATTTTAGATGCCTACTGTCATTGTACCCGGAGATCCAAATGCTAATCCACCAAGAGATGAACAATCAAACATTGCTACTTGCAGGACTGAATGCAAGAACTTCTACACTATGAAGCTGATGAGCTTGCAATGCAATATATCATTTTAGGATTACCTAACCCAATTCTTCGAAGTGTTGATGCTCAAAAGACTGCAAAGGCAATGTGGGATCATATTCATCTTCTTATGGAAGGATCTGCACTCAATCAAGAGGATATGGAATCCAAAATTTACTTGGCTTATGAACACTTCATGATTGAATCCTGGAGAGACACTAGAGTCTTATCATCATCGATTCTCAGACATCATCAATGATTTGGATAAACACAACATCATCATGCCAAGAATTGCAGTGAATACTAAGTTCCTAAGTAGTCTTGGTCCTGAATGGGAGAAGTATGTCATTTTCTCTCGCGCTTAAGAACATGCATCATTATATATACGGATTGTTGTACGATTACTTGAAGCCTCATGAAAAGGAAGTTGATAGGAAAGGATTCTCCGTGCTCAAATTGCTTCACCTTCACATCCAGAAAATCAACAACTTGCCTTATATGCTCAAAACAGTTATTCTCCTCAACCAAAAACTCAACCAACTGCTACAATCACACCATATGATCCTTCACAGCCTCAATCTCAACAAACTCAATTGGTTCCATACAACAACAACAATGCTCAAGCACTTGTCGGTGAAGCTAATGAGGAATCTGATCCGTTCAAAGCACTGCAACAAGGATTTGCTATGATTGCTAATGCATTTAGCCGTTATACCAACAAATCCAACAATCGTATTCGTTCCTCATCTAACACAAGGAATCAAGCAGTTGTGAACAATGGACGAGTTGAAGTTCAATCGGTTATGGTCGCCGATGGGCGGTGGTCAAGGGTTTAACTGTGGGTAGGAATAACAATGAGCTCAAGTGGTGGAACAGGGAAATGCTCAGAATGGGTTGAATGGTCTTCGATGCTACAACTGCAATGAGAAGGGACACTGGCTAATGCATGCCCAAAACGAGACAAGGGGCAGGCTTATCACAAAGAGGCTCTTCTTTTGGCTCTTAAGGATGAAGCTGGTGGAACTCTCACACACAAAGAACAGAGCTTTATGGCAAATGCAGACTCAGATGATGATATGGAGGATTTGAAGGCCAATGCAGCTGTTATGTTGATGGCTAATATGCATGAGTTACACATGAGTGACACAGCCCGTGTATGACATTGATGGCTTGTCTCGTGTACAACAAACCATATTTATCTCGATCTAATATCTCCGCCAACATCTGAATCCTAGCAATTGGAATGTTCAAAATGAGTCATCCATATCTCATTCCGACGATTTTCAAATAGACCCCGTAGTTACATTTGACGATCAAGATGACCTCATGGTCTCCATTGATAATCAAATTGACTCCGTGGTTATACTTGAGGATCTAAGTAATGATCATGATGTGACTCACGTTGAACACGCTGAACTTTTGCCTCATCCAGATTTTGCTCGCTTAATACAAGACCAACAAACCATAGTGGAAGAATGTCGCAATTAATCGGACTTGAAAAGTAAAAAAATGCACTGTTAACCAAGGATTTTGAATGTTTACAAAAGCAACTCAACTTTTTCAAAACTCAAGAAAACGTGAAAAAGGTTTTGAAGCAGCCTTTGCCAAATCTCATCAAAACGAAAAATATTTAGAGAGATAGATG
The DNA here is from genome assembly GCA_910596185.1 of Chrysanthemum makinoi. Taxonomy (NCBI): domain Eukaryota; kingdom Viridiplantae; phylum Streptophyta; class Magnoliopsida; order Asterales; family Asteraceae; genus Chrysanthemum; species Chrysanthemum makinoi. The sequence goes on along the minus strand of OU343221.1, from coordinate 119,747,345 downwards.
CTGATCTAGCCGCCAAAGAATGCTTTGTTGTCTGAAATAGAACAACTGAAACATGAACATAAAAAGCAAATTAACGCCTCACCTTGGAAAATCAAAAAGCTAAGGCCGAAGTTGTTAACTTGTCAAAACAGCTTCTCTGATACAAAAAGCATTCATAGAAACGAATAGATGATCATCTTGAAGAAATCATCGGCTTGCAAAACAAACTTAAAGAGTTTAAAATGGTTGTTTACAAACATGGCGAGTCGGTCACACCTATTGAAAAGTTTACTTTAAAACCCAATCCAAATGGATATGGACCGAATCTTGCCGACACAAACCTAAGCTTTCAACCAAAGCATTCAAACCAAATCCCAAGTTTCCAAGGCATATATAAAATTGATAATCTCATATGAGTGTTGTTGAATATCATCGTCAAGAGGAATTAGATGCAAAAGACGAGAGTCGATCAAAATTAGAAAAAGTTGTTTACAACAAACCTTTAACTATTCAAAAGCGGTCACTTTCGCCACACCAACGGATTCTTCTAACACACCAAGGATTATCATAAAAACGTTTGAGTCTTCTAATGTTAATCCCAAACTAGATTATGCACAAACTTATGGTCCTTTACCTTCCATCAGTGAAGTAAACTCAAAACCTGAAAATCGCAAAATTCTTAGATATTTTGACCTTTCATGGCTGACCTCAAAACTTTACAACATGAGATAGAATATCATTCTCAAATCAAAGTTCAACATTTTCAATCGCCTCTAGCGCGAGAACAAAGAGACATTTTTCGGAAAAATCTTTTACCAAATGTTAAAAATTTGAAAAGTTGTGCATTGTCTTGGGAAAGGGACTTTCATAAGGAACTTGATTAATGAAGGTCGAGAGAAACAAAACATCTATTTCTAATTCTAAACGTAAAAAGAAAATGTTGAGAAAAGATGTTGATCGACTCTTGGAAGATGTATCCGTGCTGATGTCCATAACGTTGTGTTATTGAATTCTTTGTCATATGCATTTGATTATATCTCTGCTGATACCGTTGATTCTCGGATAAATGTTGAGAACACCGATAATGTGCTTCGACGAGTCCTTAAAAGTTGAAAATGAACGATTGTCAAACGAACTTTCAAATGCAAAACGTCGCTCTTAATGGTGTCAAAAAGATTCACAATCAACAACTTGCTTTTCAAAACAAAATCAACCGCTTGCAATCCAAAATCTTCTAATCAAAATTTGAGCAACTGGATTATCAAAACGTGTCTTTGAAGTGTCAAATCTCAAAATATGAACAAGAACTTGTAAAAGTTAAAAAGGAATATGGTGTCATATTTGATTTACTCAAAAGACTCGTGATGAAGCATCAAATGAACTTGATCATTATCTTGCACACACTAAAGAAGTTATGCATTTTTCGAAATCTTCGTTCTGAAAATCAAGATTGATTCACACTATCTTTAAGTTAAGAGAAATGTTAGGAAAGTATGAACAACTTCCAACTACCGTGATTAAGAGAATAGCCCCAGTAAAACTTAGTAATCGTGAACCTAGAATCCCTACTGCCAAATCACAAGTTGCTAACGTGCTTCCTTCTACTGAAACAGAATAGTTGCGCTTTTCCAAACGCCGCACTTCACAGCCTAGGAGTACTACATCAAATAATAGGAAGTTGCGACCTAAGAAAAGATCAATAAGGAATGCTAAAGTAGAAGAACACCCTAGGACTATGAATAAGACTCACGTTGCTTCCACTATAGATATTGTGATCCGCAAATGTAATAGAAATAGTGATGTAACGAATGCTAAACCTTTAAGTACTTTTGATATTTCACCGATGCACCTTGTGTTATTTGGCGTAAAAGTATGAATTCCGATTGTCATGATAAATGTGTTGCTAAAGCTATCATCTCTCGTTTAAGGAATCCTAAGAACCGAATACCTCTAGGCCCACTAATCTTTCTAAGTCTGTGCTTGGTAGACCGCTCTCTTTAGATTCTAAGAAACACATTGCTGTCCCTGTAGCTCCAGTTTTACCTCCTAGGAATGTAGTACCACCTAGTGCATTCACTAAGACTAAAGCAAATACTAGTTAGATACAGAAATGGATATATATAACACACTAGGATTTAAATGGATACCTAAAGCTATTGATGTGTGTATGTCTACATAAATGCTCCGAACCCTCTAACATTTCGGTTCCACATCTACTTCTATTCCATCCTGTCGCCTGCGGTGTAATGCAGTGATACGATCATTCTCTCGGATTGTTGATATGATGTTCCCCACACATGACAGCAACCTTAAATGTTATCAAACTTTATTGCAAAGTTCATTGGCACTGCCGATTCGAATGATCACTTCGCAGCCTATCATGGGCTACAGACTACATCAATGGGAACATCGAAATTAGCAGGTTTATTATGGAAGGCCTCGTCACAACTGCTTTCGAGGGTCAGCCTTGTGATGGAGATTTGGAGGTTTATTTCAGGGAGAAAACTTGTTTCATTCGTGATCTACAAGGAAACTCCATGTCCGGCCGCAAATCAAGTCTTTACACTATCTCTATGCAAGACATGGTTGCTTCATCTCCCATCTGCTTACTTTCAAAGGCAACATCAACAAAATCCTGGCTATGGCAACCGCCGCTCTCACATCTAAACTATCATACCATCACCAACCTTGCTCGACACAAACTAGTTGAAGGACTCCCACGATTTCGTTATTCTAAAGATCACCTTTGCTCAGCTTGTGAACAAGGGAAAGCACTCGTGCTCATTTTCCTTCAAAGGTGGAACACGCTCTCAAAGATGTGCTTCATCTTCTTCACATGGATTTTGTGGCCCGATGCTGCGGCAAACGATCAATGGCAAATGCTACATCTTAGTAATTGTTGATGACTATTCACACTGGACTTGGGTCTACTTTCTACGAAGCAAAGACCAAGCTCCACAAATGATCATCACCTTTCTCATGAAAATACAAGTTCAGCTCCAAACACCGTCCGACAAATCGTAAAGCATAAAGGAATCAATTTGTTAACCAAAGTCTTCGTGAATTTTATGAGAAAGTGGGAATTCAACATCAGACATCTATTGCACGCACACCCGAACAAAACGGAGTTGTTGAAAGACGAAACCGAACGTTAGTGGAAGCCGCAAGAACAATGTTAATCAATGCTAAACTCCCAGATTACTTGTGGGCAGAAGGTGTATCTACTGCATGCTATACTCAAAACCGTTCTATGATTACAAAACGCCACAACAAAACACCTTTGAGCTTGTCCACAACAGAAAACCGAATCTCAAACACTTTCATGTATTTGGATCTCTTTGCTATCCGAATAATGATCATGATGACTTTGTAAAGCTCAAAGCCAAAGTCGACATTGGAGTCTTTATTGGATATTGTGATAATTCTAAAGGTTTCCGAATATGGAATCATCGAACAAAGGAGGTTATGGAAACGATTCATGCTCATTTTGATGAACTTACGAATGGCTTCGAGTATAATGACTTGGAACCCGTCACAACCGCTTAAACTTCCCCAAACCCCATCATCACCGAACAAAGCCCCCACCACTCGTCAACAAATGGAAAGGTTATTTGCTCGTCAGCTGACGATATTGATGAACGTGCTCCGGTGTATCCGCTGCTCACCGCCAACCGATAATACTCTTATACCTGATACACCTGCTACAACAACTAATGTTGAAGAAGCACCACCACTTGACTCCACCACAACAGTTGAACAAACCGCTTCCAACAATGATGAACCGACTGATGATGTTTCAATGAGTATACCCCACCGCAGATTTTGATCCAAATGCGTTCTTTAACCCGCTTGCTAATGAAATCGCCGCATGTCGCGGAATCATTAACAAACCATTTGAATCCTCAAAATCTGCACAATGTATACCAACATCAACCTTCTACACATAGATGGACAAAAGACCATCCTCCGAAAATATTATTGGCAACCCGAATCAACCGGCCGTTACGAGACAACGCCTTCACACAGACGGTGAACATTGCATTTATGCACTCACCGCCTCGCCAAACTGAACCTAAAAACATCAAAGACGCAATGACAAAAGACGATTGAATCCATGCAAGAAGAACTCAACCAATTCAAACGTCTTGAAGTATGGGAACGGGTTGAAAGACCAACAGGGGTCTACGTCATTGGTCTAAAATGGATTTGGAAAACAAATTGATGATGAAGGGAACGTTATCGAAACAAGTCACGCCGGTGGCTAAGGGTTATCGAGGAAGAGGGTATTGACTTTGAAGAATTATTTGCCCTGCTCGTCTTGAGGTCGTTCGATATTTCGCGCTTCACAGCTCATATGAATATAACGTCTCGGATGGATGTCAAAATGCTTTTCAATGGACAATAAAGAAACAAGTTTATGTCACCAACCGAGGATTCGTTGATCCCAAGCTCGAACCATGTCTACAACCTAACAAAGCTCAGATGGTCTCAAACAAGCCCTCGGCATGGCGATAAGCTATCATCATTCCTCATTGCCAATAACTTTACCAAAGGTTTGGTCGACCCAACTCTTTTCATACAATATCACGGGGAACATATTTTAATTGTTCAAATTTACGTGGATGACATCATTTTGGGTTACACATAAAAGTACTCAATCGCTTTTGCAAAACTAATGAAGAAACATTTTGAAATGTCCATGATGGGTGAACTTACATTCTTTCTAGGACTGCAAGTTCATCAATCACCCCGTGGTATTTTCGAGTCACCCAAATATGCCCTTGAATTTTAAACAAATTGGAATGAATACCTGTGACACTTATGCCACACCAATGGCTCATACCAAGAAGCTAGACGCCGATTTACATGGGAAATTGGTTGACCCTACCAAATACCGTAGTATTATTGGGTCTCTCATGTATCTAACACCAGCACTCGATATTGTCTTTGCCGCTTATCTTTGATCCCGTTATCGGTCACGACCAACTGAAACCCACCGAGGCTAAAAGAATCCTCCAATACATCAAGGGAACCATTAATTTGGGATCCGTATCCGGGATTCGGTTTTGAACTAATCGCTTTTTCAGACAACACCACGCAGATGCTTAGACTCTGGAAAAGTACTTCTGAGCACTACAATTTCTGGTGATAAACCGTGTCATGGCAATCAAAGAAGCAGGATTGTACATCACTGTCCTCAACCGCAGTAATATGTAGCCATGTCAGCATGTTGTGCTCAAGTCATTTAGATGAGAACACAACTCAAAGACTATGGTTACGTATTTGACAGAATCCCGATGTACTGCAACAATCGGAGTGCTATAGCGATCTCATGCAACTCAGTTCAACACTCGAAATCAAAGCACATCGATCTTCGATATCACTTCATCAAGGACCACGTGGAACAGGGTACTGTTGAATTATACATTGTGGGTACAGAATACCAATTGGCAGATCTACTCACCAAAGCCTTGCCTCCCGCTAGGTTTAATGAGTTAGTTCACTGAATTGGTATGCGGTGTTTG
>OU343221.1:119670493-119741741 GCA_910596185.1 Chrysanthemum makinoi | reverse complement strand
GATCTTTTTGGTCTGCTCTTCTAAGCACAATCTTCTTCAGATACTCATAGCCATGGATTGGGAAGATCTCTACACTGATAACACTTAGAATTTGTAGCTTAGATCTAACACCTTTTCGTCTTTTCTCAGATCCATGTCTCTTGATGTAGATATTCTTCTTTTTGTACCACCAGTGAGAGATACCATATGAAGCGGCAATGTCGTACTTTTCTTCTTCGTCAGCCCAGAATTGATCAGGAACCATATGTTCAAGTCCCTGATCAGAGTATGTAGCCGCTTTCATTTTTGAGATTGATAAGGCTGGTCTTCTTTCAGTAGTATGGGCACAAAGGTAGTCTAGGTCATGGTTGAAGAAGAACTCAGTCTGAATGGTCATTTGTCCAGGTTCACCACCGAGAGGAAGAGGCTTGTTCACATCGAAGCGACTGATCTGCTCACTGACTTGATCATTCAGCATCCTATGACATTCTTCCATCTAGTATTGTAGTTGATTTGCATCCGAGTGAAAGACCTTGACAATTTCAAAAGCTTGTCCCTCAAGATCCTTTGGAGTGATTGACGCGATTCCCCTCTGTTCACAAAACCACTTAATGAAGCTGCCCATATCTCCAGTGGCATGAAGTAGAGAATCTTCATCTGGAGTTTCATAGTTAGTAGAAATTGTGGAAGCCCAGTTGTTGTCAGGGATCATCGTGTCGGTCTTCAGGATAGACCATGAGGGTTCTGGTGAATGAGGTCTCTCTTCGGGTAGCCAACTTCGAATTGTGTCCTTTGAGGGTGCCACTCTAGATGTGTTAGTACGTTCTCCCGACACGTATGAGTCAAACCATTCATCTTCCGACGGCTTGGGAATATGCTTGGTGGATGCATCATCTTCATCAGATTCTGACTCTGCCATGACATACGACTCTTCATGAACCATTTGATCTTCAGGAATTGAAGAGATTATGGGTGTGAACCTTGAATCAACCGTTGTCCAACCTGCAGATTTCTTCTGAGTCCCCTTATTTTCGGAAGGACCAGATTGCTTGGAAGGTTTTGGTGGTGATGATGGTGGTTGTGGTGAAGGTGTAGCAGTTGTGCCTGAAGTTCCACCTGTACCAGAAGCTCCAGCTCCTCCAGTTGGAGGTGGTGGCTTGGGACCTCCAGTCTTATCAGTAGTTTTCTCTGGAACAGTCTTTCTTTTCTTCTTGTTGTCCCTTTCTCGTACATCTTCCACAAATTGTTGATAATTATCACGTCTTATTGATTCCTCGAGCACTTCGTATAGTTTCTTATGTGTATCGTCCAAATGCTCTCCTGCATCGTACATTCTTTCAGAGAGTGCTGATCTTATATCAGATATTGGCAAGTAACGGAGCCTTCATTGCCCATTCGACTGCATCTTTGATGTCATCTTCTATTGCCTTTGTAATAACCTCATCGATTTTAAAATTTTCCAGCTTTTTAACACGACTATCAAGATTATTGACGGCGATAGGAAAATGCTTCTCAATGGTTGCAATACGAGTCATGGCCTCTTTGAGCAATTGTTCAGTTGTTTTATCTGGAGAAGGTGAACGCAGGTGGTGAGCAGGTGAGGAGTGACAGTATCAGAGACTGTAATCACTGGTTCAGGAGGAGTGACAGTATCATGTGATTGAACATTTGTAGAATTAGGTGGTGGAAGTGCGGTTGATTGAGCAAGCTTGGGTGGTGGAAGTGCAGTCTTAAGAGTAGGAGCAGACATTGGCGGGATTGTAGAAGTGTCTTGTTGTATGTTGACGGTGAACATGGACTCTACTTCATCTTTCTCCTTACCTTGCTTCAGAGTCTCAGTGTCTGTGGGTTTGTCGTTTATGAACAGATCACCAAAGGAGATGTCTGTATCAAGATTCTTCAAAGAGGGTAGAGACTCATTAGACAGAGTTGGTTCTTCCAAGTGCCTGGTCTCATCAGATCTTGACTCAAGGTTCTCCTGTGAGACTTGTTGCAATTCTTCCTCAACATTTTGCTCAGACAGGGTATCACTTGATGCTAGAGTTTCTTCTTATGTTTCAAATACCTCCTTTTCCATTCCAGATTGTACTTGAGCTGATGACGATTCTACACTTCTTTTCTTCAGCTCAAATTGAGTTGTAGTTCTTGATGGTGAAGAGGAGAAGGTCAGAAGTGTGTGAGCAGGCCTTGTTACACCAACAATCCCCTTCCCTTTGTCATGTGTGATAGGTGTTGTTTGGCGAGGCACTTGTACAGGTTCTCTTAGCACTACTCCTCCAATTGGTGCTCTCACATTCTGACTTTCTAGGCTTTGCTTGATTCCTAGTTGCAGAGCAGCATCATCTACATCAATCAAACTAGTATAACCCCTCGAAACCTCAGTTTCCTCAACATTTCCCTTTACCACTTCCTTCTTCTTTCTTTTCTGCTTCTGGGTTGTGGTGTCAGTAGGTTGTGACCTCTTAAGTCCCTTTTTAGGAAGAGCAGCATATGAAGATTTTGATTCTGAGGTAGACTTGGCAGCTTCGGTTTGTGGTGGAGTGGGATAGACATCATCATTAACACCAGATCTGGAAGCCCTTTTCTTGTATAGTTTGAAGTAATCTGTCTTCTTAATATCGTCAATGAGAAGACTATCAGGAATTGCCAGACCAAAGATCTCCTTATCCATACCTTTAGGAACATATTTAAGGTTACCAAGAACAAATTCTTCCTTGGCATCATGAAGGATTGATTCACTCCTAGGATTGAAGTTGTGAGTTTGTTGCAAGTACTGGATGACAAGTTTCGAGAATCTGATACTAGGGATCACAAGTTTGTTAACTTTCTTTCTACCCTGAGCTTTATTCTGAAAGTTCATTCTATCAGTGATAAATATGTTCATTTACAACGAGAATTCTTTCCAAATGCGTTCAGTTACATTAACATTCACCCCATTGACTATACCCCATAAAATTTGCAAGACGGGAATCCTTACTTTATCAAACCCGGATGTTTTGCCTGACAAGCATAAATTGAGAACTGTAGTCATTGCTCTCCAGGGTTGATACATGTGTCATGTGATGATATCAGAAGCCCTTAATATGCTAACTTGATAACCCAAGCCAATAAGAAAGACTATTAGCTCTTCCGCACTAGGTGGAGGTTCAGTTCGTATGGTGGGGTTGCAGGGTGTGATTCCAAGAGCCTTGCTGAGAATGTCCGATTTGATTACAAATTCCTTATCATCCAGCATGCAAGTGTAATGAGTTGTGATATTGTCATATTTAATGGTGTTCCAGAATTGTTGGATGTAAATGGTGGGAATTGTGCATTGCTTGGTTAGGGCACTGAAGAAGTTGGTGTTTTTGAGGATATCAATTGACACTTTGAGGATTGGATTTTGTTGCAGTTTTTGCATATCCACATAACAGTTACTTTTTCCTATCTCTACCCATTTATCTTTAGGAAGGATTTCGTTGTCTGTAAGCACTTTGGGTGGAGCAGAAGATGCAATTTTCTTGGCTGAGGTTGTGTTTGCCATTGAAGATCTAACGATACACACAAACAACAGCAATGATTGAGAGCATGTTAGATTATAGAAGGTTAGTTAAGCAACATTGAATACACCCATAAGCATGTTGAAAAAAAAGATTGAGTGGCATCAAAGAGTTTTTCTAAGTACATGTTCTATTTGGCATAGTTTTCGAGTGACAAGTTGTTAAAGTATCAAATTATTTAAATGCACAGTTGCTATTAACAATTTCATGAGGCAAGATACTATTATGTGGATGATATAGCAGGTTATTTGAGACAAGTTGTCATACGAAGTTACTACAAGAGAAACCAGGTACAGATTTGCTCAAACAAAGATGTTATAGCATGTTGCTAAGAGTATGTTGTTAAAGCAAGTCGCTACAGGTAAACCTGAATCAAGTCGTTAATCATGAAATTGCAATAGCAAGTCGCCTTGAAATAATTTAACATACCAAGTCGCCACTCGAACAATTACTCAGCAAGTCGCTAAACTTATAAAACATAAGTCGCTATCAAAAATGATAGAACCAAGTCGCTATACTAGTAACATCATGCAGACTTGTAAGTACAAGTCGCTACCAAATTTTAATGCTGATAAGTCGCTACGAGTAATATAGGTAAGTCGCTAAGTAAGAATGAGCAAACTAAATCGCTACCTAGAACACTCAAGCTAAATCGCTACGAAGAACATCTCTAAGTCGCCATCAAGAACATATTCTACGCAACTGACAAACAGCACCAACCAAACAATCATTCAACACCATTACATGAGCGCACTTAACAAGCTATATAATCGGTTACAAATAATCATCAAACACACTTGCAATCGACAAATAACATCAAACTCAACACTTTCATCGACACTCCAAAGACGCAACACAATAACCATTTATACAATCCAATAACTTTTAAACATCCATCAAACACATGAAAAGTGGTTCCATTAGAGCATATTCATTAGCAAACCTACATGAGAATCAAGTGATATGGATCAAATGCACGGTGGGATCTGTGTAAAAAAGACTGTGTTAGTCTAGCATCTATGACATATAATTGAGAGCAGAGAGTGAAAGATGCAAAACCTACCACTTCTAAGTCGCTAGCTAGAAATAAGAACGAGAGAGATGAGAGAAGAAAACTACTTTTTGATATTTTGAAAGAGAAGAATACAATGTAAGTCGCTAGGATAAGGGAAAACTATTTACAAGAATATCAACATGTCAATTTCAGTCCCTGTAGTTTTAAGACTAGTTAAGTAAGTCGCTAGCAAAAAGAAATAACCATGTCGCTAGGGGTTTACAAAGCAAGTCGCTAACACAGACTTGGTAGGTTGCAATCTATTATAACAAGAGCAAGTTGCTATCATATCACATTATGTAATAGACATTTAAAGTTCATGAACTTATCAGACAGCAAACAAGCACATAGCATAATTAAGATGACATAATAGAATGAACAACCATTGAGCATGAACGAGATAACTTGTAAAATTCTCCCCCTCAATCAATGTCATCAAAGAACATTGATTGAATAAACCCACCGTTGTACACAACAAGAATATATCATTTGTTCGAACTTCATCTATGATCCCGTGTCATTATTGAATGACATTTCTAGGATCGTAGATGTTATCGATAACAGAAGATATATCCTTTATTAGTTTGAGGAAAATGAAAAGAAAAAAAATTAAACGATTTTTTTTTTTTAAATGATTTGTACACAGATATGTAAGAGCGAGTCCTGATTCAAGTTGAATAGGAGTCAAAGCACAAGGTGCGTCAGTTTCGGCAAGCAACCATTCTAGAGTTAGCACTATTTATTTCAGATGGAAACCAAGTCATGAAGTTCCTGAATGAGTTGAGCATTGTACCTGAAAAAGACTGAGAACACATTGCACTAGAAGCACATGTAGTATTGCAAATAGATGAGTTAGTGACATAAGTATTCTCACTATTGGATGTTGTACTGTTTGATTTAGGCATATCATTGGTGGAGATCCTTTTAGGTTCACTATTCATGAAGAGTTTTCCTGTGGGCATCCACTTAAGGCAAGATCTAGGTAAGTAAGTCAGTTTGGATCCTGTAAACTTAAATAGTCTGCCAGTGGGAATCCATTTGAAACAGTTGGTAGTAGATTTGGGTGTAGGCACAGTCCTCTTTTGAATATTATTCCTCTTGTAATCATTGGGTTTCTTAGGGGATTGATCTGCCATTTGATGCTTCTTATGAGAAGTAGATGAACTCCTAGTATTCCTGATCTTAGAACTTTGAACATTAACCTGAGGTTTGTTATTCATCATATCGGAACGAGGTAGTGAAGTGACTGGTTTTGACAAAACAGTATTCGCATCAACTTGGGAGGCACGCCTAGATTTTGATGGTTTAAATCTTTCAGTTCTAAAAGCATTCGGCTGCCTAACTACGTTATGTTTTGAGTTATTCTGGACAGTTGAATTTCCCAAGGTCGATGGTTTTACAAACTTAGTGTTCACCCTATTTCCATTAGATTTTCTAAGCTCATTTTTTAAGGCAACAATATTGAAGCTCTTATCCTGAATTTGGGCTTTGAGGGCATCAATGTCAGCCAAAAAAGAATTTGTTTCTAATAAGTTCTTTCTTAAGGACTCATTTTCTCTTAATAAGTTGGATACACATAAAGCCAATTCATCATTCCTAGATTTAAGCTCACTACTCATCTCATGGTTAGGATTGCTCATCCTAAGATTGCATTTCTTTTGCAGATCTGAGAGTTGACATTTCTGATTGCGTATGGTTGAATCTTTGTCCTGAATCTGGGTTTTCAAGTGATTAATTTCGAAGAATTCTCGAAATTCTGGAAATTCCGGATTAATGCAAGATTTTGTAGCACGAAAAATTTCTTCCTTTTGTTGTATTGTAATTTCCAGGGAAATACAATGTTTTTCAAGAATTGAGTATTTGTTTGAAAGTTCATCATAAACCCCTTTTGTTACCATGTCATTTTTTTTAAGGATTTTAGATTCAGACTCAACCAAGACACATTTATCGATATCATTATCAAAGATAGGGTCAGTTAAGGGTACCTCAATGCATGACATTTGTTCATTTGTTGGTATGACATCTGTGTCTACCTTATGCACAACAGGATTTACTGACATGAAAGCAGTTTCAAGTTTTTCGGACTCTGAGCCTTTGTGTTCAGTACAGCCAATTACATCATTCATTTTAGTATCTGAAATTCCGCAGTCAGCATCAGCATCATCCGTTCTTTCAACTGAACCATTACCCAAAATATCACACCTTTCCTTTAATTTTCCATGACTCTCATTCAACTCATTCAGACAATCATTCCTTTGAGCAGCATCCTTAATGTAGACTTCCACATTATTCATGAGTTGAATATATGTGTTGATGAACTCATGAATTTCCATTCCAGTGTGTTTCTTGAATGAAATTCCAGTTATGTATTGATCAAAGTCAGCAGAATATTCCTCTTTGATAAATCGCTGAAATTGGTTGTAGATAACTTGAAGTGTAGCATTAGAGTCATCAATTAATACCTTCTCATTGGTAATTTGAAGCTTCAGTTGTTCAAGTTCATAACACAGCCTTTTTCAATGTAGGTAAGTCTTGGCGAAAGAGAGCACAGCATGTTCGACTCATAGGAGTGGATAACAGTTGTGTAAGGTGTTGATGAAGTAACTGAAACGGCTCAATGTTGTAATCAAAATGCTTTGCATCATGGGTCATTGATAGGTGTGATTCGTTGAAGTTTGAGTCGGAAGATGAAGAGTTTTGATCATGGTTAGTAGAATCAATCAAGTTAGGACATTCAGAAGGGCAACCCTGTTTCATTGTTCGTGAGATATCATAGAGTTCAAGCACTTGGAGAAAAGGGTCTGTGCGTAAGACATTGTGGGTGGATGAGTGTTTGTCGCATGAACGTCCTTAGCTATAGTAGATATGATTGTAGGCATGTTGGTAGACATGTTGACAGACTATACGGGATTTTACAACTCAATGATTAAACCGGGAAATAGATTATTTCACAGGATTTTACTGAATCAAGAGAAAACCGTATTACGCACAAAAGTCAACCAAGTCGCTACGAATCTTTGAACCAAGTCGTTAGGCACCAAGTTGCTAAGTAACTTAAATAAAAAGTCGCTAAGTTACCAAATCGCTATGAATTTTGGGACAGAAGTCGCTATGAACCAAGTCGCTAAGATGTCAAGTCGCTAAATAGCAACTCGCTAACGACCAAATCGCTACCACCAAGTCGCTACGAAACTTAAAGAACAAGTCGCTATCAAAATTGAAAGCAAGTCGCTACCTTACCAAGTCGCTACCCGTAGTGGAGAATCCACCAACAGTACCTTTTGTCGGCTTGTCTCTAAGGCAAGTCACTAGGCACCAAGTCACTACCACAATACACTACAACTCGCTACAGATTTACAAAGCAAGTCGCTACCAAGAAAAGAATACCGTGACCCAAGTCGCTAGCATGAAAAAATTCAAAAACACCACTTTTCATTCCATAAACAACCCAACCACGATGATTCAAGCCTTCCAAATCAAAACCTAAACACTTATGATGATCCTAAACACAAAAGTACAATCAAAATTCAAACTTTAACACTAGAAATCAACCAAATGAAGCAAAAACCACTAAACTTTCTCAAACTCAAAAACCACCTAAAAACCACTAGAAATCCAAAGATATGTAAGAGATGATCTAACCATGGCTCTTGATACCATTTGTAACATATTGGATTTCACATACACATCATAACACAAACATTCTTGGGCGTATAGATGATGTTAGAGAGAGAAAGTGGGATATTCTTAGAAAGAGAAACTCATGTAAGGTTAGATTACCAAAGAACATCCAACCCTCTACCTTGCAAGGTAGAGGGTATTTATAGGTTACAAAATAAACGACCTCCTGATGGCCTGTGAATCAGGTATACAATGGGTAAAGACCCGTCCTTCCTCCACGGTGTTACCCTAGACTAAAACTAAGCTAATCACTTACTTAATAACTAACATAATATATGATATGTCTACGAGCTAACTCAAGCTAGATTATACTTGGGGTGACCGATGCTTTACATTAGAATTTCCAATTCTTAACAACGGGGCATTTAACAGCATCAAGCAAAACATTCATACCACATTCATGATCAGTAACAGAAATCAAACAGTCATCATTACAAGGTATGCAGATAGTAGCATAATTCGAATTAATTACAGTACGCTTATAGCTAATACTAGAATCAACACGATTCGTTTTATTCAACACAAACTTAGTGTTCCTAGGGTGGTCTTCTACTCTCTTACAATGCACATTCTTAGCTTGCGAGGTCCTATCTTGCTTTGTATTGCCTGGAGGCTTTGACCCGCTTGCTTTTATGTCCACTAATTATCTGTAGAGGGAATTATGGGAACATTAGTTGGTTGGGCTACTTTTTTCATTCCTGAACTAGACGTGCATGGATCAGAACTACTTATAGGCACTTTAGAGTTCACTTTCTTAGTATTGGGCATAGAATGGGTTGCATAATTGGCACTGAGCATAAAACAAGGCATCACAACTTTATCTTTTGCACCTAAGGATTTAGGACATGTTGCTCTTAAACATTCTAGCAGCTCTTGAGATCGTTTGGCCTGAATGCACGCAAACCTAATCTCTCTATCAAGTGGCTTATTTATGAAATCCTCTTCTACAATCTCATGGAGACATTCTAGACTATCCTTAAGGTGAGCAAAATAGTTATGAAACACAAGTTCGTTATTTCTAAGATGAGGAGGAATGTATTTAACGTCACGATATATTGCAGCCTGCAGATGACTTTGATGCAACATTCTCATTAAAGACAAGTGGCAATTTCCTTTTTCCGACTCCTCGATTCTCAATTTCCTTTTGTAAAGATGTTATTTTTTCGTTGTTCTTGTCATGAGTGACTTTCATTGAATCATATAACTCTTTAAAGTGTCGTTTAACCTTTTCATTTTCTTCTAGAAAACTCATTTTTCTTTTGTAAAACATTAACCAGTTTTGAAGATGAAACATTTGAGAATACTGAGAATCTAAAGGAGGAGGCATTTGGGAGCCAGTCACGCTGTTCTTTTCAACCTTTAGTTGTGAAATTTGGGTTCTCATTTTTCTGATCGTGTTATAATGAGCTCGAATTGTTCATCACGCTTTGCGTATTTCAAAAACGCATCAAATTCGGAGCATCCAAGGATATCTTGATATTTAAGGTTTTAACATTTTCTTTTAGATGTTGATATTTTAATTGTAAAGAAAGATGCTCAACTTCCAGTTTAGAATAACGTTTCACCAGGTTATCATGATCATCCTGTTCAATTTTCAAGCTCAATGACACGATCATGGTAGACTTTCAGAGCAACAGATAATTCATGAAATTGATATGCATTAATTGAACAATTCATGGCAGTGTAAAACACATCTTGAGTGATACATTCAGTGATCAGATTCTCATTTAAAGTATGCAAGTTCTTCCTCTCAATCTTATTGTATTTTAATTCACGCTCATAGTCATTGACTTCAACTATCATAGCATCAAATTCCTTTTCCATTTCTTTAATATCTGAATCTATCCCCTTTTAAGACTCCAAATGACCTTTTAATTGTATAAAGAAAGGCATGACCTCAGTTAAATAGCATTCTTTAGTTTGCTCAAACCCCTTTCCCCTTCAGTTATCCCTGTAGGTGTGATTCTCTTCTTACATGTCTTCTCAAAATCAACGATAGTTGATAAAACAAATATAGGCTGATAAGGTCTTGCAATTAGTGGCAATAGTTCTAGGAACTAAGTGCATTGGTGTATTTGGAGGATACACAGAGCTGCAGTGCATTTTCCTAAAAGGGAGTGTTTGTTTCAACAAGCACATTAATTTTTTGTTTATCCATAACTTTCTTCCAAAAAATCTATTCTGGGGTTAATTGAGTTTGAGGCTTAAACATGTTCAGGGAGATCCAATTTTCCTTAGGGTAATCATGGGGTTTGATCGTTATGTTATTCTCTTTACACGCAGGATCGTTAAGCTTCTTATCCATTTTCTCCCTAGATGCATCATCTAATTTTCTATCCTCTTTCGTGCTTCCTATACATGATGGTGTTTGCCTGGGCTTAAGAATCTCATTGCCATCATAGATTACCTTCTGAGCTTCTCTTGCTTTCTTACCATACTCAGGGTTGGGTTCCATAATAATGGGAATACTATGCTTATCGCTTAAAACTCTATGCTTAGTGACCATGTGAGCAGTCTGAATGGTGTTCCCTTGTATGTACAACTTATTTTCAAGCTTGTTTTTTAAAGTTTTTAGATTAGAAAAGTCATTCAAAAGTTTTGATTCCTTAGCGTTAAATTCTTGTTTAAGCACTTTAACATTTTCTTGAAGCTCTTACTTTTGCGTAACAGTTTTAGAAAGCTTTTCTTGTAAGGAGTTTAACTCTTGTTTTAACACTTCTTTTCTAAAATTACTTTTTCTAATAATTGTACGCATTTGGTCATCCATTTCCTGCTCACGGGTAGTTAACTCAAACTTAGCTCGTTGTTCATAAATAGCAACTTGTTCTTTATAGGCATTCAGTTCAGATGTAACAGAATCATCGGGGGCACATGCCAGGTATCATCAAAAACATAGTCGGTATGATCTGCAGAAGATACATCGCTTGGTACAATCTCACTTTCACTTTGTGTCACATATTGATCATATGGGACAATATTACTATTACCCACATTATCAATATACTGAATCATAAGTTTCAAGAGATTGTACCGTAATGTATCTTTTGCTCATCAATCATTTATAGTTTTAATACCTGAGATGATTGATTCTTTGGATGGACCGTTTCCTGTGTGGTGAAGAGACCTTTGGAGAGACCATAGGTGAGATGCTAGCCATGAAGATTGTCCGGTTGTAGGTTCATCATCGACATCCGAGTCAATGCATCACGTCGCAACTTGAAATGCATTTTGATGGTGACCTATTTCCTGAATTGGTTGTTCATCTACATCGAGATCATATGTCTTAGCATTCCCTAACAGCAAGAACAACAACTCCTCTTCATCCAAAGTTGCTCCATTGTCCTGAGCTTGCACAAGCAACATCTTGTCTCTGAAGTATTAGCATCTCGCTGGACGTTTTGGAGATGTGCGTTCCTCGCAATATGTCCCTCACCACCACGCTTGTAGCATTTGACCGCTTTGCTTGCCCTTGATTGGCATTTCTTCCACGATTCTGATTTTCAAGATATCCTCCACCTACTCCAGCATTACCATATCTGCTCCAACCATCCTTGTTCATATCGTTTTCTTGCACATTCTGCACCACAACCTTACCATATCGCAGAGCTTGATTGTGTGGATTGGATGTCTGCTATGAGATTATTGTTGGTTTGTGGGAGGGAGTTCATATTTTGACTAACCATGAGAGATAGTTGATTAATGAAGTTTTCCATGAGTGTGTTTGAGTCAGGAGGCTTATAAGCTGGATCAGGGATGAGCTTATAGTTACCATTACCCGTGGGTATGACTTGAGAAGCTTTGGTGGGAATTCCAACATTGGTGTAAAAAGTTGTAGAGTCATTTGACGAACTGGTTTCTCCCTGCTTAGATTTGAATGTTAAGAATCCTTCGTTCAAACATACCATGTCTTTCATTTTGAAGAAGGAAGGCATACAGTTGCTCATAGTTGGTGTTCTTCAATCCTTTGGTTAGCTTCACAGAGGTGACAAATTTGTGCCATTCGGGATTCATGTTGTTCACAAACTTTGAGTTCAGCTGAATATTTGGCATGGTCATTTTGATATTCCTCATATCATTCACCAGTTTGTGGAATCTCACGTAATATTCATAGACACTTTCTTCTGGTTTCATTTTAAAGTGCTCAAATTCATCATACATTTGTGATTCTCTGTCTTCCTTAGTTAATTCAAAACCTGAAAGAAGCATCTTGACATTATCCCACACAGTCTTGGCTTCGGTGTTGTGATTGATAAGCTTGTAGATATCTTTTGGAAGACCTTGAAGTATAATGTTTGAAGCCTGATATCAGCATCGAATCTCTTTTTCCTCCTGAGCCATCATAGTTTTTGTGTCTGCCGTCCAATCCAAAAGATCATTGTTCCATGCTAGAAAGTATCAATTATGTCTAGTCTCAATCTGATAAGGTCCTTCATCAATTGACTTGAGAATGTTGACTCCATTTTCCTTTCCCGGACAATACAACCTAATTCGTTGAGCCCATGAATCATAGTCCGTTCTGCAAGCATGGGTGGACGAAAGTGTCTAAACCAGTTGCTTAAACGTCCTCACTATAGTAGAGATGATTGTAGGCACGTTGGTAGACATGTTTCAGATTTCACGGGATTTTATAACTCTATGATTAAACCGGGAAATAAATTCTTTCACGGGATTTTACTAAATCAAGAGAAAACCGTATTAGAAACAAATATTAACCAAGTCGCTATAACTCTTGAACCAAGTCGCTAGGTACCAAGTCGCTAAGACCCAAGTCGCTGAACACAAGTTGCTAAAGCACCAAATCGCTAAGTAGACAAGTCGCTAAAGAACAACTCGCTATGTATCCAAGTTGCTAAGAATCAAGTCGCTGAACACAAGTTGCTAACGCACCAAATCGCTAAGCAGACAAGTCGCTAAAGAGCAACTCGCTAAGTACAATAATGACAAGTCGCTAGAAATAATAGAGACAAGTCGCTACACCAACCAAGTCGCTAGCCGAAGTGGAACCTCCACTAACTTGTACTGTTTGTCGGCTTGTCTCAATAGACAAGTCGCTAAGATCAAGTAGCTACAACTTAAACTACAACTCGCTGGAAATTTCTAAAGCAAGTCGCTATGAATAAAATCACTCCGAGACTCAAGTCGCTAACTTGAAAAACTTCAAAACCACACTTTTCAATCCAAAACAAGCTCAACCACAGTGATTCAAGCTTCCCAAATCAAAACCCAAGCACTTACAATGATTCTAAACACAAAAGTACACTCAAAATTCAAACTTTAACACAAGAAATGATCCAAATGATGCAAAAACCACTAAACTTTTTCAAACCCAAAAACCATATAAAACCACTAGAAATCCAAGGATAAGTAAGAGAGATGATCAAACCATGGCTCTTGATACCAATTGTTACACATTGGATTTCTCAAACACATCAAACCATGATCATTCAAGGCGTATACTATTAGGTTTTAGAGAGAGAAAGAGTTAGAGATTTGGGAACTTAGTTAGAGAAAGTGAAAATCTTATTATGAGCTCCAACCCTCTACCTTGGGAGGTAGAGGGTATTTATAGTCTTACACAAATCGCCACCTACGGGCTGTGGATCAGGCATACAGTGGGTAAAGACCCGTCCGTCCTCCACGGTGTTACTAAACTAAATACTACTTAACTTATAATAACTACGACTACGAGCTATCTAACGATTACATACACTTGAGGTGACCGACACTTTAATAACTGGATTTACTAAATCCTGACATAGAGGTTGAAGGTGAAGGCTTTTACGAGGGATAGTTGCGGAATACTATCCTTGGTAATGACAAATGCTTCTCTTCAAGTTATGAAGAGGAAGATCCCACTTACAAAAAGGAAGTGTGTCCCAGAGGTGGAACCGTAACCTATCGCTACTACTAACCTTCCTTTTATAGACAAAGTGAGATACAATGTTAGTAGTTACAAGTATAGTAATAGCTAAACTAGAAGCAAACTGGAAGTAAGGTAAATGTGCACTTGTGTGGCTAGGGTTGCTTTAATGTGTTGACACTCTGGTACATGCAAGTTGGTTTCCGTGCTCTCGATGAATTTGTATCTTCCTAAGGGGTTTCCCGCTTTTGCTTTAGCTCAAATTACTCCCGCCTAAGCGTGGTTGAGTACTTCAGTCAGCTCTAAGGATACACTTTGCAAGTATGTTGAAGAAATACTCTGAGTGTATCTGATAAGTGCAATTGGTTTGTCTGCATGGCTTAAGATGACAAGTCATTCTTCAGAGACCTAAGGGCATTTGTCAGTCCTTGAGGTCTCATGGGTTTTGTCACTTTTCTGCCCTTTGTTTATAGCTGACTCCGATATCAGGCTACAAAGTTTTTATTCAGTTTTGGACTTTGTCTTTTGCAAAGCAAGACTGTTGTAGCTGAGAAGATATACAACATATCTGAGGTGTTTATCCTCAGATATGTGAACACTCAGTGAGTCCCGTTAAACCGATGTTTCTTCCATTCAGTGGTCTTTCACTCTGACTTCTATGAGGTTTTCTCAAAAGTATTCCACCTTTGAGTCATTTGGATAGCCGATGATAATCAGTTGTGCTAATCATTTAGTCAAAGGTAAACTTTGCTATTTGGTTAACGTGTTGGTCTCTGACGTGATCAACTATCCTTAACTTAGGTTGATTAATGTTTCAAATATTTGTGAGGGATAATTAAGTCAGAATTTGACTCAACATAACTGATTTTGACACTTGGTTTTATCTTTTTACTCCCTCCGTCCCATATTTATAGTTCATATTTTCTTTTCGGGTTTTTTCAAATTAATTGCCTACTTCTAAAAATAGATAAGGAATATAGATCAAGTTTACCATATTAACCTTAAGGTTATTATTACAAACTTTAAAGAAATTATAAATTAATTGTTTAAGGGTACAACTGCATTTTGTGCAAAAAGTAAGTAAAACAAAGAATGTTTTTTTAAACTTTGTATTTTTTATTTTTTTTGAAAAATTACTTTGAGATGGAAAGAGTATGTACTAATAAAACTCTTGTCGTATTGGTTGTCATTGCCATCTTCGTCACTTTCAGCTAAAAGACAAGACAAATTCGATAAAATAGCATTTCAAAAAATTGGTTACCTACATCAATCACAAAAACTAAATAAGATAATTGTTCTAAACATAATCAAATCCAACAGGTAAATCTCTCTTGTGTGGAAACAAAATTAGGAATGTCGTGTACATAGTTTTCAAAATAAGGTAAATTTGATATTACATCATGTCATGGTCATCAATCAATCAAAATAAGAAAGTGTTATCGAAAACTTAAAAAAAATTATAAGTGATTAGAGAAAAAAGGAAAAATCGCCTAAAAATGTCTCGTAATAAAGTTATTTTTTTTTCTAGTTGTATGTAGCTATTTCTTTTTTCTTTTTTTAATTATATACATCAAACTTTTGAATTTCGATATGTGTATATTTATGTATATAAAATGATCATTTTACTTTTATATTTTTGTAACTCATCTGTTGACAAGGAAAAGTATTTTCCTTGTTTACACATAAAAGTCGAAGTAGGGATTAGCACGGCACTAAAATGGTAACGAACCCGTACCGAATTAGTGGTACCGATTTTTTCTCGAGCATGAAAGTGGGTACCGGTACCGTACCATACGGTTCTTCCCGTTTTTTGGTACCTATACGGTTCTTCTCGTTTTTTGTTAAACCAAAAAAGAATTCAAAAAAATGCAACAAAAAATAGGAAAAAACATGCATTTTCATGTGATTTCAAACCACGACGTCTCATAAACTGCAACCAACACTTAAATAAATACATCACCAAGATATTCGTAACATACAAACGTTCCAAAACTTATAAAATAGGTTCGGGTTTAATTTTTGTGAGCGGTTATGAAGGATCTATATTTGGCACAATAAGTTTTTTGAACGTTTGGTTTCTTTCCATATGTTTTACATGACTATTGTTTGACATGGAACGGACCAAATGGGTGTTTGGATACGTTATTTAATTCAAAAATATGACTACTCAATTTTCAGAATTTTTTTCGGTACTTCCCGCTTTGGTACCGGTACCGTATTAGTTGTATCGAATTTTTTTTGGCTCAATTCACGGTACCGGTATCGTACCGTATATTGGGAGTCGGTACCATTTTGGTACAGCACCGGTACGATTCCGGTTCGGTACCAAGATTCGCGTCCAAATGCTCATCCCTAAGTCGAAGTTAGAAAGCTGAAGGTATATAAAAGAATAATAATAATAATAATAGCTACACACAAATAGAAAAATACTAAGGCCTCGTTTGGTTCGTGAAATATTTTTGATGGAATTGAAATCTATATGTGGAATTGGAATGTGAAAGATTGAAATGTTAAGGAATAGAAATGTTGAGAATTTGGAATATGAAGGAATTCGAATTTACAAAAACTAAGACATATTTGGTTGGAAGAAAATGAAATGAGAAAAAATAAAATATATTAAAATATTTTTACTTCTATTTTAAATTTAATAATAATAATAAAATTGATATTAAATAATAATAATAATAATAATAATAATAATAATAATAATAATAATAATTAATATGATTGGTTTTGCTATTGCTAGAGGTGTGGGGGCTCAGTTGGTTTCTCGGCTTCCCACTAATTTTTTGTAAAATCCTATGAGTTTTTAATAAAGTGATGATTTAATAATAATAATAATAATAATAATAATAATAATAATAATAATAATAATAATAATAATAATAATAATAATTGATTTTTGATGATAAATATAACGAATTTCATGGAATTATACACATTTATATAGGATATATAGCACAAGGACTACTCAAACTATATTTTTATATTCACCATCCGAACTTTTTGTTATTATTACGTTGGGCTACTTTCCTGGCCCACTAACATAGTCTGTTAAAAGTGTTTCAGCATACAATTAGAAGATGGGTCATGGGATGGTTTCTATCTTCTCTAAAATAAAATAAGTAATAGCTGATGCTTTACCATATCCTTCCATCTGGAATCTATTGTGCTACGTGTCCTCAAATTAAGCGCATCATTCACTTGCTCAAGGTAAACTTTTGATTCTTCTTTACACAAATGTCAAATCAAAAAACGAAATGAAAACCGTATATACATAGATCCTAAATAAAAAACCAAAACCTAAAAGCCTACATGATAAGAGGTCGTTTGTGATGCGAACCTTATGTTTCATCGTTGTTTCCAGATGTAGCTATAAAACACCTTCCACGGCCTAACACCGTGGATCTGCACATGGATTTCAAGAGACAGGTAATCCAAATTTTTGCCGGTTTAATTTGTGTAAGTTTGAAGGTGTGATTTGTTGTTGCTCAGGTAGTGGGGAATTCCAAGGTTATGAACGCGTTGGAAAAATCATCAGCAAAATTTGGGGTATGTTTTATATAATTCCTAGGTTGATTTTGTTCTAAGTAATCCGTAGTATTTTTTTTTCACCTAATTTATATGTTTTAGTTTCAGATTTATATAAAAAAAAAATTAGGGGTCTTGGTTTTTATGTGTTGATTTAGCTTTTAGGTAGGGTTTCGGTTTTGGGGTACAAAAGTTAATGTTTCAATTTTGTGGTCTTACTTTCAATAACTATTGAAATTGGTCTTTGAAACCACACTTGCGTCATATTAGGCTCAATAATTATTCAACATGTTTGTCTCATTCAGGTTGTTGGATTCTCACAGACCTTATTGAAGAAATAAGGCTAGACACTAAAACAATAGGTAAGTTTATCTTTAGTATTTGGTTACTTTAAGTTTCAAGTTTGTGTTTTTTCGGTTGTATTGTCGAGTGAAGGTATGTTGTTTTTTCGGTCAGGTTAGACTGACTTTTAGGGGCATGTTAGATGTTAAGTTAGGTCTCTTTTGGCTTTGATATTGGGAAATAAAATGGAATGCAACTATACTTCTAAGAGATATGATAAGACAAAAAAAGAACAAATCTGAAAGAGTAGCATAAGACCCTGCCTTTCAGGGGCATCTTAGGTGTTGAGTTAGGTCTCCATTGGGTATTAGTTCAACGAAATATAAGCATATTAATATAGGAACTTTGGATAAATTAAAAAAAAAGGCCAAAATCTTTTGACTTGCCGCGTTGCAGGGTTTGTGCATATGACAGATACGGAGAGGAAGAGTAACAACCCAGGGTTTAATCCTTAAATGGCATGTAAGACTGCTAAGATTTCGGATTTTCTACACCATTTATTGTAGGTTTCAATGATTTATAGTTATTGTGTTATGATCTTTTGTAACAGGAAAGGTGCTTCTTTGTGATTTTGCATCAAAAGTCGACAAGGAGATGTCATCGATTCGAGGTATTCTTTGTTATGTTTATTGTCTAAAATTAGCTACGGAACAAGATGACTTATAATATTTTTGGCCTACATGTTGGTTTGTAATTGGTTGGATGAACTAGGTGGAATTAGTGCTGGCAACGTGTTTGGTAAAAGTATTGACGGAATAAGTATTCTGCTATGTTTATTCTCACCGACTTTAAATACATTTTACGTTTCGGTTTTCCTATAATTAAAATCAGCACGACTTCATCAAAACCTTTCCAAACGCCAGGATTATTCGAGGGAATAAATGTAGTCTACTATATAGTAGACTACATTAGGCTTACTGCGTGTAATATCTAATTTTATGCACGCCCGTACGGTTGCTAATGTGGGAACATGTCCGTTTTCGATATTAGGCTTACTCGGGAATGTACTTACATGTAATATCAAATTTACGACAATCGAGAAAATGAGGTATGTGGTTGCATCATTTAATTGTTTAGGTTAGTTTTGGCCACTCAAGGAATGGATGCTAAGGTTTTTGTAATGCGGTGACAAATCCACAAAGAAGGTATGAGAAATTAAGTGCGGCAATGTGATAAGGTAACCTATTGTCTTCGCGACAATTTTGAACCAAAAGTTGTACATCGAAATATTGAATCGATGGTATTGATTGTATTTTGGTTTTTATATGTTGCAGCCATTTGTTCTGAAGATATGTCTATTGAATCAACGTTGGTAAAAGAAAAAGAATCCGGTCCGCTTACATCAACAAAAAAGGCGAACAAAAAAGGCGAACGATCTTTGTATCAACTAATGTGGCAACATGTTTTTCTCACTATAATTGCCATTCGTCTGACCATTTGGGTGATCCCAGTATGTATAAGTAACTTCATTGTCGGTACTAGCAAAAAAGAGAATAAAAATTACACATCTATGGCCGGGTTGGTTAACGGGTCAAAACGGTTTAATTCAGGACCGATATTCTTTTACCACGTCCAAAAGCTCAATTCATCAGTTTTTAACAAGCTTTTTTTTTTTTTTTTTTTTTTTTTTATTTAAATTGTCATGTAGAAAATATATAAAAAAAAATCCAACACAAGCGTGCAGGTATGAACTTTTTTTATGGCGTCACTTAATGTTTTCTTATATATATTGCAGTGAAGGAAATTATCTGCACAAATACTGGCCACATTATACAAGATCCATGCGTTTGGTTACGTTGAAGACTTTCTTACTAAGGTAGATACAGTCATAGGGAAGCTAGAAGAGGGTGGCGTTTTGGAAAATGATGTTGCTGCAACAATCATATTGAATGTCTGTAATGAAGGTTTGTATTTCCAGAATTTTTCTTACCTTTTAACTATTGCTTCGAATAGTAATGAAACGTCTCAAATGGTCTCTCACTGTAATTTCCTACGATTAGTCTAAACGATTTTAGAAGTATGCGAATTATGTCATAATAGGTTTCTCTAATATCGATCGCACATCTTGTAATAGAATATCTATGCTGCATAAGATTAAAGGAGACATATTTTAGCATTACTATGTTGATAACATTCGATATTTCGGTTATTAGCATATTCCTAAAATCCGTTTACACTAATCATGTAATAAAAAACTGTAATAGGAATTAACAATTAGTTTATTGATGTATGAACCGAAAATATGAATTAAACAACTCTTTACAGTTGTTGTCGATGCAACCCAAAAAAATACATACATCAACAACATACAAAAGGATCCATAGGCTTTTGTAATATTCTGACGACTTTTTCCAAATAATTTACCATAATGTCTTAACTTCTAACAATACAGTGACATTCTTTTTATTTAAAATATTCGATTATTATCGACAATAACATTGCGTTTAGTTGCGTTCTTTTTTCTAAATACAAAAACTTGCAATTTTGCAGGTGGTGTTCCTTAGGACTCTATGGATGATATGAAAACTACATCAGATGATTAGAAACTACTACATATCTACGATATTTTGGGTGTTCTTTACCCCTGTGATGACCAAGCAAACTAGAGGAAGGTTCTACTACCTGCACAATATTCGTTGTTATCATGTCCTATCTAAGAGTACTTGACATCCATCTCTATATATGACTTATATGAGTGACTAAAACAATTTGCTGTAACACGGAAACTCAGTACTGCCACGCACCCCGCCGCAATGCGGCGGGTTACATTCACTTGTTCCTTTTATTTGGCTATGGAATTTTGAATTTCACAGAAGTGAGATTTTAAAGGATTTATATTCCATTTCATTTGACAACCAAATACATTAAAGAATAACTGAATTTCTTGAATCTGACAACCAAACACCTTATGAAATAAAATCATATTTCAATTCCACAATAATCCTGAAAATTCTATGAACCAAACGAGGCCTAAGTGATTTTCGTTAGAAGAAAAATACAGATCCCCCCATTAAACAATTTACAACAAGATCTTAAAAATCACCAAATCTGACAATTTAACCCTTGATCATATCCTTGGTACGTTGGGTGATTGAAAGACGGTTGAATTCATTATAAACGTGTGTCCAAAACAACTTTGAATTTCGGTTAATGTCGAGTCTTGGGTCCTCGGATATTTGTACGTACGTTTTGGGCAAAAGTGTTTCCTCCGCTTGTGTCCAACGGGTATGTTTGACGTTGGTTTTCTTTGGTCTCGGCTTTTGTCCTTTACCTTTTCCGACTAGAGAAGACTCGGTTTGAAATTTGAATTAAAAAATAAGAGGGACGAATGACGTTAGTTGTTCCACCGGCTAATTGCCGGATGGTGGATGAACGGAGCACTCTCGGTGCATAAACGGCGTAGTTGTTGGTTATCAAATGGCTAATGATTTGCACACTTTTATTTTTAATTTGCACATTTCAAACAGTGCTTTAAGCAGTTGTACATTTATCATATGCTATTTTTGAAAATTGTACATTAAAATGTGCAAACCAAAAGTAAAAATAAGTTAATCAAACAATCTTATCTAATGGACGAACATCGTGTTGTTGGTTCCCCTTAGAGCGTAGGGTGTGGTGACCTCAGGTTAACCTTTAACCTTTGCCACGTCAGCGCCACATCAGCTTTAACATTTCACCTTAACTCACCAAAAAACACCCCTTATCATAACATTCCTAAAGTTAAACATTAACTCAAATATTTTCAAATTCAACCCCTAAACTAAAACAAACACTTCATTTATTAAAAAACAACCTTAACTTAAACATATTACAATACGAAATATAAAATAACTAAAAAAAATTACAACGAAAAAAAAATAACGAAACATAGCAAATACTTATTCATCATCGTCGCTCTCTTGTTGTTGTTGTCGTTGAAGATTGTTCTGCCAAATATGCTCCATAAGGTCCATTTGGAGTTGGGTATGCGTTTCTCGGTCGCGTATTTCTTTTGCCTTACAATGGTGAGTATCACATCTTTCGACCCATCTTTGTTGCCTCAAACGTGCTGACGGATCCACCCACATTTCATTATAGTCACGTAATGCAAATTTTTGATCTTTTATAATCATGTTATGCAAAATAATGCATGAATACATGATTCTACGTATCTTGACAATTTCCATTTGACGAGCCTGTTGTTGTATTATACCCCAACGTCCTTGAAGCACACTAAAAGCACGTTCAATATTCTTTCCGGCACTTTCTTGTTTCCTTTTAAAGTAAGTATATTTTCGTCAGTTGTTAACGAGAAGGATTTGACAAAAGTTTCCCACTGTGGGTAAATTCCGTCAGCCAATTAATACCCATGTTCATACCTAGTTCCATTGAACATATAAGGGGCTCTTGGGGCATCGTCAGAAAGAATGTCGTCGAATAACGGAGAGTTGTCTAAAACATTAATATCGTTATTCGCCCCCGCCATCCCAAAAAATGCATGCCAAATCCATAAATCTTGAGAAGCAACAACTTTAAGCATAATTGTTGGGTATTTTTATATCACCCCTACCAAATTACCCTTGCTAAGCCACCGGACAATTTCTCCATTCCCAGTGCATACAATCAATGCTACCAAGAATTCTCGAAAAACCATGACACTCTTCATGTCGTTGATAAATATTTTGAATGTCGACCCATGTTGGTTTTTTTAAATACTCCGGCATAAACAAATCAATAATGCATTTGTTAAAATTATCAAGACAATCACGCGAAGTATGCTCACCCATTTGCAAGTATTCATCAAATGCATCGGGTGAGGTGTCGTCCGCCAATTGGTGTATGGCAGACGTACACTTCATAAGAACACTTAAACTCATTCGACCCGTACAATCGGGTGATTGCCTAAAGAAATTAAAATGATCTGGAATATTATCGGAAGATAAGATTCAATACCTTCGACTATTTGCAGAAATAGTTTCCGGTTCATACGAAATCTTCTACGAAAATTCCGGTTCGAATACTTACAACCTTCAATGAAATAGTCGTTACGCAGACGTTCTTCTACAATCTCACATTCACAATATATATGGGTACGAGTTACGCGAGGTTGAGATGCTTCTTGTTCCAACTGTTGCTGATACTCGTACGCTGCCGTCATAATTATTGAGAGTCGGTTCGTCATCAACGTCTGACCATTGCTGAGGTAATTCATCAATTTGATTCGGATCTATTGTGAATGAACTTGAATTTGAATTATGGAAGTGTGAGAGGAAGTATATAAACTTGAATTTAAATTATGGAAGTGTGAAAAAAATGATGTTTTAGTTGGGTATTAATAGTGGTAAAAAAATGTTTTTGATTTTTTTTTTAAATAAAAAATAGCCATTTGAAACGCGGGAGGGGAGAGGGGGGGGTAAAATAATTTTTTTTAAACCCCAACGGCTAGTAGCCGTTTGGGGGAGGTAATGTGATTTTTTATTTATTAAATCATATCTTTAACTCACGTTATTTGGTTAACGGGCAACGTTTAACGCCACCTTAACGTGGAGGTGGGTGTGGGTAACGGGCTATAACGCCCTCTTACGGGCCTTTCCAAGCACTCTTAGAAAATAATTAAATAAATATAGTTTCCCCCAATAAACAATTTACAACAAGATCTTTAAAAATCACCAAATCGGACAATTTAACCCTTGAGCGTTACCATACCGTGGTCTCTTACGGGCCTTTCCAAGCACTCTTAGAAAATAATTAAATAAATATAGTTTCCCCCAATAAACAATTTACAACAAGATCTTAAAAATCACCAAATCAGACAATTTAACCCTTGGTCAACCCATTCCATTTACCCACACAAATCCCGAAAACCAAAACAAATACACAATGGCACAAACGTAAATAACCAAAAACACAAAGACCAATCCCAAAAACAAAACCAGTTTAAAAAACCAAACACAAGAACACTTCACTCACCGTAGGTTGTTAAACAACATGGACTCCCAATCTAATATCCGAACAAACGTTGCACTTCTACTTTTAATCATCACCGTAGCAACCAATCTCGTACCATCAACATCTGTGTCGCCAGTAGCTGTTACATCTGGAGAAAAAGTGTCGTTGACTTTATACTATGAAGCGTTGTGTCCCTTCTGTGAGAATTTTATAGTCAACTATTTGTACAAGATTTTTGAAAATGGGTTGATTTCGATTGTTGATCTTAAGCTTAGTCCTTATGGTGATGCTAAGATTAGTTCTGATGGCTCCATCGTTTGCCAGGTTTGATCTTTAACTGTACTTTATTATTATTACTAGCTGCAGGCCCGCCCGCTGGGCGGCTAGCTTCAAGAAATCTTCCAAAAAGTGTAACGTAGAATAGTTTGAAGTTATCATTCAATCTTAACAAAAAAAGACGCAATGTTCGGAGTTGTATGTAAAGAAAAGGCACATTTGGTATATTTACATACAAAAAAGGTTTTGAAATAAAATGTTGTTTATTAATGATATGATGGATACAAAAAATAGTTTTAATTAATGAATAAATGCAAACAAATAACACTATAGATGGTGTAAAAATGCCATAACCTAAGAATTAGTGTACAATAAGAAAAACTTTGAAACGTAATAGTTAATAGAGGTTAAAAGAAATATATATAAAAAAACACATAATAAAATTGAGAATGTTTATAACCTATGTAGAACCTCTCTATACACCACATTTGTTGTAGTATTTGTGTAGTTACCATCCTTGTCACAACACAATACTTTAAGACCTTTTTCGCTTTTAACTCTTGAAAGCGCCACATAAAGTTGTCCGTGAGAGAATACCGGTCGTTCCAAATAAAGACCAACCTTTGCCAACGTTTGTCCTTGACTCTTGTTTATTGTCATGGCAAACGAAGTAACGAAATGGGAACTGTTTTCTTTTTAGGCTGAAACGCGCATTTTTATCAGACGGAGATATTATCATCCGAGGTATAGCACAAACTTCTCCCACTTTACCTCTTGATATTACTTTAGCCTCGATGTTAGTATTTCCCATTCTCAAAATTTGCAACCTTGTTCCATTACACAACCCACCTCTTTGATCAATATTGCCCATGCACATTACCGGAGCACCAACCTTCAAAGTTAACTTATGGTTTGGAATTCCGGAACACTTGATTGAATTTAGAAATTCAGTTGAGTACGACGACTCGTTATAGTTAAAATCAACATCGATATCGAAACAATGATCCGAACTATAATAAACCTTCTCTGTTCCATGCAGTTTGGACATCATTGAAGTGTTTATTTTTTCTACCTCTTCATGAGTGGGTGCGAGGATTGCTCTATCTTGGAAATACGTCGGATCCCACAAGTGTTCCTGCCAATTTTCATAAGTTTCATTTATAATAGCTTCTACATGATCATGAGTATTTGGTATGAGCATTTCTTCGGGAAATTGAATTTCAGCCTGACCATCATTCTTCCCACCAATTTTCCCATCACCTATACTCAAAATCCAATCTGCAAACTCCTTAATTGTTTTTGCATCTAAGGGATTGCAACCAACACGAAGCCTCATGTTTTCATTAAGTTTAAGTACTTGACAATGATCCCATAAATAAGACTTGTTTAGAGACGCGTGTACAACATCTTGTCTACTGCCACATGGAATGACAGGTAAAATTTGACGAAAATCTCCACCAAAAACAACGACTTTGCCACCAAATACCTTATTAGAAATGTTTGTGTGCAATCCTGTGGCTATATCACGTAAAGTCCTATCAAACGCTTCAAAACAATGTATATGCATCATCGGTGCTTCGTCCCATATTATTAGCTTTGTTTTGCGAATCAGATCGGTGAGCGGACTGTCTGCAGTAATTGTACACATGGAATCTTCGTCAATGTTTATTGGAACGACAAACCGAAATGGGCATCCTTCCCCATCAAGCAAAAGCGACAATACCGCTAGAAGCAAAAACAATTTCACCTTTAGACCTTAAGAAGCGGTGAGGGTCTTGTACAAAAAGTCTTGCTCGTCCCGCATAGCCATATACAAAAACATCCCACCTTTGTTGTTGTCACATGCATCGCTTATCTTTTCATATATTTCCTTTTGCTTAACCGTTAAACTCGCATAGCTGCGATGCTTGGTGACCAATTCTGGAATGTTATAATCGAGCTCATCATATATCAACCTATTGTAGGATTCCAATGTAAACTCTGAATTGGGATAAGGCATGTTAACAATGTTTTTGAGGCTCTTTGAATTGCTGAGTAAAGAGTCCTCAATATATGTTAGGCATATATTGTATCTTTGATCATCTGAAAGTTGAAGTCCTGATATAAGAAAGAAAGTAGAATTATTTTAGAATAACATTTTTGATGTTAAATTCTATTATTAAGAAGAAAAGAGATGACAGGAGTGACTTTATTTTCGAACATGCTGTTAGTATAGATAATAAAAACATTAGTACAGTTGGTTATGCTTGAAATAAATTTCTTGAAAACTAATCACTGGTCCAACTAAGACAGTATATGATAGGTAGCGTAAAAGGGGCTAACAAATAAGAAGTCGTATGACTAATGTTTCAGTGATTAATCAATTATTATCTTGTAGGAAAAAACAAATATATGACTAAATCAGAACGGCCTTTATAATTGTTAAATTTCTCACAGAAAGAAACCAAAATTGATAGTTAAAGTTAACATGTTGGAAAAAAGCAATTTCATACGGATGATTTCATTTCCGCCTTTCTTTATCTAAGACGCTTCGCTAAAAGTCTCCATGACTTTTCCCAAACAACTTCAGGGCGAGACACACTTTAGAGAGTATTAATTTGACAAAATAAGCCCGCAAGTAATCTCCCATCCCCACGACTTGCTTCAATTATACCATCAATGTATTCCTTATCATCATCTAACAAACCACGTGCAAAGCAAGCTTCTTTGTAAGTACCGTACACCACATTATCATACTTCTTAAAACTTTCCCAACGGTTGCACCGGACATGGTTTAACAACATGCGAAGATAAAAAGTCTCCCCCAATTAGGCGGGGCGTGATGAATTCGCCTATGCTCTTACCTTTCTTGCGCGAAGTCCATACCAAATCATACTTGTTCCAAACGAAATGTTTTGGAAACTCAACATACAAAAGCGTTTGTGCTAACTCATCGGTTTTATTTGTTTCCATCCACTGTAAGAATTTGGTTGTGTTGGCTGAATCCTTTTCAAGCTGAAAGTCTATACTTTTGGTTGGATCAAATAACACCGAATGTTCATTTGGAAGATGAAAAGGCAAACGCTCTACATAAGGACTTCTATGATGAATATCAAATTTGAATATTCTCCACGCACTTCACATCTTGATAAATACCGACAATCATAGAATTCGTTAATCTCATCCTTTTCTTCATCTTCCATTACTTTGTTACTCTATCCGGGCCCTTGTTAATATATTTGAAAAGGTATTTGATAGATGAAAATTGATTGCACCATTCAACGTTGATGTGAGCTTGGTACCGTTTCAATAAAGTGGGACTGTAAGGAACAACAAAGGTATTGTCAAGTTCGGCACCTTGCTTCTGAATAGTTCTGCCATTATCACTCCTCTTGTAGATGGCATACCCACTTTCATCAATGAAAGTAGCTTCATTAAATTGCTTCGGAAACTTTTTAGAGCAATTATTCTCAACCATGCAAGGGCAGCTCCTATGTTCAGGACCACACGGACCATGCATCATAAATTCCTTGACCAATTGGTGGAGTTCCGGGTCTTCATCTTTATCGAGAATCTCAGCGGATATGCATCTGTCAATATCGGCAGGAAATCTCAGTTTAGATCCTGTTTCCAACCAAACGCATAGGTGACAATGAGGCAATCCACATTTCTGGAATTCTATCGTGTACACCTCTACAAAATAAAAGGAAAAAGGAAGTACATATTAATATATAAACATACTGCTTATAATATAGACAACAAAGTATACACAGTAGTTGATGTTATATAAGGATTTAGGTAACATACCTGCTTTGACTTTGCCAAAAATACGCTTTTCTTTAATGTCCTTTATCAACATATCAAGCTTCATTTTAAAGACTCTGGTGGTGACGTCGGGACGATCTTCTGATTTAAGACCTTTTTTCGGGTACCTTGTAATTCCGGGCCACTTAGGATTACATGTAAACGTTATAAATAAGTCAGGGTAACCATACCACTTGCACATTGCCATGGCATCTAAGTAATTTTGCATCATGTATCTTGGGCTTCCTGTGAAGGACGAAGGCAAAATTACTTTCTTACCGCGTTTTTTATTTTGTTGGTTGATGATTCTGCCGCCAACTAATCTTGAATAAGTTTCACATCTAAGATCTTGTTGCTTATTACGAACATATAGCATCCTCTCAGCTTCAACCATGGTATAACCATCGACCAAAACTTGCTGAAATAGCCTACCATTTAAAATGGTTGAGAATTTATTGGGGCGGTCTTGTATACGGTAAGCAAACCATTCACGCATTGTGACATGTTTTTATCCTTATCCGGTGTTCGATCTATAACTCCTTGATGGTATATATCGTCCTATATCCATCTTCAGCGTAGGGAAATAAGAGGAGAGAGCTGGGGAGGTATGACACATGAAATTCACTAATCCTTTTGATTTTGCCACTGTTCTTATGGACGAGAATGTCCCTTTCATTATGTTGTTCATTAAAATCTCCAACAATAAGTGCAGGCAACTCATTAGCGGTTGGAAGATCGTATTGTGCCATCATCCTTTGCATGTTTCCTAAAAGCCTTATCGAACATTTTCTTGACCGCACCCAATTGTAGACCGACCATTCGAACTTGAACCAAAGGGTTTTCATGATCAAGCATTTGTTTGATCTGTTTGGTTAACGTACGATCCATGGTACTATTTGATGAAGCCGACCCATTACCTCTTGAACTGCACCATTTGATATGTGATTGTAATAAGTACGTTTTAGTTAAAAAGTCAAAACAGTATTCTAAAATACTGAGTAATAAACTATACCTGACAGCATTGATTCGATTATCAATCTCGTTTGGTGGATCATAAATGTAGAGCTGAGAAAACTTGGGTGTCTCGCCATCTTTGGGTAACAAATCCCCCAACATGTGATAGTTTTGACCTTGAATTCTAAAACAAAATGGGCCACGACCTGTGTTAACACTATGATCCACAGTACCACCCATCGATGTAAATGCAAACATAGAATTGTAACGTCTAATGTTCTCCAAGAATCGCTTGCTTTTTGGATGCTCTCCATTCATAAGTCCCTTTAATAACAGCGGTGGATCCTTTAATGCAACAGGTGGCACAACTTTTCCTTTGCCACAACAAAGGGAGAATGAATCTATAGTAGTTACATTGTTCAATCCTACCTTAGCTTCTGCCAACCACAACATTGCACCACAACTGTGGCATGTATAAGTTGGATCTCCGTGGTCAAAATATTCTAAATACACAAATGAAAATGTATGTTAGAGATACATTACATTAAATTAGATTACTTGGTTTTAAATTAGTTAAAAAAATACCCTTGGAGATGCTTGAGATTCTATCAATATATCCATGTTCATCTTCAGATTCTTCGTCTGGGAGTACAACGTTATTAACATTCGCTATTGATTCTTCTTGGATATGTGCTCTGTTTTCTAAATTTGAAGAACAATTAGAATTTCTTGAAGAACTTTCATGAGCATGATTTACATAACATGTATAAAAGATAAACTTGTTATTAGTATCTATATAAAAAACACAATATATATGCCTGAAGATGTGTATAATTATGTGAATGAAAATAAACAATCACCAATGTCAAATGGTATTGGAGTTTTGTTTCTGAACTTTCTTCTTGAATTATCCTTTGAAACATCACCTGTTGGTTTAGAAATTTTAAAAACAAAACTAATGAAAATGTTGAAACAAATAAACACAAAATTCAACAAAAACATTAATTACAAAAATTACTTGTATAAGTGTTGTCATTAGAAGGTATAGCATGTATTAGTTCAGGGGTTTGAAGGTTGTGATTTGAAGATCCAACACCTAAGTCTTTCCGAGGCCTGCCTCTTTTTGCAACTAGTTTTTGCACACATGGTTGTGAAGAATCCAACACACCTTTCTGTGATGTAAGGTTGGTGGTGAGAGGAGTTTTACGTGGACGACCAGCTTTTCTCTTAGGTAATTGCGAATTTGAAGCCTAAGTTATAGTATTAACATTTGAATCTGTCAAAAGTGTATTGGTAAGTTTGGACGTGGAAAAGGTTTGCTTTCCATTTTGACTGGTTTCGCTGAGGTTGGTTGCATAATGCATGGTATTTTGTGTTGAAATTGGTTGATAATTAAGTTGACAGATAGCTTAGGTGAGTGAGACGGGATGTCACACTGTTGGTTTTACACATTACAATAAAAAAAATAATTAAATTTTTAAAACAAATAAATACAACATGTAATGAAAAAATAAATTGTAAAGCTTACTTGTGTAACTGTTTTCATTAGTAGAAGCATGTGTGCCCATTGGGATACGAATGTTCTGATTTGAAGAACCAACACTTAAGTCTTTCCAAGGCATGGATTGTTTTGCAGCCGGTTTTTGTGTAAATGGTTGTGAAGAATCCAATAGAACATTCTGTGATGTTAGGTTGTTGGTCAGAGGATTTTTACGTGGACGACCAGGTTTCCTCTTAGGTAATTGGGCATTTGAAACCTCATTTGTATTGTTAACATTTGAGCTTTCGTTAACGGTCTATTGGAAAATTTGGAAACGAGAAAGGTTTGGTTTACATTTTCATTGGTTTGGCTAACGTTGGTTGCGGCTTGCACAAAGATAACAAAAAATGTGCAATTAAGTTTGTTAATGCGTGAACTGAATGCTCATAAAAATGTAGTTTTAGTTTCAAATTTCATACAAAATACATAAGATTAAGTAAAATGTACAATATATACACACAACTTATTGCGTAATGGATTGTGCGGTGTAGGTATAGGTTGATAATAAGTTGGCTATAGTTAAGCCTGGTCGGGACAGCGATTTGCTGTAGATGCTTGTAATTCAAACGACAACAACATAACATTGGTTGGATGAGCTTAAAAATATATCTTTGTGATAAGCAGTATATGTTTGTCATAAAACTTTACCTGTGAAAGGAGTGGATTTTGTGACACACGAACTAACATTTGGTTGATCTTGATTTTCATATGACACTATATTGTTTTGAATGGATTCATTGAATGCAACATAAGTTGATACATGTGAATATAGGTTTGGTAAAGTTTATAAAACAATATGAAATTCCCCACATGAAACAACTTTTGTAAATTTTGCGACATGCCGGTTCTTGAAACATTGGCTACTTGATCTGCATGGTTTGGCTTAGTTTTTACATTACACTTGGTTGTGAGGATTGAAAAGAGGTGAAGCAAAGTAAGGTTGGTTGGCATAGGTGTTTCGTGGACGACGGAGACGGCTTAGGTTTCTACCGGATTGGAGGTTTTAGATTGTAAAGTTATATTTCCTTCTTGTGTTAACAACTTGAAGGGGTAATGCGATTAGGTAATGAGATTGGTTTAATCTCGAATAGCATTACCTAATATTAAAAGGTATTAGTTAATATAATAAACTATTTAAGACATAGTACATTAAGAGTTACGATATGAGGATAAACTTACTTGATGTAATATTGGAAAGAGGGATCTTTGCACAAGGGGAGTAACATTGTTGATCGCATACTTAGACTGTTTGCTATGTTGGATGTTATTGTTTATAGGCTTTGTATTGTCAATGTTTTTGCTATGAAATTGATACTTTCTTTTATTTGATGTATCATTGTTTGGAGAACCTGCAAACATATGAAAAAATAATACAATGGTGTGTGATAATGTATAAAATGTCTTGCATATAATTGCATGTAATTTGTAAATATTAAAATTTGGAAAAGGCAAAGATAGTTAAAGGGTAGAAAAAGAATCTAGGTATTTAGTGGAACCCGGTATGTATATAGGTTGATAGTTAAGAAGGTTATAGTTTAAGTGGCTAGCATGGTGATTAATGCTATAAATGTGATATAATAAACTTGTCAACAAAATACATACATAAAAATTATATGTAAATTTGGTATTACATGGAGAAAGCATACAATGTACATACACATTGCTTTGTGTAGCATCCATATTTTGAGAATCTCGTATCGTGTAATGAGTATTCCTCGTGTTAGAGTATTGCCCATTAAGTTGTGTATATGGAAAATCATTGAAAGACATGACATTATTGTTTATGTTTTGATCAATCATAACGGAAATTCCTTTAGTTGCTTCGTCTTGAAAATGTGTGTAGGGTAAGGTTAGAATGTAATACACGTATTAATTATACGGACATGTGAAAATACATATATTGGTCATTAGAATTTTTCATGTATAGATTAAGACTTATAAACAAAATATGGAAAAAAAATTAACAACAAAAAAATAAATTAACATTACCTATTGATATTTGTTGTGGATGATTTTGATTCAAAGAGCTTCAGCGTGAGTGGTGAGATGAATGGATACGATTAAGAATAAACTTCTTCGATTGAACCTTTGGTGTAACGTTATCCATTTTTACAAACGAATCATCAAATGGTTGGTAGAATTACAAATATTGAAGACTTATACAATCAAGAACTTGTGTTTAGGTAGTTTTAAACACCTTCGATTTACTAATCTCCATGATCCTCTCATTAAATTAGGATATACGTTATATTTTTATAGCAACATGTATTTTGGGAAAAATATGTTTTACTTATCACGTTTACATTACCCTCACTTATATTCTAATAAGGCTTATCACATTATCCTAAATTTGCATCTAAATATAAGACTAAGCCCATAGCAATGTTAAGGCCCAAATGATGATTTATTTGCCAACCCACGATCGACTACCAAATGAGAAAAGTCAAGATTTTCTCTGGCAAGATATCATATATTCAGTTTCCCAACTAAAATGATCATTACATGCTATGTTTTAGCTCTAGCCTCATAACTCTGTCAAATCATCCACATTGATCACTTGAAGTAAAATCTTCTTCCGGTTAGTAAGATGATGATTTCTTATAAAAATATAAGGAAAACATGATCAAAGATATATATTAGTAGATTTGTAGGTATATGCTCGTTAGGTATACCCCTTGTTTCAAATGGTTGCATGATGATAAATTTTAGATGATCTAAGTTCTGTAAGATAATAGTGCAGTCGTTAAGGATGATAATTGTTCCTTTAAAAAATGATTGATCTTTGTGTTTTGGATGATTTATATTCTTTGTTACACATCAACCATACCTTAATCGTTTGAATCTTAGTTCAATACTAATGCATGTGGTTGTTGTTGTTGTTGGAAATTATTAGTTATTTAAAGTATGTTAGAACTATAGTTAACAGTGATGTTGTAAATTAGTTCAATAGCAAGTTAGATGGTAACTTCAAATGGTATGCAAGTGATGATAATAGTATAATTTTATAGTAGGCTTTTGTGAGTTAATGGTTTAATCGTTTATGACTACTCAAATAAGAACATTCAGATAGATGGTGGTTTATAAATAAAATCATTTTGTGTAAGTGATGATAATGGTTACTAAATCCTATTTGCGATATGATTAGGTTGTATACTTTTAAGTGAATACATTGGAACAGTTAATAATCGATAAGAAAAGGAAAAGCAATAGTATTTCCACGGTTAAGCGTTTATTATAACATGTAAAAGCGATATGGAATATAAAGAATGATATATATTGCAGAGGAAAATGCGATGGAGTTGTAGTTTTGGTAAATGTTGAACATATCCAAAAGCAATTAAATAAAACAACACTATATCATAAAATTTATAAGTATTATGGTAAAGTTAGAAGCCTTAAAGTCTTGAATACTTATTGGACTTTTGCCGAGGTGTTTGAAATGGAATGTTACAATGGAAACAAACATCTCTATCGACAAACTCATGCAATTAAGTAGAAAGTTTGGTTTGTCACACCGACTGTGGGACCGATAACCCTAAAGGGTAAGGATTGGGAAGCGTTTGCTAAGGACAACATCGGTCGGTATCTTGAATGGCTGCATTTCATACATCACACACCCAAATTACACGATTTTCTGTGAATGGAATTCACGGGATTATTTGTCATAGCATCACAATCACATTATATTGAAGCGACCTAAATTAATGGTTTGAAAAGAACATCGTCTGATTTAATAAAACAATCAGAGTTTACAAAGTAGGTCCCAAATGAAAATCAACTTGTGCTGAAAAATAAGTTTGTTACAATTCAAACGATGTTTTAAAATGCGTAAAACCAAAGTGAGGGCAGCGTCGTCACCGACTCCATGATGTGTCCAAATGCATGCCATGAAGTGAATGCCTTGATACACCGAGATAAAACATGCTAAAAGTGTCAACCAAAGGTTGAGTAGTTCATAGAGTTTGAGTTGAAATGTAAACTAACTTTCAAAAATCGTTTATGCGACAAAGGCATTATGTCGTTGAAAGACTTTCAAAATCGTTTATGTAGCAAAGGCATGTAAATCCACTTTCAGTTCAAAGTCCAGCCCATACAAAACTTGCAACACATTATTGTTAACAACAGCTGCCGAGAATATGTAGGTTAATGTTCAAGTGCATGATGTCAAATGAATTCACATATTAGTGCATGGCTCAATGTATGAAATGGATTTATGCGGCAAAGGCATTGTAGATCCCTTTCGATTCCAAGTCCCCCATACAAAACTTTTAACCAGCTTTGTGTATTCATGACCCATTTGCCAAAATATGTATATAGTGTATGTTCAAATCGTTCCAAGACCATTAGTTCATGATATTACCAAGACCATTAGCTCAATGAATATACCAAGACCATTAGCTCAATGAATATACCAAGCCATTAGACAATGATATACCAAGACCATTAGCTCAATGAATATACCAAGACCATTAGACCAATGAATATATGAAATAGAAATTCTAAGTATGGCAATAATGTTACCATTATGACTAGCATTCAGTTCGGATAAACATATAATTTGCAAATAGTCATGAATGTCATGAAAATAGTTGAGCATGTATCTCCCCCAAAACAGTTATGAAAGCAAGTAAAAGTAGGGGCCATGAAAACTCACTTGGTGGAATGATGCGAAGACAAAAGTGAGATGAAATGTCATGAATGAATTATCATGATGCAAATGATGTCAATGAAATGTAGACTAATCTTAGTCCATATGAAATGTACGTGATGTTATGATCATGAATTCGCCGCTAAACCATAAAGGTTACTCGAATTTGGAACCACGTAAACCAAGTTTCACGATAAATGTTTGAAATAGTTGAGGCATAAATTGTGTGAAATGACCGAGAATGCAGTTTGTCACATTAAGCCATCAAAAAGATTCAGTCTGATTAGGTTGATGTTAGTCTGGAACAGGGTTTTGATGTATGGCTTTCCATTCGAGCAAAACCCTCAAAAAGACTTTTGGTAACCGATTTTACTTAATCCCAACTCATCAAACAAAGGCGTCATCTGATTAAAATTTCATCGGTTTAGGTAACAACTTGTTTCTAGCTCGTCTTTGCAACTCATCAAGCAAAACTCCCAGCGGATCAAAACAAGTGGTTTAAAAAAAATCTTTTGAAAATTTGGCTCGATGCGAATTTATACACATATAAGCCTACTACTCCTTCATTGCATGATTCTTCTGAATTAGACATATGGTGATCAGTATGTATAATTTAGGAGTAACTATGCAATGCTTGGACTAATCGACTCATATGATGTTGGTGTTGAGTCAATGATGTTAAAATTGTGATGAACTCGAGGAGAGACATGGAAATTAATGGATTAAAATGATAGTTGAAGTAAAAAGAATAAAAATCCCATTAAAAATGATAACAAATCGGAAGGAAAACAAAGTCTGATAGATGAGAATATTTTAGCAGTGGTTTATCAAGCAGAAATACATCTTAGGTTATAAAGATTCGGATCTGAGGAAAACATAAACTTAGTACGACATAGTACATAAG
This sequence comes from Chrysanthemum makinoi, assembly GCA_910596185.1. Taxonomy (NCBI): domain Eukaryota; kingdom Viridiplantae; phylum Streptophyta; class Magnoliopsida; order Asterales; family Asteraceae; genus Chrysanthemum; species Chrysanthemum makinoi. The sequence continues at coordinate 119,705,722 of OU343221.1, read as the reverse complement.
GAGAAATAAAATTTGTTAGTTTAGAACTTCTTAGGTCTTCCGCGTCGTTGATACCTTGACGAGCTCCTCTCCTCCTTCCTTATATACATTCCATGAGCACCTTCAAATTGTTGACCTTGGTTTTTGAGGACATTGGTTCGATAGTGTCTATGCTCCCATATCACGTAACATGTAACCATGGCCGACTCTACAATTCCTTGCAAGGTGTCCCGATTATGCTTGACACTTGTTTCCTAGCGTGACAAACCGTTATGATGATACTTACATCGATTACATAGTGGGTAGGTTCGGCACAACCTCGCACTTCTATTGGCCTTGGCTTAACATATACTAATGGTTTCTTGCCCTCTTCTCTGTTGTTGATGATGGTTAGTGTTGCGGTTTTGGTTGTTGTTGTTATAATCTCCTTAGTGCGTTTCCAATTTCCTTTTGTTGTTGTTGAGTTGGTTATAAATCGTTGTTGTTGTTGTTTTAGTTATGTGGTAGTTGGTGCGGTTGTTGGTATTGTTGTTACGGTTGGTGTGTTGGTGTTGCTTCTTTACTACTTGTGCCATGAGCTTTGAGACAAATCAATAGCTTCCTCAATGTCGTTTTGAATTGAAAAGAAGTCACATAAGCCTTGAATAATCTAGAGTCCTTCATGAAACCTCCGGTAGCTTTTCATTATCGAAACCATAGATGGGCATAACACGGCCAATTCTTGGAACCTTGAATATAAGTATCAATGTCGGTACCGATAGTTTCCAACTCATAGAATTAGGTCTCCAACTTCTTCACTTCCGTGCGAGGACAAAACTTTTTGTTACTAAACCCTTGAATTGCTCTCCAAGTAAGCTTGAAAGCATTTCTCTATTCCATCGGTTGAGCATATGAGTTCCACCATGACAATGCTCCATCGATGTGTTTCGTAACAAATTTGACCTTGCTACCATCCGGACGGTTACATAGCAAAAACACCGATTCAATTTTTCAAACCATCGAACCATGGCGTTGGCTCGCGGTACCTCTAAACTTCGTGGGATCTCCACTTTTGAAATCCTTATACGAACAGTTTTAACTTCGGATCCTCCTTGCATTTCCGATGCTTGTTATTAGCAAGCTAGCATTTCTGGCTGACAATCGCTGACAACGGCGGCCCGGCGGCCGTGACACCGTTCCCTTCCGGTTCTTAGAGCATGGCTGTATATCATTCACCAACTTTTGAATAGCCGCATGGGTCATTTTAAATTTGTGTGGCTTTCTTGATTGCCATATCTTCTTTCAAAACAAAGGAAATGTGAGACATTAGCAAATACGATTATTAATAATGACGCTCAAGGAAATGTGATAGAATGATAAGTTGAGTTATCTTTCAAAATAATCGACGGTTTCCTAAGGAATGGATTATGATGTGTTGTAAGTGCTTCAAATGTATGGTGGTTTAGTGACTTAATGTGTGAATAAAGTGTAACTCGACATGTTAGTGGTGAAACAAAGGAGTGAGAGTGACTCGCCTTATTTAAAGGTTTATCTCGGTATACAACGTTATCGGTGATGAGTCGATTGATGTGAAATTGTGATAGAATGACAAGGAATTCTCGCATTAGAGTATGAAGAAAGAATAATGGAATGGGCATTTAAAGGCATCCATGTGACAATCGATATGAAATGAAAGTAAATAACTTCGAAAAAAAAGTAATGCGTATAAACCGCGTAGTGAACATGCACTTGTGGTGAAAATGATGAGATGCTAAAATGATGTAGTTATAGTCTAGGGTCAATGATGCAACCTAGTTCTCTATAACCGAAGCTCGATGCTGTCACATCACCCAATTACTGTTTTTGCGTAGGAATGGAATTCACGGGATTGACTGTCATAGCATCACAATCACTGATTTATATTGAACGACCTAAAGTGTCGATTTGAAAAGAACATCGTTTGATTTAATAAAACAATCGAGAGTTTACAAAGTAGGTCCCCGAATGAAAATCAACTTGTGCGGAAAAATAAGTTTGTTACAATTCAACGATGTTTTAAAGTGCAGTAAAACCAGAATTGAGACTGGCGTCGTCACCCGCGACTCCATGATGTGTCCAAATGCATGCCATGAAGTGAATGCCTTAGATACACGAGATAAACATGCTAAAAAGAGTCAACACAAAGGTTGAGTGAGTTCATAGAGTTTGAGTTGAAATGTAAAAGCCTTTCAAAATCGATTTTATCAAGTGAGCATTATATCGTTGAAATGTAAAGACTTCCAAAATCGTTTATGTAGCAAAGGCATTGTAAATCCACTCAGTTCCAAGTCCAGCCCATACAAAACTTGCAACTTTATTATTGTTCACAACCAGCTGCCAGAATATGTATTGTTAATGTTCAAGTGCATGATGTCAAATGAATTCACATAATAGTGCATGGCTCAATGTATGAAATGGTTATGCTAACAAAGGCATTGTGAATCCACTTTAGGTTCAAGTCCACGCCCATACAAAACTTTGCAACACTTATTCACAACCCATTGCCAAAATGTATATAGTGTATTATGTTCAAAATCGTTCCAAGACCATTAGTTCATGATATTACCAAGACCATTAGCTCAATAGATATACCAAGACCATTAGCTCAATGATATACTTAGACCATTAGACCAATGAATATACCAAGACCATTAGCTCAATGAATATACCAAGACCATTGAACCAATGAATATATGAAATAGAAATTTTAAGTATGGCAATAATGTTACTTAAGTATGACTAGCATTGATTAGGATAAACATATAATTTGCAAATAGTCATGAATGTCATGAAAATAGTTGAGCATGTATCTCCCCTAAAACAGTTATGAAAGCAAGTAAAAAGTAGGAACCATGAAAACTCACATGGTGGAATGATGCGAAGACAAAAGTGAGATGAAATGTCATGAATGAATTATCATGATGCAAATGATGTCAAGGAAATGTAGACTAATCTTAGTCCATATGAAGTAATAAATGATGTTATGATCATGAATTCGCCGCTAAACCATAAAGGTTACTCGAATTTGGAACACGTAAACCAAGTTTATGATAAATGTTGAAATAGTGAGGCATAAATTGTGTCGAGAAATGACCTGAAAGTACGGGTTGTCACAATACAGGAAGGGGATGCGGTTTCTCATGACGAGGGATGCGATGCAAGGATGGTACGAATTCAGGGTTACAATGTTGACCACCATCATTATTATCGATTCAAGAGCCGTGTTTGGGGTACGAAACAGGCCTCGTGTATTATTCAATATGTAACATAAACTTGTATTAGCTTTATTTGTAAGTTATCATTTATTATAATCGGTGTATTTACGACAAACGTGAACTTCATATCTGAGAGAATTGCGGTGAATTCTTGAGTGTGATAGGCGGGAAGCAACTATTAGGATAAATTGTGGACCGACTACTTTATGGTTCCTGTGGTCCGTGTGGCGGTTCCTAATGCGGACGATGAATCTGACCGGATCAAAATCTATGGAATATTATTAAGTGGATAATGGGTTTGCAAGTTGGACAGATCGTGGTGTTTACAAAAGAGCATAACACGTAGATACGAGGTTGATGGCTTTTAACTTTAATGGAAGTCCACATACACCGATTCATTTCTATGGTGCAACACCAGCGCATCACATACAACCGCTATAGAGTTTCGCGGCGAAGGTGATCTTCATATTTATATGCAAAATTAGTTGATTCGATATATATATCTTTATAGAATTCGTTACTTTCAATTAATAAAAGTTTATTGATATATTAGTGTTGTTTGATATATAGTATTAGGAGTTATTATAACATGGTAAGCATTTGCGGTGATGACGGATGAAGCACATATGTCGTTGAGGTCATATAGATCACTTTGGTGGCGAGAGACACATTCTATAAGAGTTACTCTATGATTCTGAGTATGAAAAGACTCGTAAGTATTTTTGTTAGGTGTAAAATCGTATTAGAGTGACACGTTATTAATGTTTACTGAAGAAGTACTTAATCATATATGTTATCGATGGTTTATCGAGACCATACCTGAGAATTCTTGGAACACCATCCAATGCATACGTGCGAATTTGTTATGATGATACACAATTCATGGAAAGAACTTTTCTTTGTGAAGATGGAGTTTCATAAAGAGGATCTGGAAGGACAAACCATGAATGTGTGTTTGGCGAATGGAGGGAGTTTGCAAATGATTGTCATTTTGGGTACAACAAAATGATCAGGTTCAAGTTCATGCACTTGATTACGATATGGTGGCGATGGGGAGTGCCTGTGTTTCCGCGTATGCTAAAAACACTCTTGTTATTATGTTCGTGTTTTGGATGTTTAGTATGGTCTGAACTAATGTTATTTTGGATGGTTAGTATGTTATGAACTAATGTCCTTTTAGTCTATGTTTTGTTACGTTAACTTGGTATGGTCAGGTTATTTGCTTTGGGTTGGATTATGAAATGGTGTATTTATTATTAGATAAATCGATTGGTTTGTAAAACAATTATCGGTCGCATTTTAGTCTATCCTTTTCCTTCAAAATGTGTCTTCTTCATCCTTATAGGAATTGCATATCCATTGCTATTTTTTTTGTTGGTGGTATTATATGTTGGTGAGGAAGTTGAATAGCATATCCATTTGTATTGGGTAAGTAAAGGTTGAAAAGTTTGTTAGTAGTAATTTTAGTATGAGATTCGAGATAATAATGTTGTCAAATTACAGTAGGATGAAATGACTAATGTGTGAGATTCGTAACTGTTATATCAGATATATCTTCTCAGTGTTGTCCCATATGTGATAGGCTGGAAGTATTGTTTATCACTTTGCTTGTGTAGTTCTTATTTGATAAGGAGTAAGGCTTCACATCCGTAAAAGTGCTTGAAAAATCTATATGTAATGAAAATGAGATAACAATCACACTTTTTATAATAAACGTTCAAGACAATTTGTTTAAACATATGAATAAACTTATTGATAATAATGTTAACTTAAGAGCCTACTATTTGAGAGGACAAATCTTCAACACAAACATTTGATGCAATGGATTCCTCGTTGTCATCATGATACTCCAAAATACGATTGTAGTCTTTCTTAATGCAAATCCATTCATCTTTGTCCTCATCAACACAATATTGAAGATCAATAACCTTACCCAATCCATAATTGTCTTCCTTCTTAGCATGGTGTAAGCATTCTTTATTGTCCTTGATCCATTTGCATTTGTCATAGTGAACATCTACAGACATAGACCATTGATTTTCACCGAACCAATTTTGGTGACTTTGTGACATGCCATCTTCTCGGATACATCCTGCAAGTAGTTGGATATAAATAAGTCGAAATATGCGGTTATAAAATTCATTATGTTTTACTAATGTATATAATACCATTTCATCATCTGAAGTATGATAACAGTGGATCTTCAATCCAAAATTCATCGGTGACCTTGAGATACCTTGTTGTTTGTATTGTCATCAAAAACATATTATGAATTCATGTTACATATATCCAAAAATAATGTATTTTTCAAGTACAAACTTTAAAAAATATGTTTTACCTTGGGTGCCTTGTCATGATCCATATGATACTTTCTAATGGAGTTTTAGAAAAAAGTATTTGATTGGTATTTTTGTGTTGATGATCCTGTTTATATAAGGTTTCAAATTTTTGTTATAACTGGAAATGATACTCTTGTATAAATATTTGTAAATGGAGATTAAAACATACAATTTGAAATTTATTAGTATAATTGCGTTTTTTAGAATGCATATATATACTATGACTTCCCAAAAAGTTGTAAAGATATGTTTCTATAAAATTTGCAAATATATATTCCAATTATGAGATTTTCCCAAAAAAAATTGTTTAATTTTTATTTTAGGAAATGATATGTTTTTTAATTTTTTTTTAATGTAGTGTCATATTATAAACAAAAGTTGAAGTGTATAAGTTGTATTTTAAAGGAAGATTGTATGAAATCAACTTTAAAAAAACTCGTTTATTGTAAGAAGATTAACAAATTTCGTAAATTTTGGAATTTTAATGTCAGAAAGTTATGTACGTATGTAAGAAAGTTAACAAACTTTTGTAAAAAGAAGTCATATTTAAAGCGACATCTATATTTACAATACTATTCAGGAAGTGTTCATCACAAAAAGTATTATACTGCATATACTAACTTTAAAAAACATGCCTTAACTGCATAAAAGAAAGGGTCTAATAATTTATATCTTCTCCAAGCAAACCATTACAAATAATGGTATACTATAAATTGACAAAATAAACGACCCAATGTCAAATCCCAAAAGCAATACCAAAAACAAATGTCCTGGAAACCAAATTCTTGAAATAAAACAAAGTAGCCTTATTGTGAAGAAGATATATGATCTTTGTAGTTTGTTACTCCTTCTAGCTTGACTTGAAGAAGAGGCCTTTTAGACATCCTCGTTTCATAATCCACTTCATCAAAATCATCAAGGTCAATGACACTTACGCTTGCACGGAGCTTCTGAACCATCTTCGGGCGAGGGTGCATCTTTTCCTGGGTGTTTCTTCTAGGTTAAAGGACAGTTTCATAATTTCAAGTTGGTGGATGTAACATTTGCAAAGGGAGTTTGAAGTACATCATCATAATCACGTAAAAGGTCTTTATTTAGACAAAAAAGCAGAGGAGCATAACATGTATCGTTTATTACAAAAAAAAAGTAGTTAAGGCAAACCTCTGTGATGAAGTCTTTTTTAAAGAACTTGATCATTTCAGCATCATTGGACATCTTCGTCACCGATAAACATGATTGTTGCTTATGTTCCACTCTGTATAAGTAAAGCGAAAGTAACTTTTTCCAACAATTCCATTTATGAGCTCTTCAGGGAAAATGTCTTGCACCGGTCCATACTTCTCTCTCTCAATTTGTAGCATGGGACACCAACCAAAGTATTGATCATATCATCAAATAAAAGTAGAGAAGCGAGCCGTATCATCAATAACTCGTACGATAACTTTGTACCTAAAATCATAAGCCCCAAATATATGAATTAATTTTTTCGCTCAAATGGATTATGGGACAATAAAATGACACATATTGTGATGGTAAATATTGTAAGGTAATGTTAGTTCATACTTTGGTCCTACGTGGGTCATTTTTTTATGGTCCTTGCAACTCAAAAGCTGTATCTTTGCCTTTCTGCTTTGGATGACTGTATATTTTTGGATGTAGATCCCTCCTCATCATCGTCAACTGGTTTTGCTATCCTACCACACCGTTTGCAACCAATATACGTCCAACCAAACTCTTGGTTTATTTGTGAACCTTTCCATAAACTAAGCATTCATATTCCTAAGGAAAATATTATAGGATAAATATTAATTTAAAATGCATACGATTAAGTGATTAATATATGTGATGCAATGTCATAACCATGATGTGACGTGTTTTAATCCTATGAATTGCTGAAGCTAAATGACACTTTTGGATGATATCCGAATGTTTAACAAAACACATGAAATATTGAAGGGAAATAACTATAATTTTTATGCTATAACATAAACCGTATATAATGTTGCTTTGTGCCTAAAGAATACAGATTGCATCAAGGATATTCCAAGCATATTCTAAACACACAGTGATGTATGCTATTTTTAATGTATGTTTTTAAAGATAAAGTAGCATTGTGCGCTCTACAATAAAATGATTTAACTTAGTAAGTCAATATGGTGAAACAGAATGTGATGTACCATAAATCATATATAAGTATGCGATAAAGATATGGTATGCATATAATTACAGATTGGAAACTTGGAATTCAAGGCAGGACATTAAAAACGTCTAAATTGTAAAACAAATTCAATCAGAATTTTGACTACCATATGCTAAAACATTGATTTTTATGCAACCTAATCATATATAAGCAATCTCTAAGTAGTTGTTCTGCTACAAAACAAACAATTTGTACTTGAAAATCCTACTCCTTGTATGTAAACTTAAATCAACATCCATTAATATCTTACCCAAGCAGATTCAAGAATAGAGCCAACCATTTTTTTAATTGCACCACCAAACAAATCATCATGTAAGTTCTTTCTTGTTGGAGTATAGACACTTATAGCATGCTTCTGGAATCATAACCATCGACTTCACGATATCACTTATCAACAATTGTGAAATATAAGCATTGAGATTTTAAGGCTATAACATTCAAATACAAATAATATTATACCTCTTCCTGAAGGCATGAATTTGGCAAATCGGCATCAATATGCGACTTAGTAGCAAAAACTTGACATTGTAGGTTTTAGAAACATGAATAATAGGATTGAATTACTAAGGCAGAGATAACAAATATACATCCAAGAACAATATGTACTTACTATTGAAATATTTGCCTCTTGCAAGTTGAAGGATCATAACCACAGTTTAGATGATTAGATTTATCAGCCTCTGCTTGAATTTATCCGCCCATTCATCAAAGAAACAGCACTCTAATTGTCCACCACTGGTTATCAATAATTTAATGAGAATATGGTTGGAAAACATACAGATATACTTAATAACAGGTAATATGTTTTTAAAATATAGCTGAAAAGGGAGTTAATCAGAAAGCATACTCCACATCTTGTAGCGGGGCAGGTTCTTACGATTTTCTCTTTCCATACGACTTCGAAGGGAGTGGCTCGAGAAATCGATACTACAGTACCAATGACATATGTAATTGAAAGGATAAAAAATGAGTACGATATATAACTCTATGTATATATTAAAGGGATTATTATTGTGATATTACTTACCAACCATATCCCTTTCACCAAATGCTTTGAGGTGAAAGTTCTGAAATGGTTCAAAGCAAAAACCACGCACATTATTGTTAAATGAGTTGACTCTAGTAACTGCTGTGTTTTCAAAAAGCTAATTTTGAATCTGTGGTTAAGCAACGGGAATTTGCCACCGTTCTCGCCAACCCCAAAATTTGAAATCTTATAGCAAGAGCCTTCATCAAGAATAGCTATGAACTTTTCATTTGGATGTTCTAATACTCGCTTGGATCTTGTTACCCTGCAATAATGGATATAATATTGTGTGACTGATATAATCTATTGAATTAACTAAAGTTAACAGTTTAAAGCATAATCTAAATATGATACAACACTCATTAGGAATTAAGCGTAATAAAGCATATTCTAAATAGCATACATCATTCATTACAAACACAAATTCAAACATAAGCAACATCATTATAAGGTTATTTTTCAACATATATTAAAATAGTAAAGAAACACGTGGATCTTGCGAGAAGTTTCTAAACCCCAAGTTTCATTGGGTTTTCCTTTGGATGACTTTTCGGATACTAATGCATCTTGCAAGAATGTTAACATCATCCATCATAGGGTCGATATCCACAAGCAATGTGATTTGTTGGTCCATTGTTTCAACTGCACAAAAACATAATATTATATTAGAATACTTATTACACGTGACTTTTTAACACAAACATATGCAATGATTCAAACAATGAATGACTACATCCATGACTTGATAGCTTCAATAAATTAATGAATGATAACTTCAAATAGCAATGACTACAATGCGACACACATAAACAAAATTGAAACTTCAAACACAAGCTACACATTTGCAATGACTTGCAAAGTTCACATACATGTTATTATAGGAAAGATGGTGATTTTATAAATGAAACTGAATATTAGGTTAAATGACACACATTTAGGTTTACAACAAAGGCAAGGATTTCAATTATTAAATTTTTCCCTATAATCATGGATGATATGGTTCATTTTATTAATTAGACTATATTTTAAAAAAATATAAAATCAAACTTTCCAACATTAAGGCTCATAATTTATACAATTAAAATAGTTGTCAATCATACAATATTTCAAACAGACAAATTTATATGAATTATAATAGGCAGATTAAAATAACAATAAAAAAATGCATTGTAATTAAGGTTGGAAAAAGCGTGGATTGTTTTTTATCTTAATTATAACAATAAAAACTGAAAAATATATAAAAAATGCATTATAATTAAAATAAAAACATCACGGATTTTAGAAGTGTTTCAAAACAACTCACCCCCAAATTGAAGGAATACGGATTCCATGCATTATTTTCGGCGATTTGCACAACATTAGGGTTCGAACACATCCAACTATTGGGGGATTTGATTTTGGGGGAATTGTACATAATTAGGTTGGGATATGATTGTGATCTGATATGAACAAATTTTGGTAACATATTTGTTTAACTGTACTTGATAATAATTTATTAAAAGCACACTTCTCATCACTCAAGGTGGTTTTGGTAGTATATTTTATTTTAATTAAAAGCCCATTTCAAACAGACAAATTCATATAGTATGAGGAGGTTTGATCTTTAACTAGTTTTGCTATCCTACCACATTAGGGAGAGGAATTAACAAATTTTGGTAACAGATTCGTTACTGTTTATCCCCTACACATAAGTATGAGGAGGTTGAAGAGCCTTTATTTCATCTGCGTATTGGAGATTAAGCTGCACAATAAATGTATAATGTATCTTAGGTCAAGCATGAGTCACAAGATAAACAGTATATGTGCAACATGCAAGTAGCCAAGAAAACTAACCTCGTGTCCAAAACCACTGTTGATACAATCAGTAACAGGTTTTGAGTCCAAATCCAATTTAAGTTTCCCACTCAGTGTACTTCCCTTCAAAAGTTAACTTTTCACGCAATAGACAAAAGGAAAGTAGTCACCCTGCATCAAAACTCGTGTTAGAAACAGCAATATCACAAAGTAATAGAAAAGAAACCACATTATTTATGCAAATAGTTGAAGCTCAGTTGTGGCTATTTTTTTTTACCCTTGCTCTAACAAATGCCAGACATCATTCTATCCCATGCTTACTGTTATGAACCTCTACTTTTTTTTCTTTATATTATAAGCTATGTTTATAAACTTATATAAGCAATTAGCTCAAGTTGATATGATCATAAGCAAAAAGAACTGAGATTATGAGCTTTTCTAATTTAAGTAAGCACATGAGCCTGAAAGTTAAGATGATCCAAACATTCCGTAAGTTGACCCATTGACAAGTAAATAGGTCGAGATTGCCATTCAAATAAAATGACAATCATATTATCAAACAGACAAATTCATATATGGTTTTGCTATCCTCTCCCTAATATGGGCATAGGTTGTGGCTTTTATACTGTACTTTATTATTATTATTATTATTATTATTATTATTATTATTATTATTATTATTATTATTATTATTATTATTATTATTATTATTATTATTATTATTATTATTCTTTTTGTATTTTAATATGATTGTATATATTCATATACATGATCTGGATTTTATTTTATTTGATATTTAAGTATGTTTGGCCAGATTTTAATTTCAATAGTTGTATTGTTTAGTAAAGTTGTTTGTAACTAAAAGTGTTTAAGTGACACATGAAAGTAGTTGGAATTAGTTTTGTTTAGGTGGTATCATTTGAAGGATGATGGAATCGTGCCTGAAAGTGCAAATAAGTACTTTATTTAGATGGTTTGCCAAACAACGTTTTGTGATTATGTGTGTTTTATTAACGCGATAATACAAAATGGAATCCCAAACACCACGTTGGTATTCTTCATTTTTAACGTTTTAGTCACTATGAATATATTATGAAAAGTCCATTGATCGGTGTGTATTAGTTGAATTGATTTTGATCAGGTAAATATTAGTGTTTAAGTAAATACTTAATTATACATATATGAATACAAATGATTGCAATGAGGAAATTTAGTGTAATTCCTTTTTAGACACAAAATAACCAAAATGAATGTAATAAAAAGATATGTGGTTTGGTGTGGAAATTTGAATGATGGTGAGTGTTCTGATTATTGATAAAGATGATAATCCATTTCTTTCGGTATCGAGTTAATTCTCATAGAAAAGAGTCATAGATGTAACAGTAAGTATGTAAGGTAGTTGAAAGCTTTTGATCATGTCTGTTGGGACCAAATAATATAGCAGCCCCACACGATCTAAATTCATAAATGGTTGACTACGAAGTAGTAAGTACTATCACATTGTTATTAAACGGTGCCGGTTTACTACTTTCTTATTGTTATTATATGTTATCTCTTACTGTTCTATTATACAATCACGCTGATAAAAGAAAAAACTAAAGACTATATATATAACTCTGTAACTTGCTAATGTGAATATACATTGAGAAGTAGTAATTCTAGATGAACAAAAAAACACCTACCTATACATCAGATGCCTCTTTAGTTGGTGAAGACATTAAGAATGGTTAACTCATTAGCCCAAAAACACAACCTGCTGTAGCTTTGAAATTACAACGCAAGACTGTAGACACTTGTCTTTATGTGTACCATAATTGGACTGTATGTAAATTAGCAGTTTTGTGGGAATTTTGACTATGGGAATTTTTTCAAAAGTTTTTTAGTAGGAGATATTATAATCTGAGTTACATAACCATGTGTTTGAAGAACTTATCTAGCGCACAGTTTAACTCCACTTGAAAAACAGTAAATATTCCTCAAATGTCATTTAAATGTACTAAGACCATTTCATTTTGTCTATGTTGCAGCATGGTGAATGGGAATATATTCTTAATACCGTAGAGGCCTGTGCTATTCATACCTGGCCTGCTGTGGTAAGATTGATGCATTCGCACGAATATGTTACAGATTCTTTGTTTATTCAACCGTCATCCATAATGTTCTATTTTGTAACGATTAACATGAGCAAATCAGAAATATCAGCTTCAACTATTTGCATAAATAATGTGGTTTCTTTTCTATTACTTTGTGATATTGCTGCTTCTAACACGAGTTTTGATGCAGGGTGACTACTTTCCTTTTGTCTATTGCATTGAAAAGTTAACTTTTGAAGGGAAGTACACTGAGTGGGAAACTTGTTTTGATAAATTGAATTTGGACTCAAAACCTGTTACTGATTGTATCAGCAGTGGTTTTGGACGGGTTAGTTTTTCTTGGCTACTTGCATGTTGCACATATACTGTTTATCTTGTGACTCATGCTTGACCTAAGATACATTATACATTTGTGCAGCTTATCTCCAATACGCAGATGAAATAAAGGCTCTTCAACCTCCTCATACTTATGTGTAGGGGATAAACAGTAATGAACACTATGGATATGCTTAAATCTCTGAAAGTGGTGGACACTTCGGTCGAATCAATTCGTGGTTCTCCGAATTATTCAATGAACATTCGAAGATAATTTTCTACATTTATGTTTTATTAGAATGTTTTGTGAACGAGAGAGAACATAAATAACGACCAAATAACCATATATCATGAAGATACGGGTGCTTGCCAAGGTAGTTTTGAGTTTCCAACTTGTCAATTTAGTCCCTCAATTTACGAAAATTAATTTTTAGGATTTTTGACATAGCTCGACCCTGTAGAACTGCGCCCTTGGACAACCCTTTACCAGGGCGCTGCCCCGGACCCCGATCCTTAGGGAACTGCCTAAGATCATAATAAACTCAAGTAGGTGTGCACTCCGCACCTCCAAACCTAAATGATGTCTTATTATGATGAAATTGGTCAAACAAGTTAATCAATTACACTAAAATGTCCAACATTCCTCCCCTATTTCAGTGAAATCCTTGATTAACTAAAACAAGTTATCTCAAAGAATCAAACTATTGAATAAATGAAATGTGCATGACGATTGAATTTCACATTAGCACATTACATTCCAAATATTCGAATACCCGGTGTCGCTTAGGATTGAACCCTGGGAATTCATATGAATACACAAAGATAATGTACACAAAGTTTACATACATAGTAGTTCTATCTTGACACTGTTTTTACTAGCCTATGTACTTATCCTTCATAAGCATGTCAAAGCCAAGTCCCAGCTTCTTGAAGCGGCTAAACTTCATGCTCATATAGGTAGCTCTTTTAGTCTTGCACCTACAACGCAATTTGTCAAAAGAGCCATTAAGAATATATTCATTCAACCTCCCTAACTTGTAGGTCTGAACACATACCTTGGGATGATTCTTCTAATGTGTTCCAATCTCTAAATATTAAGCCTTCCACATTGAATTCAGCACCTAGCGTCATACTAGATGGGAATTGGGTATCTTGATATGAGATTTCACGATGGACTTTAATCCCATCCCTATAGCCGAATTTTTCACGAGATCTCTATTCAACCCTTTGGTTAAATGATCGGCTAAATTGTGTTGTGTTTTCACAAACACCACATATATCACACCATTCGTGATAAGATCACGTATCATGCTATGTCTAACACCTAAGTGTCTAGACTTCCATTATATACTTGACTTGTATGCCTTAGCCAAAGTAGCTGCTATCACATCGATAGAAATGGATGATATCAGTTTAGGCCACAATGGAATTTCATAAATTAAGTTCCTTAGCCATTCAACTTCTTTACCAGCTGCTGCTAATGCCACAAACTCATATTCCATTGTTGAATCAGTTATGCAAGTTTGCTTCTTAGATGCCCAGCAAATGGCACCACCTCCAAGTAGGTATACCCAACCACTTGTGGAAGAATGATCTTCCTTATTGGAAATCCAACTTGCATCTGAATAACCTTCAAGAACAGAAGGAAATCCATTATAAGTCAAACCATAATCCATTGTTCCTTTCAAGTACTTAAATACTCGATTAATTGCTTGCCAATGGATTAAACTGGATTGTGAGTGTATCTACTCAACTTTCCAACACAAAGGCTATATGGTCTAGTACTTATCATGGCATACATAGAGATCCAATAGCCCGAATATTCAAGTTGATTCACGGCAACACCTTTATTAGGCACAAGTTTTTGTTGTGGGATCCATAGGTACCTATTGGAGAACAATCTTTGATTAAATTTATCAAAAAATCTTCTCAATATAATGTGATTGAGATATAGTAATGCCATGTTCTCCACGTATGATCTTAATGCCAAGAATCACATCAGCCTCCCCATGTCCTTCATCTCAAATTTAGAGGACAAGAACTCCTTAGTTGTATCAACTTGATCTTGGTCAGTACCAAAGATCAACATGTCATCAACATACAAGCAAATGATTACTCCTACCGAAGCATCAAACTTGCTGTATACACACTTGTCTACTTGGTTTAATGCAAAACCATTAGACAAGACAACATCATCAAATTTCATGACCCTTTGGGGAGCTTGCTTCAAACCATAAAGAGACTTAACCAATTTACAAACCTTATTTTCGTTAGCAGGCATGACAAAACCTTCAGTTGTTTTATGTAAATCTCTTCATCCAATTCACCATTCGAAGAACGTTTTAACATCCATTTGATGAATTACAAGATTATGTATAGCCGCAAGTGCTAACAATAATCTAATGGTGGTAATCTAGCCTTGAGGGCATAAGTATCAAAGAAATCAATACCTTCTTTTTGTCTAAAGCCGGATAACCAATCGGCTTTATACTTGTCTATGCTTCCATCCACCTTCATCTTCCTTTTGAAGATCCATTTACTATTCAATGGTTTACAACCGGGTGGTAAATCAGGCGGTTTCAAGTATTATTGTGCATAATAGAATCAATCTCATCTTGGATTGCCTCTTTCCAAAATGCAGCATCCCTTGAAGCCATAGCTTCACTGTAGGTCCTAGGATCTTCATCAACATTGAAACAATATTGATATTGAAATTGAATTTCATTCCTTGATCATTCGACCAAATATATTTGGAAATCATCACCAAAAGATTTGGTTTTCCTTGATCTTACACTCCTCCTAGGTTCAGAAGGCTCAGGAGGAAAGCGATCCTGGTCGGATGTACCAAAGTTACTAGAACTTGCAATCATGTCTGCATGTTTAGGTAAAGATGTAAACCTATCCTCCCATGAAATCAGCATCTCGTGACTCAATATACGAGTGCGGATACATAATCATTAGGTTCTATGACATAGAATCTATAGCACTTAGAATTCGGGATAGCCAGTAAATACACAATCTATACCTCTTTGACCTATATTATTTATTTTAGGATCAGTCAATCTTACTACAGCTCTACAACCCCAAACTCTGAGATAACTTCGGTTTTGGTACCTTTTGTGCCAAAAGTTCATAAGGGGTTATCTTGTTCCTTTTATTAGAACTCTTTAATAAATAACATCTTTGTCAACATAGCCTCGCCCCAAAATCCATCACTTAGGCCAGAATAGCATAACATGGAATTAACCATTTCTTTTAATGTCCTATTCTTTCTTCGGATACACCATTTTGTTGTGGTGTATATGGAGCGTGATGTATTATACTAGTAGATTGAAAATATCTTTGGATCATAATAATCACCTCCTATCAGTCTTGAAGTGTTTAATCTTCACACCATGATAAAGCTCTACTTCCTCTTTATAAATTTTAAACTTATCAAGAGCTTCATCTTTTGTATGACACAAGTAAACATAGCGATTATCTAGTATCATCAATAAAAGTAACTACATACTTTTTATTACCAAGTGGGTTGAATGAAAATCACACAAGTCCTTGTGTACAAGTTCTAATACCTTAGTATCTCTAATGACATTTTTGGCGAAAGGTTGTCTAGTTATTTTAGTCAACATACAAGTTTTACATTTTCCACCATTCAATTCAAAAGCAGGTATTAGACTCATTTTTGACATGTCTATCATTCTCTTGTAATGTGCGTGTCTAGTCTAGCATGCCATAATTCAGATTTACCACAATTATTGCTTGAGCTAGTAGAAGCCATGCAAAGCAATTATTAACAAATGAAACATCCAAATTTAATTTAAACATGCCATTCAAATATCCAAATCCAATAAAGGTTCCATGTCTTGACAAGATATACTTGTCGCTTTCCAAGACTTGCTTGTAGCCACAATTATTTAATACGATACGGATACTACTAAATTCTTACGAATTCTAGGTACATACACAACATTATTTAAAAGTAAAGAGTTTCCAGAAGTAAAGACTAGATTAACAGATCCTAGTCCTTTAATTGGTTCATTTGCAACATTGCCCATCTTTAACAAAGATCCATCTTCAATTGGCTTAAAGTCCTTGAACCATTGAAGATTTTTGCACACATGACATGTTGCTCTTGAATCCACCCACCATGATAAATCATCATCCTGCACATAGAATGTTTCAAAAATTATTGATACATAATAATTTTCAACAGAATGATCAGTAGGTACCAAAAACAAACATGATTTCTTTCCGGGATCCTTGGATCCACTTGAACCAAACCGTTTTCCCTTTACCTCCACCCTTTCGGACGCAATCTTTCTTAAAGTGTCGGGTTTCCCATTCAACAGGTTACTTTTGGTTTCTTATCGAACCTTTGTTGTTCTTGCCATGAAACTTCGTTTCCCTTTACCACCAGAGGATTCACCCTCCTCCACCATGTTCACGGAAGAACCGACCATGGTTTTAGTACCACCAACAGAACTTTTTCCATATCACGTATGGATTGTTCAATTTGAAATGACTTCCAAGTTCAACCGATTCAATTCCTCTTTCCTATGTTTGATTGTTCTTAAATCTTTTCCAAGAGGGGGTTATCTATGATACTAGAGACGAAATTGATTCATCCATTTTCATATCATATGAAAGCGTCCTAATATCCTTTGCAATTAGTGGTTACATTCCATGATAGTGTCTACCATTTTATAGTTATTAAAATTACCAACTAGTAATTTCTTACTAGACACATCTTCTGCCATATATTTGGCTTCTAGGCAATCCCATAATTCTTTTGCAGACTCTACGTTTTGATAAATATCAAAAAAGGAATCAGACATACCATTAAGAATATGACCACGACATATGTACTCTGCGTTTTCCCACGAACGTTCGAGTCTGTTCCAAGGTTTCATTCTCAAACGACCTCGGGCATGGGGTATTCTTTCGGAACATACCGACTTTCAAATTCGTGAGATAAAAATGCATCTTCTTACGCCATCTACGAAAAATCCTGCCGGAAAACTTCAACTTTGCAAACTTTTCATGTCTTTCATAGAATCAGGGGTTAGATCATCTTAATTGATTCGATCTTTGTAGGGGATAACGATACTTGAACACTATGGATATGCTTAAATCTCTGAAAGTGTGAACACTTTCGAGATCGAATCAATTCGGTTGTTCTCCCGAATTATTCAATCGGATACAATTCAGAGATCGAGAATTTTCGTATGTTTTGTGCGAGATGTTTTGTGAACCGAGAACATAAAATAACGACCAAATAACCATATATCATGAAGATACGGTGCTTGCCAAAGGCAGTTTAGGTTCAACTTGTCAAATTTAGTCCCTTAATTTCCGAAAAATTAATTTTCTGAGGAATTTTTGACATAGCTAAATGATGTCTTATTATGATGAAATTAGTCAAACAAGTTAATCCAATTACACTAAAATATCCAACATTATGTACCATGGGTCACTGTTAATGGACAACCAATCTATGATGTGAGTATTGTAGATATGCCTTAAGATCGTAAAGTACTCTTTTATTATTTTTGGTCAAAATCTGAGTCCCATGCATAAGGTAAATCCGCCCCGTGATCGATAGTTATTATTTTACTTGCGGATTACATGGATTTCATAAGCATCATTTGTAAAGCATACAAAGGCTCTAGCGTGCCTCAAATTTGCCTTGACTTATCCTCCCGTTCTGCTCCAAAACACTTACAAATGCTTTGAATCATGTATGCTACACAGAAGACAATACCATGTCAAAGTCAACTCTATCAAAAATCATCTCATCAGCAGCAGCTTCTTGGATATACAATGTTGGCTTAATTGAATCAATGTAAGCTAAATGGTAAGGTGACCAACTCTTTTCCTAGTAGCTTGTTTTTAAGTGGTTTCGGTAAAGTACTTCGAACTTGTATGATAACTTGAACCGATATTTTATTCATCCACTCGTATCGTTACCGCGGTAGTGTTGGATGAAATGTTATAAACTTCTTGTAAATGGTTAAGTTATCTATAATGCATATCAAGACATTACTATTAGTGTAAATTCCCATGTTGTGATGGTTGTAATTGTTATCTTCATTCATTTGGGGAAATGATTATCTTTGTGAACCATGAGTCTAAAGTATCGTTTAAAACGAAGAAAAAAAAACATTATGAACGTTTTAAACTTTAGAATGTTTGTTTGTTTGAGTTTATGTTTTAGTTGTTAAACGTTATTGGTTTAAACGTAAATGATTATAAACACTTAAAAATTTCCATTGTTTTTCAGTTTTTATTAGCTTAATTCATTAGTGTACGAGGTTTTTGCTATTTTTAGAAAAACGGTTCCTATTGGGATAGACCCGAAGAATGAAACCGGAACCAGAACCAAAAGCAAAAACTATATTCAATTGGTTCTCAATTCCTACTTGTCATAAAATTCGGTTCTCAAATTTATCAGGTCCAATTTTGGTTCTAACTGGCTCGGATCCGTGCTCATCCATAAAATAACGTATTTGGATGGGAGACATGTAGATACGACAAAGAGGAAAGTTATTTTACATATGGGAATGCGTTTGGTATAATCGGCGGGTTTAGAATATGATTTGAATTTGGTATAGAATAAAAGAAAAATATGAAAGAGAAAAATGATAGGGACAAAGATAAGATAGTAATTATCAAGGTTATTAATAGCGTGAGGCGTGGCGTGGCGGCATAATCAAGCCTCACACTTTTGGCCAATGCGAAGCTTTGCGTTTATAAGTGACATAAGCGACACAAGATATGAAAATATTTATATATTTATATCATATTTCATATATATCGAGTTTACAAAAAAATGTGGCATAAGGCAATTGGCGGCATTGCGTGACGACATGACCAAGCCTCCGCGTTTTTTCGAGCCTTTTAGAACCATGGTAATTATACATGAAATGTTATTGTTTTAAATTATTATATTATTTAAAAAGAAGATAGATATAAAGAGAGTTATAAAGAGAAAAGAAGGATGACCCACGATCATCTACTACTTATAATGCTTGTAAGGCAGCTCCACTCTTAATTTTAAGACGCGTACAAAAATTAAGCATGGTTTACAACACTTTAATACACCCAATTTTCAAAATTACAACAAAGTAATCATATTGTATAACAAAATGAAGCGTTGTGTCATTTTAATACCACAATTCTATCAAACAACATTAATACTATTAAAAACACCCATTCACCAAAAATTACAACCATTTAAGTACAATGTACAATAAGCGCAACCAATTTTCAGATTTACAACAAAATAAGCAAAGTGTACAGCAAAATAAGCATGATGTAATTTTGGACTTATTTTCAGACATACAATATTTATTAAAATGGTCAATGTTATTAATGTCGTAATGACTACTACTTATAAGAAAAACATAATGTACAACACTTTAATGCACATAATTTTCATGCATTACAAGACAAGAAGCATAGTGTACAACAAAACACCACATTATTGCTATTTAATGTAGTCAATTATTTAATTGGTAAATAAATACAATTATCTGAGTTATTAAAACACCTCTTACATAAGAAATACAAATTATCAAGCATATTGTACAATCAAATTAAACACAATTCCTATATTAAATTTCACTACTACAAATAATAAAGCACATTATACAAATATTCAAGCCCGAACGAGGGCAACGGGACCTTGGGCGAGAGCGGCGGACCAACGGGCTCGAGCGGCGGAACCGCAGACCCAGCGGGTTCGAGCGAGCAACGGGCAGGGCTATTCGAAATTCTTGATATCGGTAAATTTATTGTTAAAAAGAACATAATAAACTAAATACATTATTCATCGAAAAATTTTATTTCAAAATCTACGGCCTTAACCTTCGAGTACCTGTAGTAAAAAAAAATGAAAATATGATACCACTTAAAATTATAAGATATCAATTTTAAAGATGTCAAACTTTTTTCCTCTTTTTAAATAACATACCAAACAATTTATTTATCTTTCACACCTTTTCTTAATTCTCAAATACCTTATACCGGGGCCTTAATTTTTCTCATATATCAAGGAATCATCCTCACCTTTTATTTAAGAAATCAATAACTGAGATTAAAAATATTTTAATATTTCAACTAATTTTTATAATTTAAATATCTTTTAAACCGTTAATCGTTAAGCGAAAACAATTACACCACCGCGACGAACATTTAATTATGTTTCTATAAACAGGCACTTTGATATACTTTTGAGGAAAAAAAATCATTTTTTTAAACTTTTTTTCACGTTTTTTTTTTTTTTTTTGTATTTTTTTTCTTCGTTGTTAAAACTTGCATGAGAAATCACATATGATTAAACACTAATTTAAATATTCTAATAACATCACATGTGATTTAGTGTTAAATCACTTATAATATGTAATATCACATGTGATATTATTATAATAATCAAATTAGTGGTTAATCATATGTGATTTTTCATGCATATTTGTTAACAAAAAAAAACATAAAAAAGTGAAAAACACGATGATTTTTTTTTTCCGAAAGCATATCAAAGCGCCTATCTATAGAAAGATAATTAAATGTTGTTAGCCCATATCTTTGTAGATAATTACAAACTGATTTGTCCATGTGTAGATAATTACAAATTGATTGTGTATATCAACTAATTAGCTGTAATTGTAGATTGAATGGCATTTGCCTTTTATAACCCACGTATTGGGTGTATATATAGGACTCATCCAAAGAGTTGTAATGAATAAACAGAGAAAAAATTCATATGTTTCATCTTTTTATAATATTCTTCATGGTATCACGAGCCTAACCAAAACTCTACACATCCATTTTTTTTCCTCTCCTAACTACGATCTAAACCTTAACCATTTTTGGTGTTGGTGATTTGTGCAAAGGTCACAAATCCACATCGATATATTGGTGTTACTTGTGCTTTGGTCACGAGTCAGTTTGTTAATGTTCTCAACCTCACAGTTTCACTTCATTCAATCAATTACTCATTCACTACCCCTCCAACATGCCTGGATCGGATGCATCGTCTAATCCTCTATCCGAAAAGCTTTCCTCTATCACACATCATCATCTCCTCACACGAGAGTCCCGTCAAACTTGACTGGATAACGGAATTATGGGTCATGGGATTTTTTTTTTTGAACAATTGTGTTATACGTATGAGGTTCAGAAGTATATTCATGGCACACCGCAGTAGTCTTCATCCTCTCCCCGAACATGAAGAAATTAAGAAGGACAAAATTATCCTCTTTTGGATCTTCACCACTCTCTCGGACTCGCTTCAAGCAAGGTTGGTGGTAGCTCGACCTCAATCCGCTAAATAAGTGTGGGACCTCATCACTAACATTGTCAAGGACAATAAAAGACCTCGTACTAACGCTTTAAAAGCAGAGTTGAGATGCTTTAAAAGCAGAGTTGAGATCTCTTAAACTTGGTGATCTAACCATGGAATCATACTTCGGGAAGATTGAGTCGATTGCTACAATTCTAGCAAGCCTTGACTCCACCATTAATGATGAAGATCTTGTACATTATGCCCTAGAAGGCTTGTCGAAAAAGTATGACCAAGTGTGCGGAATCATACATCATAAGGATCCTTTTCCGGATTTCAAGACAACTCGTTCCATGCTAATTACCGAGGAGATGCACTTGAAGTCAAGGTCACTTGCCCTTCCTGTAGACTCCTCCTCTTCATCTCCTTTGGTCCTTATGACCGATAAAGGTAATTCCCGTAACCCTGCGAATCCACAAGTAAAATCGTGGAGACCTTGTTCTAATTATGCAAAGGGGGCATGTCGTTTTGGTATTGGTTGTAAATATGTTCATGATTCTAGTATTAAACCAACCATGCGTAGCAATGAACCTAAGGATACGCATGATACTGAGGAGATATTGATTAAGTTGTTAGGAAGACTGGGGTTAACCGAACACGTTAAAAATGTTCCTGGAACACACAATAATAAAAACGCACCATCTGTTTACTATACACAACCAAATCCAACAAGCAGCCCATTATATCATGCACCTAGCCCAATACCTTATTACTACCACACCCCTCAACACAGCCCAACCCACACCCTTCAAACACCACCAAGTTTTGCAGCTACTATTGCGACCCAACAACCCACTCAGCCTCAATCCCATCAATCCCACCTGACCCATACTGGCCCAACAGCCCATCCCCATGCACATGTTACTGATCATCAGCCCATACATGCTCCAACAGGCCCAACGGCTCCACCTATGGGACACACGGTAACCCCGGGACAGGAAACTATTTTGCCTCATGCATTCAATGCCGGGATACTTCATGATCCCACAACCGGTGCCTGGAATATGGACACAGGTGCGAGCTCACTTCTTAATGCATCTGTTAATAGTCTTAGTATCATTTTTAATACGTGCATGTACCCGTCCGTCTCGGTTGGTGATGGACATTCTATTCCTGTCACCAATACGGGTAATAGTATTTTGCCAACTCCATTTCGACCTCTTCACCTAAATAATGTCCTTATTACTTCTCATATTGTCAAAAATTTAGTATCTGTTCGTCAATTCGTTCGTGAAAATAATTGTACTATTGAATTTGATTCTTTTGGTTTCTCTGTTAAGGATTTCATGACGCGTCAGGTGCTTCTCCGATGTGATAGCACGAGCGACCTTTATCCTGTCACAGCTCCGTCTCCAATTCCTCAAGCTCTCTTAGTCAGTCAACATACGTGGCATCAGCGTCTTGGACATCCAGAAAGCGAAGTGTTACGTCGTCTAGTTTCAAATAATTTAATTTCATATAATAAAGAGAAGCCTCCCGTGCTTTGTCATGCACACCAGACTTGGCAAACACGTCAGACTTTCATTTTCTAGTTCTAATCTTTGTTGTTAATTCTTGTTTTGACATCATTCACTCGGATGTATGGACTTCACCAATTCAGAGTCTTTCAGGTTTCAAATATTATGTATTATTCTTGGATCATTATTCTCATTTTCTTTGGGTCTATCACATTTACTTAACAAATCACAGCGTTTTGTCTAAATTTATATTATTTAAGTAAATATGTTCACCTCAATTCAAGTGTGAAATCAAATCCTTCCATTAATGACCATGGCGGTGAATTGACAAGCATTACCCTACATAAACTATTTGACAATGGCATTGATTTAGTTTCTCATGCCCCCTTATCTAAACCAAAATGGCAAGTCGAACGGATGATTCACACTATCAACAATCTTATTCGAACCTTGCTTTTTCAAGCCAACCTCCCACCAACATTGTGGGTTGAAGCTCTAAATATGGTTGTCCACTTAATCAATATCTTACCCTCTACAGCTATTACCAACGAAATCCCCTGTACCCGAATGTTTGGCCAAAACCCAGATTATAGCCTTATACGCACATTTGGATGCTGATACGCTTACGCAGCGCGTTCGGGATCAAAGGAACTTCCTTTTCTTCGAGCAAGTTTTATAACACCCTAGGCAGTGAACCTAATCGTTGTAGTGTAGTATTAGGGCCAGGCGAAGTATTGATATCGTTCACTAGAGGAATAGGAATGCTAGTGAGAAGTTACTACGCTAAGGTTGGGGTTGAGGAAGATTATTTTTATCTTTTTATGTTTTTAGGAAAAATGGAAAGGTACAAATATCGGGGTTTGGATTTGGGGGTTGGTATTTCTACCGATTACTCTACTTGTCTAATTATCTAATCTAATGGTGTATGTAGTCTATGTCTAATTATTGTGTGCTCATATGATGGTTTAAAGATGTGTTTACTTAGGTTTTATTACTCCTTAATTATCTCCTATTGATGGTTGAATTGCCACGTCCTTATTCTTAATCGTGTTGTGTGTCTAAAGTCGTAGGGTATGCGTTTGTCCCTAACTCTTTGAAACCAACAAAGGGTCTCGTCTACAAAATCTCTAGGAATTATAGACTCTAACTCTAAGGTACTCTTTGGATGGTTTAGCCTACAACTACTCTAGGCGTTATAGTCTAAGGTTCACAAAGATTAATCAAGCATTAACTGCACAACGAATGACCTATCGCATTACTAGATCATTAACAATTAAGATAAGAGACAACGAATCAATATTCAATCATATTCCCTAAGCAAACACACAAGTAAATTAGCCGGACATGGAGAACATGCAAGCATACACACAAATAATTGAAGACATAATTGAATTAATGAAGTAAAACACTTATCTTGATGTAAGATAGGGTTTGGAAGCCTAAAATCTTGTACAAGGCAGCCTTGGTTCGGTTTAGGTTTTACTCCAAAGACTACCACTGAAAACTAAAAATTAGGTATTCTATATATAAGATTACAATAGCGACGGCGTCACCTTATGAATTGTGGCGCCGTGGGTCACCGCATTAGGGTTTCATCTTGGCCACGTTAGTCTTGCGACGGCGTCACCTTATGCATGACGCCGTCCCTAGTCTCGGCGCCGTGGATCAAATCTAGGCGTGCGAGTTCGACGACCTACTCTTTTAAAGCGACACGTCACTTGAAAATAAGCAATTGGCCTAAGGCGACGGCGTCACAGATAACACACGGCCGCGTCCCTTTGTATTTCAACAGCTTGAGTGTCTCGATTCTTGACTTTGGCCATTTTCTTCGTATATCCGCGCCTTTTAGTCCAAATAAGTGTCATTCCAGCAATTTGCCTTCAAGAGACCTAAAAAGTGAAAAGCAACGATATTAAGTAATAACGGATACAAAAGTGATCAAATAAGGGCTTAGCGACCCTCAAAAGGTACAATTTAAAACCTTATCAAATATCCCTACACTTGGTATTTGCTTGTCCTCAAGCAAATGTGCTTTTAGCCAATTAATTTATAAGTTAGGGGTCATGAAGCATTGGTTTAAAACAATCCACAACACATATAAGCCCAGTAAAAGTCATAACAAGCACGGAAATTACATACTAGTACCTCACATGGGGTGTTTGGATACTCACATCTCTGGTGTATATGAAATATAACAAGTTGGAAATGGAAGATAAACACTCATTAAGGTCCTATTACATAGATTACCATAGGCTTGAGACTAGATTAAACCTCCATAAATTTGTAAGCACCTAGGAAAAGACTATCAAAGAGGTCTTTAAAGGGTTGTAATGTTAGGCTTACGGTAGGGAAACAAAGGGTTTGGTGGGATAGGCTATTTAGTGGTGGCAAGTCAAAAATCTTTATGGTACAAGCATACGAAGAATGGCGTTGCTAAGCCAAGACTCGACACTCTTAACTCTAGATAACTGAAACAAACAAACATAAATTTAAAGATAGATGTAGGATGGTAGCCCGTATGTTTTTTTTTACACTCTATTTTTTTCTTTTTCTCTTTTTCTATTTTTTTCGATTTTTTTTTCCATACACTTTTACTCTACCATCCTCTACGGTAACATCAAAATGATAGGGATTTATAGGCACATCCTTACATTTGAGTTTTTATTACTCTAACACTAATTTGACCCGAATTGAAAGATCAAAACACTTGGAGTACATTATTACCTAAATAAAGGGAATTTGAATTTAACGTTCCCTTCCCGTCATTTCATAAACTTTAACTTTTCCCATGAGTCCCAATCGTCCCAAGCGTGTACAAAGGATATTACTCAACTTAGCAACTCATGCAAGCAACTAGATAATTGAACTAAGGGTTTAGGGTGATAACAATAATGCACTAAAAGTGAGTGCATACAGTAGGCTAAGGCGATTTGGGTGTACATTTAGGGGTGGATTGTAAACAATGCTCTTCATTGATATTCGAAAAACGAAAAATCAAGAGAACCGCTAAAAGGATAGGCTCAAAGGGGTTAACTAGGGGTATCGTGTACTAAAAGTGAGTACAACGCAAAGGTGTGGGGAATTACTCAACCGATGTGGAAGAAGTAATTATATTACGGGTATCAAACAAGGGTTATCCTAATGCCTCTTATCATTTAGTTATTCCTAACTACACAAGTGTAGTCTTACTAGCAATCTCAGGATGCATCACAAAACAAGTTCTAGAATCTATTATACTACCGGTTCACACACTAAGCATTAAAGATGAATGCTTTAATTCCTACTAATCTAAGGGTGATCCTCACATTTTGGGTGGAATTTAAGTGGTAAAGGGTTTTTGTGCTAGTCATGCAACTTCCAATCCGTGAGACGCTTTATTAAGACTAATGGCCCACTCCTATATGTCATGAAAAATTAAAAATTTGGTGCCAAAATTACCCTAACCGACATTTTCTCATGGTTTATTACACAAATACAATTGGACAAAGCAAATAATCAAGGATAAGCATAGTTTCAAAGTTCCCGTTTTATTTTCCCTCCCTACACTTAAACTGAACATTTTCCCCAATGTTCCCCGAAAGTATCAAAGATATGATAATGGAAGGTAATTAAAAACGAAAGAAACTAATACTCCCGATTAGCTGGTAGGATCCATGTAAAGTGGTGGTTAAATCCTTTCAAGAAAGAATGTATGCGTGAAAAACTCCTTCCAATCTTATGTATCTTCTTCTTAGTAAATTAAACATGCACACTTGAAGAAAACAAAGCGACCAACGCGTTAAAATCGGCGGTAATAATATATATAAGACTCTATTAAACTAGGATATAATGCTTATGGAATGGATGTTTACAGAATTTCTGGAAAATTAAGACATGGAAAATTCCAAAATTTATAAGTAGCTCGAGAAAAGCGAAAAAAGTAATCAGTTGTTTTACTCCTTCGGCCGTCGGTTTGCGATCTGACGCCGTCGGTTATCGACAAAAACGGTGCGATTTTCGAAAAATTCGGAAAATTTACATCTTTAGAATCTGGAAAGATTTCTGCAAAACATCCATTATGACTCGATACAAGCATTTGACTCGAACAAACACACATATATATCTTTTAATTAATTGAAATTCTCATGTTCACGTTTCTTTTGAAAACGTGTGTAATCCTCCCTACACTTATCTTTTATGTAAAATACTTTTATATGCAATTAAGACGAGGTTAAAAACAAAATAAAGCATTTTTACAAATTTAAACATGAGAATAAGCAATCAATAAAAGATATATGACACTCAAATAAAAATGAAAAACAAATACACATGGGTTGCCTCCCAGCTTGTTGTTTTGTTCGAGTCGAGCGACTCTACCCTTATTTAAGCGATAAGGGAGGTTTTCCTACACTTAAATTTAAGTGCGGGTGATAGTAGCGATACACACCCTTAGGGTGGAAATTTGCTACGTGAGGAGGGGTGATGGGTGATTTATATGCTCAAAGGAGTGTGCTCCATTCATTATAACCTTACCTAATTCTATTGGTGTAGCGGGTGAATCAAATCTCTCTCCTAAAAATGGATCATCTTATATCAACTTCAAAAGATTCTTAGTTAAGGATCCATCTTGACCTAATAAACCGGTTTAAACCCATAATGTTTCTTGTTATCAACCATGAATGGGTGATATAAGTGTGTAAGGTCATGGGTTACTCCTATATTAGCTTCCACTCTACATGGCCTAGAGTCTACCACCTTTATCAAGCAACTACCAGGACTATTTATTTTGATGGGTGGATTGGGGCCTAATTCAATTCCAAGATTCACATCTAAAGACGGGAAAATTGGGTAGGTTTTTGGTTGAGGCTCAGGTTCATCAAAATTAGGAACTTCCCTAGGACTAAGAGAGATGTCATGACAATAAGCATCTAAACCTACATTCTCTAGTGGCATTTGGTCTAAAGGTTCTATATCAATCGGGGTTCCTATAGTCTCTTCTACTTCTTCCGGGTAAGTTATAGGCGATGTGTGTTCCTCAAGTGATAGTCGGGCTTGTGGGCTTGGAGTTTCCATCTTATTCTCCATTATATCTAGATCTCCTAAATGTTCATCATGTGTTTTAGTATGATCTAACCCAAATACACTCCTAAGCATCTCAAATCCTTCTTTGGCCATTTCAAATTCTTGGTCGGATTCATAAGAATTGTTCTCAAAAACTTGACTACTATGTTCTATATGCCTAAAGGATTCCTCACGCGCTTTATCCATTTCCTCAAGTTGTACAATTTGAAGGTTTATGCTTAGGAGGCTTTTCGAAAAATTCTCCGGATGGTGTCACTAAAAGGAGTTGATCCTGACAACGATTGTTGAATAGAAGCCACACAAGTATAGAATATATCAAACCCATCCAACCTTACACCCATCTCCTTTTGGATATCTTTAAGATCACTCACAAATTTATCAGAACAATGAAAACCAACCCGACTTGCGAAATTCAATTGTTCTTCATTTGTTAATGATTCAAATGCAACTTCACTTGCCATAGCGACAAATGAAAAGGGTTTCATGAACACAAACACAAAGAAGGGGGATAGACTACGAGGAAGCTAAAAAATGAGAAAAAAAAATTTACTTGATAGGAATCAAGTAAAGAAACCTAAACGAGGTGGACTACTAACTAGCTATTCTATTCCCAAAGGCATGCAAAGCTTGATAGCTTGGCGTTCGGGGTCAAAGGAACTTCCTTTTCTTCATGCAAGTTTTATAACACCCTAGGCAGTGAACCTAATCGTTGTAGTGTAGTATTAGGGTAAGCCACGGGTATTGATATCGTTCTCTAGGGGAATAGGAATGCTAGTGAGAAGTTACTATGCTAAGGTTGGGGTTGAGGAAGATTATTTTTTATCTTTTTATGTTTTTTAGGAAATGGAAAGGTACGAATCTCGGGGTTTGGATTTGGGGGTTGGTATTTCTACCGATTACTCTACTTGTCTAATTATCTAATCTAATGGTGTATGTAGTCTATGTCTAATTATTGTGTGCTCGTATGATGGTTTAAAGATGTGTTTACTTAGGTTTTATTACTCCTTAATTATCTCCTATTGTGGTTGAATTGTCACGTCCTTATTCTTAATCGCGTTGTGTGTCTAAAGTCGTAGGGTATGCGTTTGTCCCTAACTCTTTGAAACTACCAAAGGGTCTCGTCTACAAAATCTCTAGGAATTATAGACTCTAACTCTAAGGTACTCTTTGGATGGTTTAGCCTACAACTACTCTAGGCGTTATAGTCTAATGTTCACAAAGATTAATCAAGCATTAACTGCACAACGAATGACCTATCGCATTACTAGATCATTAACAATTAAGATAAGAGACAACCAATCAATATTCAATAATTAAGTTTCATATTCCCTAAGCAAACACACAAGTAAATTAGCCGGACATGGAGAACATGCAAGCATACACACAAATAATTGAAGGCATAATTGAATTAATGAAGTAAAACACTTATATTGATGTAAGATAGGGTTTGGAACCCTAAAATACATACAAGACACCTTGGTTCGATTTAGGTTTTACTCCAAAAGACTACACCTGAAAACTAAAAATTTGGATTCTATATATAAGATTACAATCGCGACGGCGTCACCTTATGAATTGTGGCCGCGTCGGCTCGCCGTCACTAGGGTTTCGTCTTGGCCACGTTAGTCTTGCGACGGCGTCACCTTATGCTTGTGGCGCGTCCCCTGAGTCTCGGCGACTGCGGATCAAATCTAGGTCGTGCGAGTTGCGACGACCTAACACGGCGATCCCTTTGTATTTCAGCAGTCTGAGTGGCTCGATTCTTGACTTTGGCCATTTTCTTCGTATATCCGCTCCTTTTCGTCCAAATAAGTGCCACTCCAGCAATTTGCCTTCAAGAGACCTAAAAAGTGAAAAGGAACGATATTAAGTAATAACGGATTATGTTACCCCCAATTATATCCTAGTCACAAACTTGAACCACGCGCCACACCCTCCATCTATTTGGGTCAAGCTTCAAATCATCGTGGGTATCGTTGCCTCGAATTAAACACTGATAAAATCATAATTTCTCGCCATGTAACCTTTGATGAAACTGTTTTTCCATATGGCACTTCTAAACTAACCTCGGCATCCAACTACAATTTCTTGGATGACTCACCCGATATAACCCTCAATTTATTCCATCTACCCCCGTTGTGCAACCTACTATCCCTCAACCCACGAATGAGCCAACAACACCAATTCCCCCCAGTCCCAATACAACCCACCATGATGTAGCTCATGACCCACCTCCATCCCCATCACCACCTGCCGCCCAACAACATACACCAAATCCATCACCACCCGCACACCAACACATTATCACAGACCCTCCTCACAACCCAAACCTTGTCTCAATTCATCCCATGGTCACATGATTTCGTGTCGAGACTAATCGTCCTACTGAGCGTCTTAATATGCATGTGTCTTCGGTCTCATCATTACCAAAAACCTATCGTCATGCGTTTAATGATCCTAATTGGCAAAATGCTATGCGTGATGAATACATTGCACTTATTAAGAACGGAACTTGGACTCTTGTGCCACGACCCACGGACACCAACATTATTCGCTCTATGTGGCTTTTTCGCCATAAATATTTGGCTGATGGCACTCTTAGTCGCTACAAATCTCGTCTTGTGGCGAACGGTAGCAATCAATTAGAAGGGGTTGATGTAGATGAGACATTTAGTCCAGTGGTTAAACCGGGCACTATTCAGACTGTTCTGAGTTTAGCAACTTCTCGACATTGGCCGATTCATCAGCTTGATGTCAAAAATGCTTTCTTGCATGGTGACCTATCTAAGACAGTTTACATGCATCAACCTCCAGGGTTTCGGGATCCTACGCATCCAGATTATGTGTGCTTATTGCAACGGTCTCTGTATGGGCTTAAACAAGCTCCTAGAGCATGGTTTCAGCGATTTTCTTCCTATATCACTTGGGTTGGGTTTTCTTATAGTTGTTGTGACTCATCATTATTTATATATAGACAGGGGATGGATACTGCTTATCTGTTATTATATGTTGATGATATTGTTCTAACAGCTTCTTCTGAGAGTTTATTGCAGCAGATTATAGGCTCCTTACATCAGGAGTTTGCTATGACAGATCTGGGTCCACTTAATTATTTTCTAGGCATATCTGTTACAAGTGATTCTTCAGGGTTGTTTTTATCTCAGAAGAAATATGCTATTGAGGTTTTGGAGAGAGCTAATATGGTTAATTGTAATCCTAGTCGGACTCCTATTGACACTGAGTCTAAACTAGGGGATGTTGGTGATCCAGTCTCTGATCCTACTTTATATAGGAGTCTTGCAGGTTCTCTTCAGTATCTCACATTCACTCGCCCAAATATATCCTATGTTGTTCAGCAGGTTTGCCTTCACATGCATGATCCACGAGAGCCTCATTTCTTGGCTCTTAAACGGATTTTGCGGTATGTTTGAGGTACATTAGATTATGGATTACAATTGTTTGCATCATCCACTACCTCTTTAGTTGCTTATTCAGATGCAGATTGGGCTGGTTGCCCAACCACTAGGAGATCAACTTCTGGATATTGTGTATTCCTTGGCAACAACTTACACTCGTGGTCCTCTAAGCGTCAACCGACGCTCTCTCGATCTAGTGCAGAGGCAGAATATCGTGGCGTTGCCAATGCTGTTGCTGAAACTTGTTGGTTACGGAATTTACTTCGTGAGCTGCACACACCTTTGTCTTCCGCTACACTGGTCTATTGTGATGATGTTAGTGCTGTGTACTTATCTTGTAATCCGGTTCAACACCAGCGCACAAAGCATATTGAAATTGATATTCATTTCGTTCGAGACCTAGTTGCTACTGGTCAAATTCGGGTTTTACATGTTCCTTCACGTTATCAGTATGCAGACATTTTCACGAAAGGCTTGCCATCCGCACTGTTTGAAGAATTCCGCACCAGTCTCAGCGTTTGGTGTCCTCCCGCTCCGACTGCGGGGGAGTGTTAGCCCATATCTTTGTAGATAATTACAAACTGATTTGTCCATGTATAGATAATTACAAATTGATTGTGTATATCAACTAATTAGCTGTAATTGTAGATTGATTGGCATTTGCCTTTTATAACCCACGTATTGGGTGTATATATAGGACTCATCCAAAGAGTTGTAATGAATAAACAGAGAAACAATTCATACGTTTCATCTTATTATAATATTCTTTAAATGTTTGTCTGTATATTTTTTCGCTTAACAATTAACGGTTTAATAGATATTAATATTAGAAAAAAAAATAAAATATGTTTTTTAAATGGTTGAGATTAATCTATCCATAAAATCAAAAGACTGTATAACTAATAATAAAAAAATGACAATTAATATTTGTTTAAAAAAGAAGGCGTCTATCTGAGTAGAACTCCTGACGTCTAAGAATAGAAGAATAGGCATTACCACTCCAAACAACCCCTTCTTTACATCATTCTAATGCATTGTAAATTATAATAAGCAGGTGCTGTGAATAGGATGCATCACAATAGCAGTGAAGTTGAACTTGTTATGCTTTTTCAGTCTAATGAAACGTAATCTTTGTGATTTTAAAGACATATTTTAACCAGTAGATCAAAAATGCATTTGAGAAGTATCATGCAACCTTATTTATTTAAACTTTTGAAAAATAATAAATCAAAAATATTATTCATTGAACCTTAACTTTTTGTTGTTTTTATGTCTTTTTTATAAATTAAAACTGCGAGACTATATATAAGATGCCATTTTTCAAGGTGCTTACATATGTTTCGAGTTATAATCTTTGTTTATACACGTTACAACTCACCCACCGTTACACACGTCAGACGCACCGATCATTTATAGCAAAGGATAAGTTCACTGACTACCATTACTCTTTTATGTAATCGAGTCCCAAAATAGTAACCAATTAGACAACTTCACCCCTCTGTTACTAAACACATCTATAAAAAAAAGCACCTAAAACATGAAAAATACATAATGCCAACAATGTAAATAAACATAACACTCGTGGCAATATCAACTTTTGTGCCAATATAAATAAACACCAACTTTTTTCTTTACCATGAGGTAAACTACTAAACTATTAGCAACCATGAAGTCTCACCGTTCCAATGATCACCGATCAAGTGTTGTACTACTTTTTTTTATCGTGTTTTTTGCTACGAATTTCGTTTCGTCGTCTGTGGCGTCGCGAATTGTGGTTAATAATGAGGAAAAAGTGAAGTTGGAACTATACTATGAAGCTTTGTGTCCGGCTTGTGAGGATTTTGTTGTTAACTATCTATACAAGATATTTGAAAATGGACTTATTTCGATAGTTGATCTTAAGCTTAGTCCTTATGGTAATGCTAAGATTAGTTCTGATGGCTCCATCGTTTGCCAGGTTATATTTTCAATTACTCCCCTAAATTAGTTTTACCATATGCTTATCCGTTTCAATAGTATATATTGTCCATCTTTTTTGTTGTTGTGTGCCTAAAATAGTTGTCATCTTTAAAAGTTACACTATTATTTGAAGAGTTAAAGATAATTTTTTTCTATTGATGTTATGGTGTAATCGCAGTTTTTGCGGTTTTTGTATTGTGGATGGAGTATTATGCAAATCGGTGGGTTTCCTTTGAAAACGCTGCGAAAACTTTTTTTACCATGCTTTTCGACCTTTTTGCGACAAATCAAACCCATCCCACAGACGCAAACAAGGTGAAGCCTTCTCTTTTCATGAGAGATTGGTGTGGCAATTTTTCGGTGGTTTGCACCTAGGAGGAATTGAACATAAAATTGTGTAATGTATTATAGAAGACCCAAAAATAACCATAGAGATTGGTAAATTCTGTATAGGATATACAAAATGTTTCGAGTGTCGACACTCGACACTTATCTATGAAATAGAAAAGATTTATGGTTTTGGTGTAGAAATTTGAAGAATAAACAAAAATTTCTAGGGTCATGTGACGTGATTCTTTTAGGCCCAACGCAGTTTGGGACAAAAACGAAAATTAAACCAGCCCAGGATCTGTAGCCCATCAATTTAAGTCTGAAGTAAAACACATAACTAGGGGTGGAACGAGCGAGCGAGCTCGAGCCGTTAAGGCTCGAGCTCGCTTCGTTTATATATATAAAGCTCGAGCTTTCGGGCTCGAGCTCGTTTCAGCCTTTTACTTTGAGCTCGAGCTTCGTTTCGTGAAAATTACTGGCTCGGCTCGAAACCGGCTCGTCTAATTTTATGATGTTTTGAGCTCGGCCGCTAATTCACATAAAGCTTCGAGTCGTTTACTACTTTTAAGCTCGTTTATCGTATAGACGATATATACAACGTGTATATAATTCTAGGGCTTCGTTTAGGCTCGAGCCTACTCGAGCTTTGTCTGAGCTCGGGCTCGACTCGATTATTAAATGAGCAA
>OU343221.1:119608931-119670393 GCA_910596185.1 Chrysanthemum makinoi | reverse complement strand
GTTAAGTTATAAAAGTGAAAATTTATCAATTTTACCTTGTACTATATAAAAGTTACAAGAATGGGTCATATATGGATAAACTTTTGGGGAAATTACACTTTAGTCCATCAAAATCCAAAAAGTACATCAAAAGGGTCCCTTGTAATTTAAAAACTGGAATTTTATGCAAATGGTCCTTGTACTATTCTTATATGGCAGGTTTTTATCCTTGTGTGAAATTTGGAAGATTGTTAATTTCAGTCATTCAACTTTGGCAGATTTACAATTATGGTCCTTGTGATTATTAAAGCTAAACCAAACGGGTCCTTTTATTAATAAACCCACAAGTCCAAATCCAATCCTTAACCAGCTACTGGCCCAAGCCCAAAACCCGACCCAGTATTTAAAAAAGTATAACCCACGCTCATGTACACCTTTCTTCTCCTCTCCCCTTATCACACCAATACCAAGTGGTTTTTTAACCACTTGCTTCCACCTCTTCACTCCACCTCACCAAAACTTATCCCCCCCAGCTGTACCATTCCCCCGCCACCTCCAAGATCCCCCAAGAATCATTAATGAACAAAGCCTGCCTTAACTTTTTTTTGTCCAAAAGCAAAATCAAAGGCTAAGAATGGTGTTTCAGAGATCCATGGTGGTGGGATCAACTCGTGAGGCATGTTGGGAGTTCAAAAGTCCTTATAAAGAAGGGAAGAAGCAGAGATGAAAGTGCTATTAAGATAGTGTAATTTAAGTTTGTTTAGGTCGTTGAGTTAATTTTCCAAATAAAATATCTTTTACGCTTTCCAAGTACTTTGTTTAACTTTTCCAAGCATATTTATCTGCTTTAAGTATCATTTCAATTTCGTTCGGGTTTCATTTATGCAATTTTCCTGTGTTACAGAATCTTATGAAGTTTGAATGTTGTTTGTATTGTTTTAATGATTGATTAACTTCACATAAGCTCATAGAAAGCTTATTAAAGCTTTTAGAAACTTTAAGAAACCAATTTTATTAAACAATTTCAATTCAAAAAAATACGGAAAAATAGTGGAAATTCAAAAATCAATGAATTTGGTGAAGAAGACTGAAGCATGGTGATATTTGGATTGATTTTGGTTTAGAGCTTAGTGGTAAGCATATAGGAATGATCCTCAGTTCTGCCGTTCTATGTTTTATGCTGGAAATCAATTTGTAAAGCAATTCTTAAAATTTGCATTTCCTAGTAATAATAATTAAACCTTGTTAATTCTAGTTTAATCTTGTTCAATATAGTTACTGTAAGTTAATTAATAGGTTACTTACTTAAAAACTTGTTTTAAGTTCTAAATTCTTCATAACAGTTAGTTGAAGAAGTGTTTGGTTTTGCATGTTAATCTGTGTTAGAAGTTATTTGAATTGTTAATTGTTGTTGTCCAGTGTCACTATAGTACTTAATACTCTTTTTCCTCATTAAAACCTAGTCTTGTTTTTGCATAAAGTCAATTCCAAATCCTATCCTTTGACAGTTAACTGTCAAGGATTTGCAAGTCAAAATCCTTCATGTTGTTGCATAACTTAGTGCGATTCTAGCTTAAATCAACACCTTAGTATAGCTTAATATAACATATACAATCATTAGAATCAATCACAAGTTCATAAAAGTCAAAATGCTAGTGTAATAAAAAAGTCAAAATTTTCCTTTGAGTCGTTTTTGAATAAAACTTAGAATTTTGCTGTGTGCTTAATATTAAGATTTAGCTTATAAGCTTCTGGGATACTAAATTTTAGTTGCTTATCTAAATTAGAAAAATACTGGTTCTCTTTTTATCAGCTTATTCAGTGCTTATTTCATAGCTTGTTTTGAGTACCTTGTCTGAGAAAGTGCCATGTGCACAGAATTGGTAGCCTAGTTCATAAGCTTTTAGAGAGCTTATTAGTGATCATTAACTTGTGTAATTTAGCTTTTTGAGAAGCCAACCTAGTTTTTTAGCTATTCCAGTACTTATTTTCTATTTTGAAGCTTATTTAGTTGGTCTGCTCATTGATTTCAGTTTTGTCCATTTTTACTAAATGTACCAGCTAGTCAGTATTCAACAGCTTTTCAAAAGCTTCTCAAGAGCTTATTTGTGAAAGCCAAACTTTGTAAATTAGTTCTTTGGAAAGCCTAGCTGGTATACTAGCTTGTTCAGTTGCTTATTTTCATTTTTTTAGCTTATTTTAGTGCTTAAATTTAATCTAGAAAGTAGTTAGTTAACCATTCAGTATGCTGTGTAACCAGTTAAGTGCATATTTGAATTTGTAAGTGCTTATTCCTAGTTCTTGTGCTATTTCAGTTGTAAAACTAGCTTAATTACAGTATCTGAGCTTATTTTCATTGTACTTATGCTTATTTTCTAGCTTAATAGCATTTTAAATTATCTTGTGCTTATTCCTTTGTCTTGATCACTGTGATGAAATCATAAGCTATTTCAGTGCTTATTAGTCATTTTTGTAAAAAGTGGTAGTTGTAAAAAGTGCTTATCTCTTTGTGTTTAATAAGTTTGCAAAATAAAATTCCAAAAATAAAATGTTTCACAAAAAGGGAGAGGCAGGGGTCGAACCTGAGACCTCTCCCTCAAGAGGATGATAGTGGTGTACCTGTATGCCATTGCGCCCTTGGGTCTTTCTTGTCATGATTCACACAATCTATATACTTAAACCAACCTTTGCCTTATTAGCTTATTTTAGCAGTTGGCTTATTATCAGCTTATCCAATCCAGATTTTTCATGTTTTTTTTTTCTTATCTTTGTATTAGTATTAAGTATTTTATAAAAAAGTTTCAGATTTTTCTCATTAGTTTTAGTATTTTTAAACAATTAATTAGTGTAAAATCTTATTTAATTCATAATAAAAAATATAAAAGTCAAAAAAATATAAATCTTTTTTCTAAAATTTTCTTTTGTCATATAGTACGTAAGAAAATTAGTTTTACACTCGTAGGCCTTTTATTTCAATAATTTTACGTTTTTGCTTGCGCTCCAGCGTTATTTTTACACGTAACGCTCGTTTTCATTTTAGGTTACGTTTTATGTTTATTTAGGTTTACGTTTTAATTAAAATAGTTTATTTAAGTTATTTTGTTTTAGGTTTTAAACGTTCATCACTTTAAAAATAGTGATAGCGTTTATTTAATATATTTTATCTTTTATTTCTTTTAATTTGCATTTAAGTCGCTGTAATTTGTAGATCTTCTCTTTAGGTAATTATCCATCCAAAACCTTACTGATCACTATCCTTAGTGATCATTCTATCATCTGATCAAGTGTTTATACGCCAATTCATCCTCCGTGGGACTTAACGACCCAGGAATCCCCTATATTCCTCTGATCTTCATTGCATTAGTGTTTGACTTTTTTAAGTTTGTTACGGTTAGCCATTCACAAGTGGTCAGCTTGTGTGATTAAACTTGACTGTTCAAAGACCGATCAAATTTTGGCGCCGCTGCCGGGGAGGCTGTAAGCGTGTTTTAAGCATTTCCAGATCCATTCTTGCACATATACCATCGTTTGTAAACAGTTTTTTGTAAAGTTATATAAATCCAAAAGTTCATTAACACTTTTCCTAAAGTGTTAACAACTCCAAAAATATTTTCATTCTTTGTTTTTATAACATGTTTTTCAAAAATACCAAAAATATTCCTCTTTACCCTCTTACCTTTTTGATTCTTCATTTCTTACCCTCTAGAACCATTTGATTCTTTCTATGTCTTATCCTCACCCTCTTGGTTGTCAATGGTGTGGCGGTTGTAAGGAATTTTCTTTCTTTTGTACATATATATATAAAATTAAAAATACAAAAACATTATAAAATTAAAAATCAAAAAGATTCTCCCTACCTTATCATTTATAATTCTGTGAGTGGCAATCCCACTCCAATTTCTCACCCAATCCCTGAGTGGCAATCCCACTCAGCTTCCTCATGAACCATTTAATTCGGGGTCGAGTCAAGCTAGCGACTCGGTAATAAAAAAGTAGCCAAACCGGGTTTTCACCCTGTGTACCCCCTAGTGTGGGGAGATGCCCCACATGTTGTGTATAGATCTAAAAAATGAATGAAAATTGTAAATATTAAAAAGAGAATAATTGTTGTGTTTCTACACTTAGCTAGTAATGTTATCTTTTTACGTTCTAAGTTTCCGCATAACAGCCGGTACTTTGAATATTGAGGACAATATTCATTTCTAAGTGTGTGGGGGAAATTCGGCGAATTTGATCAATAATGTACC
Source organism: Chrysanthemum makinoi (assembly GCA_910596185.1). Classification (NCBI taxonomy): domain Eukaryota; kingdom Viridiplantae; phylum Streptophyta; class Magnoliopsida; order Asterales; family Asteraceae; genus Chrysanthemum; species Chrysanthemum makinoi. The sequence continues at coordinate 119,666,167 of OU343221.1, read as the reverse complement.
CTTTTGTCCCTTTTTCCCCAAAATGGCCAAATTTAAAATTTTTTTATTTAGTGGAAGTACTATGTACTAAACACAACAAATGGTAATCAGTCCACCATGTCTAACCCACATCAGGACTGGCTAATCCATAGCAAACGCTCTTGGTAAAGATATCTCAAATCCGTTTATGGCTTGCAATTTGCCTAAAATTGTATGGTGTTCAGCTCACCATATCCTTAAAAGTAAAGAGTTGGCTAGCCCGCAAGGTTATGGCTTGTGGTAAAGGCAGTTGAAAAACCATAATTGGTAATCAGCTCACCAAAGATAATATTGATAATTTATCTAAAGAGTTGGCTAGTCCGAATGCAACGGCTTCTGGTAAAGACAAATCAAATCCGTTGAAAGCTGGTGATTTGCTCAAAATCATTTGTTTATCGGTGTACCAAGGTTCTTACTTGAACTAAAACATTTGCTACTCCTAAGTAATGGCTTTTGGTAAAGAGATGAAATCCATTAATTTTTCTAAAACATTGCTAGGGACTAGCAATATCTTAGTGTGGGGGATTGATGAGTATGTAAATACTCATCATTTTTGTACCATTTAAACTGCAAAAACATCTGAAAACACTCAGAAATGCATCAAAATGATAAAAATATCACAAATAAGTGTTTTATGTGTTTTAAATGCAAAAATATCAAAATCTGGTGAAAAACGCATCAAGTTTGCATAATTGGCAGTTTTAGTCCCCCAAGTTTCAAAAGTTGTCAAAAACAGTCCCTGGTAAATCTAAATAAAGAAAAATATCATTTTAAGTCCTTAGGGATTCTTAAGTTGTCAAAATTGGTCCTTGAGATTTAAAATTACAAATTTACAAGTTTGGTCCCTGAACTTTCAAAAATATCAAGTTTGGTCCCTGGAAAATTTGAAATTGTCAAAACTAATCCTTGTACTATTGGAACTTGTCAATTTTGGTCCTTGTGACAACTTTGGTATATTGGCAAAGATGGTCCTTCAAGAATTGGAAAATTACACTTTGGTCCTTGTCATATTAACCTAAGCCTAGACTTGTCAAAACAGATTTGAACCCCTGCCAAACCTGTGACCCCTCCCTTTTTGGACCCTTTGGTCAAAACTAGTCAAATAGCTACAAAACCGGACCCCCTTTTCCCTCTTCTTCTTCCACCTCACACCCCCACCTGTAACACCACCACTTGCACCTCCACCTCACCCCTTCCAGCTCACCCTCTACTTTACTACCCACTCCCTCCACCACCTCTGCCACTACTACCCCCCACAATAAATGCCCTTCACACCCTTTTTCCCCAAACCACCATTTTTACCCAAGGTTTTCACTAATACCACCCTACTTAGCTTACCAAATTCCACTAAACTTATCCAAACTCTCCCCCCTAACCCTCTGCAACACTCCATGATGCATTAATTAAAGCGAACTGCCATAAGTTGTCTATTCAACTTTTGGCGCCAAAAGTGTTTTAAACGGTTGAGATCAATTGGACTAATTCAAAGGCTCAGATTGAAAGAGAGGACTTTTGAGTGATCACCAAGGGTGCTGAGACTATAAAAGAGGAAGAAAAGACAGAAGAAAAAAAACACCTTGGCCTTAAGCCAATGTCATTTAGACTTAGTTTAATCATGTAGTGTAACCTTTATTGCTTTCTTTATTTCTTGTCATTTACAAGTTTTATTAGTGTAATGGAACTCAAATTAGTGTAATGAAATATCATTTACAGTTTTAATGCAAGTCATCTTTTACATTTCAAATTTTCAAGTTACCTTTAATTTTCATGTCATTTACTTTTTTGTTGGATTATTGTTGTTATTGGACTCTATTAGATCACATAAGCTCCTGACAAAGCTTGTTTAAGCTTTTAGAAACCTTTAATCAGTTGTAGTCTTTAAAACCAAAAATCATAAAAAATAGAGAAAAATACAATGGAAAATCAAAAATCAATGTTCTTGGTGATCTTAGCTTGGAGCATGGTTCATACTGGATTGCCATGGTATTAGAGTCCTATGGAGGACAATAGGTTATGGTTTTGATCCTTGGTTCCAAAGTCTCAGTTCATTCACCTTGTAAGTCCACTTTTTACAATTTTTGCTTTTTATGGCTTAAGTTATCTATCTGTCTTAATTTCTTCTTTTCTGTGTTTAATTGTTGTTAGTTAATGATATTATAGCTTAATATAAGTTTGTTATGTTTTGGAATTTGATTTGGCTTGAAATTCCATTTCAGCTGTCATAAGCTCAAATTTTGAGAATCCTAGGTATACCTTTGTGTGACTACTTATGTATACTGAAAAAGTTCTAATTTAACCAATGAAAACCTCTGGATTTGATAAAATCAGTTTATACAATGATATGGATTGAATAGCTAAATTTAGTTCTATTTAAGGTGTGTTTGGCAATACTGATTCAAGAGTGCTTAACTGATTCTAAGTTGTTATTCTTGGTTGATATTTGATACATAGAGTTCCTTAGGGTCAGACAAACCATAAGTCTATTATGTATACAAGCAAAAGTCAAAAATTCACTTCTTTGATCCTCATTTGAACACTGTGATGATTTTCAATGCCATACTCACCAAATCTGTTTTTAAGTTGTTTATACTTGTTTATTTCATGTTCTCTTAGCTTAATATGTCTTATTTAGTTGTTAAATTCAGATCAAAGTTGATCAAAGTCAACTTTGATCATAAACTCAGAAAGTCAAATTTGTCAATACCTGTTTTTGAATAAAATATAGAATTTTATTGTGTGATCATTATTGAGATTTAGCTTATAACCTTCTAGGATATTTAAATATAGATGCTCTTCTTAATTAGAAAAATAATATCTTACTTTTAATCAGCTTTTAAACTGCTTATTTCCTTGTTTCTTTTGTACACCTTGTCTGTAACCATGCCCCGTGCACAGGTTTAGGTGTCAAGTTCACAAGCTTGCAAAAGCTTGTGAAGTTGGCCCTAGCTTGTGAATTTGGCTTATTTGTGTAGCCTTTGTGGTCTAGTTGTAATGTTTATGCTTATTTGTCCCTTATTTGCTTATTTAGGTAGCTTAATCATTCCAACCTTTTTGTCCCACCAAACTCTTTCCACTGAAGCAAACAGTGGAAGTGGAGTTGTTTTCCCAAGCCTATGGAAAGTTCCCCACTAAGCTTGAGCTTGTGCATTCTGGCTTCTTGTGAGGCTATCTATTCATACTCAATGTCTCAGTGTTGGTTGAGCTCTCATGAGCTTATTTGATAAGTCTTTTAGAGCTTGTTGTTTGCCCACTCACAACAGTTCAATTTATTGAACTTGCACCATTACCTTCAGCTCTTATAAGCTCATTTATGATCATAAGCTTGAGTGGTTTAGCTTTTTGTGAAGCTCATCCACCCAACTTAATGATCCTGTGCTTAAATCCTACCTTGCAGCCTATTAAATAGGGCTGCAAGCAGCTTTTTGTTTGTCCCATTTTACTCCATTTCACTGAGTCAAAATAGTGAAATGATGCCTACTTCATAAGCTTACCAAAAGCTCATCTGTGATCTTCATAGGTTGAGTTTTGGCTTTTTGGAAAGCCAACCAGCCCATCTTGCTACTTCAAGTCTTATTTTGGCCTATCAAGCTTATATTCTCAGCTTAATTGGCCATTTCAAATAATTGCAAGGGGTGTTTGGATCTGTGTATACTGTAAAAGCTTATGAGCTTATTACAAGCTTATGAGTGATTGTCAGTGTACATGCTTGTGCATACTTGTTCATATAACTTATATACATATTATTTTTCATTTACTTTTCAGTGTGGAGCTTATTACAGGCTTTAGAGGCCCCAATTCCATCCAAGTTTAGCCCAAAAAGGCTAAACTGACTAAACCATAAGCTCATGCTTATAAGCACTTCTCAGTGCTTATTTTTGTTCATATACACCTATTATACTTGTACATAAATGCCTTTTGCTTTTGTTTCCTATGTATAGCTTATTTCAAGGTTATTTATAGCTTGAGTTCCAACAGTCAAGCCAAAAGCTTAACTGTTGGACTCATAAGCTCTTAATTTGCTTATTTCTAAGTTTGTAGCTTTTTGTCTTCATTAAACATGTATAATGTCAGTATATATTTAGTTCCAGAAAAGAAAAAACCAAAAAGATCCATTTTTAAGCTAAGTGATAGCTTTTCCTTAGAAGCTTATTTGCTTATTAGCTTATTTTTGTTAACAACATATAGTTTTTATATTTTTCCTAGCTTCTTTTATTTATTTTAGAATTTTGTAAAAGTTTCAGATTTTTCTTTGATCATTTATTATTTTTAATAAATCAATAATAGTTTTTAGTAATTAATATTAGTAAATAATTAATAATAAATAAATAAAAAACATAAAAAATATATTTTCAGTTTTACAAAAAGTTTTCTATTATTTTAGATTTTTCTAAATTAAAATTTCATTTTTCTAGGTTAATTTTGTATTTTCTTATATTTTAGTGCATTTTAAATACTTAATAAATAGTTTTTAATTAATAATAATTAAATAAATAGTTTTAAAAATAATTTTCTTTTTATAATAATTTTCTTTTATTATTAGGATTGTAAAAATTTCATTTTCATATTTGTAGGCCTTTTATTTCTTTAAACTCACGTTTTATTTTGTACGTTACGTAATTTTATTTAAACGTACGTTTTAGGTTTTAAACGTTCATCATCATTGTAAAATAGTGATAGCGTTTATTTAATATATTTTATCTTTTATTTCCTTTAATTTGCATTTAAGTCGCTAAAACATGTAAATCCCTACTATAGTTATAATCGTTTTGTTTTTATACGTTTACGTTTTAGTTAAACGTACGTTTGTATATCTTTAATATTTTTAGGTTTCTGATTGTACGTTTTTATTGACGTAGCTTGACAAGCTATTACTATTAACATTCCTAGTGTTAGTCAATCAGATTCCTGTTTTCCTATGCTAATATTATTTTCAACAATTCACAAGTCATTGTACCAGAACGTCACGCCTCACCAGGACATAAACGATCCAAGGATATTTTAATCCTTGGTAAACTATCATTCTCTCCCGGGCTGTCGCCCTTTTATCATCTGTTACGGTTGACCGTTCACAAGCGGTTGATAAGTGTGACGGAGAAATAAAAGAAGGTAGTTCGGGAGGAATCAATTGTCCTTGACAATGTTAGTGATGAGGTCCCACACTTATTTAGCGGATTGAGGTCGAGCTACCACCAACCTTGCTTGAAGCGAGTCCGAGAGAGTGGTGAAGATCCAAAAGAGGATAATTTTGTCCATCTTAATTTCTTCCTGTTTGGGAGGATTGGAAGAGCCCGCTGCGGGTGTGCCATGAATATACTTCTGAACCTCATACGTATAACACAATTGTTCAAAAAAAAAAATCCCATGACCCATAATTCTAGTTATCCAGGTCAAGTTTGACGGGGACTCGTGTGAGGAGATGATGATGTGTGATAGAGGAAAGCTTTTCGGATAGAGGAATAGATGATGCATCCGATCCAGGCATTTTGGAGGGGTAGTGAATGAGTAATTGATTGAATGAAGTGAAACTGTGAGGTTGAGAACATTAACAAACTGACTCGTGACCAAAGCACAAGTAACACCAATATATCGATGTGGATTTGTGACCTTTGCACAAATCACCAACACCAAAAATGGTTAAGATTTAGATCGTAGTTAGGAGAGGAAAAAAATGGATGTGTAGAGTTTTGGTTAGGCTCGTGATACCATGAAGAATATTATAAAAAGATGAAACATATGAATTGTTTCTCTGTTTATTCATTACAACTCTTTGGATGTGTCCTATATATACACCCAATACGTGGGTTATAAAAGGCAAATGCCAATCAATCTACAATTACAGCTAATTAGTTGATATACACAATCAATTTGTAATTATCTACACATGGACAAATCAGTTTGTAATTATCTACAAAGATATGGGCTAACAACATTTAATTATCTTTCTATAGATAGGAGCTTTGATATACTTTCGACAAAAAAAAATCATGTTTTTCACTTTTTTTTTATGTTTTTTTTTCGTTACTGAAATTTGCATGAAAAATCACATATGATTAACCACTAAATTGATTATTATAATAATATCACATGTGATATTACATATTATATGTGATTTAACACTAAAATCGCATGTGATGTTATTAGAATATTTAAATTAGTGTTTAATCATATGTGATTTCTCATGCAAGTTTTAACAACGAAGAAAAAAAAAAACGTGAAAAAAAGTTTAAAAAAATGATTTTTTTTTTTTTCTCAAAAGTATATCAAAGTGCCTGTTTATAGAAACATAATTAAATGTTCGTCGCGGTGGTGTAATTGTTTTCGCTTAACGATTAACGGTTTAAAAGATATTTAAATGATATGTGAGAAAAATTAAGGCCCGATGGTATAAGGTATTTGAGAATTAAGGAAAGGTGTGAAAGATAAATAAATTATTTGGTATGTTATTTAAAAAGAGGAAAAAGGTTTGACATCTTTAAAATTGATACCTTATAATTTTAAGTGGTATCATATTTTCATTTTATTTTACTAGCAGGGTACTCTCGCGTTGCGGCGTCGAGTACTTTGAAATAAAATTTTTCGATGAATAATGTATTTAGTTTATTATGTTCTTTTTAACAATAAATTTACCGATATCAAGAATTTCGAATAGCCCGTGCCCGTTCGGGCTCGAACCCGTTGGCCCGTGTCTGCTCGGGCTCGAGCCCGTTTGGTCCGCGCCCGTTCGGGCTCAAGCCCATTTGGCCCGTTGCCCGTTCGGGCTTGAATATTTGTATAATGTGCTTTATTATTTGTAGTAGTGAAATTTAATATAGGAATTGTGTTTAATTTGATTGTACAATATGCTTGATAATTTGTATTTCTTATGTAAGGGGTGTTTTAATAACTGTATTAATTGTATTTATTTACCAATTAAATAATTGACTACATTAAATAGCAATAATGTGGTGTTTTGTTGTACACTATGCTTCTTGTCTTGTACGTATGAAAATTATGTGCATTAAAGTGTTGTACATTATGTTTTTTTCTTATAAGTAGTAGTCATTACAGACATTAATAACATTGACCATTTTAATAACATTAATGTTGTATGTCTGAAAATAAGTCTGAAAATTACATCATGCTTATTTTGTTGTACGCTATGCTTATTTTGTTGTAAATCTGAAAATTGGTTGCAGTTATTGTACATTGTACTTAAATGGTTGTAATTTTTGGTGAATGGGTGTTTTTAATAGTATTAATGTTGTTTGATAGAATTGTGGTATTAAAATGACACAACGCTTCATTTTGTTATACAATATGATTACTTTGTTGTAATTTTGAAAATTGGGTGTATTAAAGTGTTGTAAACCATGCTTAATTTTTTGTACGTCTTAAAATTAAGAGTGAGGTGCCTTCGTGCATTATAAGTAGTATAGACGTGGGTCATCCTTCTTTTCTCTTTATAACTCTCTTTATATCTATCTTCTTTTTAAATAATATAATAATTTAAAACAATAACATTTCATGTATAATTACTATGGTTCTAAAAGGCTCGCAAAAACGTGAGGCTTGGTCATGTCGTCACGCAATGCCGCCACGCCGTCTTATGCCACATCTTTTTGAAAACTCGATATATATGAAATATGATATAAATATATAAATATTTTCATATTTTGTGTCGTCTTATGTCACGCCTTATAAACGCAAAAGCTTCGCATTGGCCGCAAAAGTGTGAGGCTTGATTATGCCGCCACGCCACGCCTCACGCTATTAATAACCTTGATAATTACTATCTTATCTTTGTCCCTATCATTTTTCTCTTTCATATTTTTCTTTTATTCTATACCAAATTCAAATCATATTCTAAACCCGCGATTATACCAAACGCACCCTTAATATGTAAAATAACTTTCCTCTTTGTCAGGTATCTACCACATGTCTCCCATCCAAATACGTTATTTTATGGATGAGCACGGATCCGAGCCAGTTAGAACCAAAACTGGACCTGATAAATTTGAGAACCGAATTTTATGACAAGTAGGAATTGAGAACCAATCGAATATAGTTTTTGATTTTGGTTCTGGTTCCGGTTTCATTCTTCGGGTCTACCTCAATAGGAACCGTTTTTCTAAAAATAGCAAAAACCTCATACACTAATGAATTAAGCTAATAAAAACTGAAAAACAATGGAAATTTTTAAGTGTTTATAATCATTTACGTTTAAACCAATAACGTTTAACAACTAAAACATAAACTCAAACAAACAAACATTCTAAAGTTTAAAATCGTTCATAATGTTGCCTTTTTATTTTCTTCGTTTTTTAAACGATACTTTAGACTCATGGTTCACAAAGATAATCATTTCCCCAAATGAATGAAGATAACAATTACAACCATCACAACATGGGAATTTACACTAATAGTAATGTCTTGTATTATGCATTATAGATAACTTAACCATTTACAGCAAGCTTATAACATTTCATCCAACACTACTCGTGTAACGATTACGAGTGGATGAATAAAATATTAGAAGTTCGTTATCATACAGGTTCGAAGTACTTTACCGAAACCACTTAAAAACAAGCTACTAGGAAAAGAGTTGGTCACCTTACCATTTAGCTTACATTGATTCAGCCAAGCCAACATTGTATATCCAAGAAGCTGCTGCTGATGAGATGATTTTTGATAGAGTTGACTTTGACATGGTATTGTCTTCTGTGTAGCATACATGATTCAAAGCATTTGCAGTGTCTTTTGGAGCCGTAACGGGGAGGGACAAGTCAAGGCAAATTTGAGGCACGCTAGAGCCTTTGTATGCTTTACAAATGATGCTTATGAAATCCATGTAATCCTGCAAGTACGAAAATAATAACTATCAGATCACGGGCGGATTTACCTTATGCATAGGGACTCAGATTTTGACCAAAAATAATAAGAGTTCTTTACGATCTTATGGCATATCTAAAATACTCACATCATAGATTGGTTGTCCATTAACAGTGACCCATGGTACATAATGTTGGATATTTTAGTGTAATTGGATTAACTTGTTTGACTAATTTCATCATAATAAGACATCATTTAGGTTTGGAGGTGCGGAGTGCACACCTACTTGAATTTATTATGATCTTAGGGGCGAAGCCCCTAAGGGACGGGGGTCAGGGGGCAGCGCCCCTGGTAGCAGGGTCCAAGGGGCGGCAGCCCCTGGCAGGGTCCAAGGGGCAGCGCCCCTGGCTGGGGTCGAGCTATGTCAAAAATTCCTCAGAAAATTAATTTTTCGGAAATTAAGGGACTAAATTTGACAAGTTGAAAACCTGAAAACTGCCTTTTGGCAGTTACCCCGTATCTTCATGATATATGGTTATTTGGTCGTTATTTTATGTTCTCTGGTTCACAAAACATCTCAGACAAAACATACAGAAAATTCTCGATCTCTGAATTGTATCCGATTGAATAATTCGGGAGAACAACCGAATTGATTCGATCTGAAAGTGTTCACACGCCTTTCAGAGATTTAAGCATATCCATAGTGTTCGTTACTGTTTATCCCCTACAAAGATCGAATCAATTAAGATGACGAACCCTGATTCTGTGAAAGACATGAATAAGACGTTTGCAAAGTTGGAGAAGTTTTCTGGGCAGGATTTTCGTAGATGGCAGAAGAAGATGCATTTTTATCTCACGAATTTGAAAGTCGTGTATGTTCTGAGTACCCCATGCCCTGAGGCTGTTGAGAATGAAACCTTGGAACAGACTCGTAATCGTTCAAAGTGGGAAAACGCAGAGTACATATGTCGTGGTCATATTCTTAACGATATGCCTGATTCCTTGTTTGATATTTATCAAAACGTAGAGTCTGCAAAAGAATTATGGGATTGCCTAGAAGCCAAATATATGGCAGAAGATGTGTCTAGTAAGAAATTACTAGTTGGTAATTTTAATAACTATAAAATGGTAGACACTATCATGGAACAGTACCACGAATTGCAAAGGATATTAGGACAGTTTGCGCAATATGATATGAAAATGGATGAATCAATTTCTGTCTCTAGTATCATAGATAAACTGCCCCCCTCTTCGAAAGATTTTAAGAACAATCTGAAACATAGGAAAGATGAATTGAATCTGGTTGAACTTGGAAGTCATTTCCAAATTGAACAATCCATACGTGATATGGAAAAGGGTTATGTTGGTGGTACTAAAACCATGGCTGGTTCTTCTGTGAACATGGTGGAGGAGGGTGAATCCTCTAAGGCTGGTAAAGGGAAACGAAAGTTTCATGGCAGTAACAACAAAGGTTCTGATAAGAAACCAAAAGTAACCTGTTGGAAGTGTGGGAAACCTGGACACTTTAAGAAAGATTGCAGGTCTGGAAAGGGTGGAGGTAAAGGGAAAAACGAGGCTGGTTCAAGTGGATCCAAGGATCCTGGAAAGCAATCATGTTTGTTTTTGGTACCTACTGATCATTCTGTTGAGAATTATTATGTATCAATAATTTCTGAAACATTCTATGTGCAGGATGATGATTTATCATGGTGGGTGGATTCAGGAGCAACATGTCATGTGTGCAAAAATCTTCAATGGTTCAAGGACTTTAAGCCAATTGAAGATGGATCTTTGTTAAAGATGGGCAATGTTGCAACTGAACCAATTAAAGGACTAGGATCTGTTAATCTAGTCTTTACTTCTGGAAACTCTTTACTTTTAAATAATGTTGTGTATGTACCTAGAATTCGTAAGAATTTAGTATCTGGTATTGTATTAAATAATTGTGGCTACAAGCAAGTCTTGGAAAGCGACAAGTATATCTTGTCAAGACATGGAACCTTTATTGGCTTTGGATATTTGAATGGCATGTTTAAATTAAATTTGGATGTTTCATTTGTTAATAATTCTGTTTGCATGGATTCTACTAGTTCTAGCAATAATTGTGGTAAATATGAATTATGGCATGCTAGACTAGGACACGTACATTACAAGAGAATGATAGACATGTCAAAAATGAGTCTAATACCTGCTTTTGAATTGAATGGTGAAAAATGTAAAACTTGTATGTTGACTAAAATAACTAGACAACCTTTCGCCAAAAATGTCATTAGAGATACTAAGGTATTAGAACTTGTACACAGTGACTTGTGTGATTTTCATTCAACTCCATCACTTGGTAATAAAAAGTATGTAGTTACTTTTATTGATGATGCTACTAGATACTGCTATGTTTACTTGTGTCATACAAAAGATGAAGCTCTTGATAAGTTTAAAATTTATAAAGAGGAAGTAGAGCTTTGTCATGGTGTGATTAAAACACTTCGCACTGATAGGGGATGTGAGTATTATGATCCAGTATATTTTCAATCTACTGGTATAATACATCAGACCACTGCTCCATATACACCACAACAAAATGGTGTATCTGAAAGAAAGAATAGGACATTAAAAGAAATTGGTTAATTCCATGTTATGCTATTATGGCCTAAGTGATGGATTTTGGGGTGAGTCTATGTTGATAGCATGTTATTTATTAAATAGAGTTCCTAATAAAAGGAACAAGATAACCCCTTATGAACTTTGGCACAAAAAGGTACCAAAACTGAGTTATCTCAGAGTTTGGGGTTGTAGAGCTGTAGTAAGATTGACTGATCCTAAAATAAATAATATAGGTCAAAGAGGTATAGATTGTGTATTCACTGGCTATCCTGAGAATTCTAAGTGCTATAGATTCTATGTCATAGAACCTAATGATTATGTATCCGTGCACTCTGTTATTGAGTCACGAGATGCTGATTTTGGCAAGGAGGATAGGTTTACATCTTTACCTAAACCTGCAGACATGATTGCAAGTTCTAGTAACTTTGGTACATCTGACCAAGTGACTGCTTCTCCTCCTGAGCCTTCTGAACCTAGGAGGAGTGTAAGATCAAGGAAAACCAAATCTTTTGGTGATGATTTCCAAATATATTTGGTCGAAGGATCAAGGAATGAAATTTAATTTCAATATCAATATTGTTTCAATGTTGACGAAGATCCTAGGACCTACAGTGAAGCTATGGCTTCAAGGGATGATGCATTTTGGAAAGAGGCAATCCAAGATGAGATTGATTCTATAATGCACAATAATACTTGGAAACCGTCTGATTTACCACCTGGTTGTAAACCATTGAATAGTAAATGGATCTTCAAAAGGAAGATGAAGGTGGATGGAAGCATAGACAAGTATAAAGCCAGATTGGTTATCCAAGGCTTTAGACAAAAAGAAGGTATTGATTTCTTTGATACTTATGCTCCTGTTGCTAGGATTACCACCATTAGATTATTGTTAGCACTTGCGGCTATACATAATCTTGTAATTCACCAAATGGATGTTAAAACAGCCTTTCTGAATGGTGAATTGGATGAAGAGATTTACATAAAACAACCAGAAGGTTTTGTCATGCCTGGTAACAAAAATAAGGTTTGTAAATTGGTTAAGTCTCTTTATGGTTTGAAGCAAGCTCCCAAGCAGTGGCATCAGAAATTTGATGATGTTGTCTTGTCTAATGGTTTTGCATTAAACCAAGCAGACAAGTGTGTATACAACAAGTTTGATGCTTCTGGTAAAGGAGTAATCATTTGCTTGTATGTTGATGACATGTTGATCTTTGGTACTGACCAAGATCAAGTTGATACAACTAAGGAGTTCTTGTCCTCTAAATTTAAGATGAAGGACATGGGGGAGGCTGATGTGATTCTTGGCATTAAGATCATACGTGGAGAACATGGCATTACTATCTCTCAATCACATTATATTGAGAAGATTTTTGGATAAATTTAATCTGAAAGATTGTTCTCCAATAGGTACTCCTATGGATCCCACAACAAAACTTGTGCCTAATAAAGGTGTTGCTGTGAATCAACTTGAATATTCAAGGGCTATTGGATCTCTCATGTATGCCATGATAAGTACTAGACCTGATATAGCCTTTGCTGTTGGAAAGTTGAGTAGATACACTCACAATCCAGGTTTAATCCATTGGCAAGCAATTAATCGAGTATTTAAGTACTTGAAAGGAACAATGGATTATGGTTTGACTTATACTGGATTTCCTTCTGTTCTTGAAGGTTATTCAGATGCAAGTTGGATTTCCAATAAGGAAGATCATTCTTCCACAAGTGGTTGGGTATACCTACTTGGAGGTGGTGCCATTTGCTGGGCATCTAAGAAGCAAACTTGCATAACTGATTCAACAATGGAATCTGAGTTTGTGGCATTAGCAGCAGCTGGTAAAGAAGCTGAATGGCTAAGGAACTTAATTTATGAAATTCCATTGTGGCCTAAACCGATATCATCCATTTCTATCAGATGTGATAGTCAAGCTACTTTGGCTAAGGCATACAGTCAAGTATATAATGGGAAGTCTAGACACTTAGGTGTTAGACATAGCATGATACGTGATCTTATCACGAATGGTGTGATATCTGTGGTGTTTGTGAAAACACAACACAATTTAGCCGATCATTTAACCAAAGGGTTGAATAGAGATCTCGTGAAAAATTCGGCTATAGGGATGGGATTAAAGTCCATCAGAAATCTCTGATATCAAGATACCCAATTCCCATCTAGTATGACGCTAGGTGCTGAATTCAATGTGGAAGGCTTAATATTTAGAGATTGGAACACATTAGAAGAATCATCCCAAGGTATGTGTTCAGACCTACAAGTTAGGGAGGTTGAATGAATATATTCTTAATGGCTCTTTTGACAAATTGCGTTGTAGGTGCAAGACTAAAAGAGCTACCTATATGAGCATGAAGTTTAGCCGCTTCAAGAAGCTGGGACTTGGCTTTGACATGCTTATGAAGGATAAGGACATAGGCTTGTAAAACATGTGTCAAGATAGAACTACTATGTATCTAAACTTTTGTGTACATTATCTTCGTGTATTCATAATGAATTCCCAGGGTTCAATCCTAAGCGACACCCTGGTATTCGAATATTTGGAATGTGTAATGTGCTAATGTGAAATTCAATCGTCACGACATTTCATTTATTCAATAGTTTGATTCTTTGAGATAACTTGTTTTAGTTAATCAAGGATTGCACTAAAATAGGGGAGGAATGTTGGACATTTTAGTGTAATTGGATTAACTTGTTTGATCAATTTCATCATAATAAGACATCATTTAGGTTTGGAGGTGCGGAGTGCACACCTACTTGAATTTATTATGATCTTAGGGGCAAAGCCCCTAAGGGACGGGGGTCCGGGGGCAGCGCCCCTGGTAGCAGGGTCCAAGGGGCGGCAGCCCCTGGCAGGGGTCGAGCTATGTCAAAAATTCCTCAGAAAATTAATTTTTCAGAAATTGAGGGACTAAATTTGACAAGTTGGAAACCTGAAAACTACCTTTTGGCAGTTACCCCGTATCTTCATGATATATGGTTATTTGGTCGTTATTTTATGTTCTCTGGTTCACAAAACATCTCAGACAAAACATACAGAAAATTCTCGATCTCTGAATTGTATTCGATTGAATAATTCGAGAGAACCACCGAATTGATTCGATCTGAAAGTGTCCACACGCCTTTCAGAGATTTAAGCATATCCATAGTGTTCATTACTGTTTATCCCCTACACATAAGTATGAGGAGGTTGAAGAGCCTTTATTTCATCTGCGTATTGGAGATTAAGCTGCACAATAAATGTATAATGTATCTTAGGTCAAGCATGAGTCACAAGATAAACAGTATATGTGCAACATGCAAGTAGCCAAGAAAACTAACCTCGTGTCCAAAACCACTGCTGATACAATCAGTAACAGGTTTTGAGTCCAAATTCAATTTATCAAAACAAGTTTCCCACTTAGTGTACTTGATGAGTGTGTAAATACTCATCATTTTTGGTTAAATCTGAACTGCAAAACGTTTAAAAATGCTCAAAAATGCATCAAAATACTGAAAATATCTCAAAATTACATTTTATATGTTTCAGATGCAAAATGTTTAAAATCAGATGAAAAATGAGCTAAGTTTGCATAATTGGCAGTTTCAGTCCCCCAAGTTTCAAAAGTTGTCAGAAATAGTCCCTGAGCACTTATTTCAAAAGTAAAATCACCAAAGGTCCTTTTAAAATCATAAGTTGTCAAAATTAGTCCTTTGGTGAAAAATATCAAAAGTTTTGAGAAATTACAAGTTTGGTCCTTCAAGTTTCAAATTTGGCAAAAATAGTCCTTGGAATTTTGAAAATGTCTACTATGGTCCTTGAACTATTGAAGCTTGTCATTTTTAGTCCCTTGAATCAACTTTAAGATATTGGCAGATTTGGTCCTTGTATTTTCAGAAATTGCAAAAAGGCCCTTGTATTAATAACCTTAGCCATGACCCTTGGACCTTGTCAAATCCCCTTTGGACCCCTGCCAAGCCAATTGACCCCCCTGTTTTGACCCCTTTCATATATCAAACTCCCCAGTCAAACACCCCTCCCGCCAAAGTCTTCTCCTTCAACTGCTTCCTCTGCAACACTCAACCAAGCCTCACCTCCAGCTCATCTCCCACACCCATGTCTCCTCCACCTCACCAAACAGCCAAAAAGCATTTAATGCTTCCCCCCCCTTGCACTCAACCCCCAGTGGCTATATTAGTTTTTCCCGCCAAAAGTCATCAAACAGCCAAAATTATCTCAAGTAATCCAAGGGCCAAGATTAAAAGTGGGATTTGCTCAGAGATGTGAGAGAAGTACATTTGCTATAAAAAAGGAGGAAGAAGAGAGAGTGAAGGGTGGTAGTAGTTAGTTTTAAATTTCCTTGTATGTCGTTTTTCATTAAATTAGCTCAATTAGTGTTTTAAAATGTAATCTTAAGCTCTATTGTATTAAACCTAAGCTATTTAGTCATTGTAACTCATTTTCAAGTTTTAATTTCAAGTTTTGAGCAATGTTCATGTTTGGTCAACAAAAGTCCACCTGCAGTTACAAAGGTGCAACTGACCTGAATTGCTGCTAATGATGGTGAAAATGGGGTTGAATTGTGTGTAACCAGGGGTGATATCAGTTCTGGGTAGTGGTAATTTGATCTAAAATAGCATGCCATTGTCACAGGAGTCTTGTAAGTCCTAATCTGCTTTCATATTCTAAATCAGTGTTATAACTTTAGTGATGATTGATTGTTGATGTTTCATGTAACAGTAGTTGTTGATCTTAGCTTGTTTGTTAAGTAGATATCATCATTTGGTCATTAGCAGTCACTGCTTCATTTCTATTTTTCTTACTTGCATTCTTTAATTTAGGATTGCATTAGTACTGTTTATTTAGCATTATTAAGATCATGTTAGTTCATTGAGATTTAGCTGTTCCATATGATCTATTTAGTGGTAATTAGCACACTTAGATCTGTTTTGAAGATTGGGTAAGCTTGGATTTGAGATTAGACTTAGGAGTTGCATTTTAGTTAAGTAAAGTAGTGTTTGGATTAAGGGTCATTTAGGTGTTATAAGCTAGTACAGAGGGTAAGCTCTGTAAATCCAGTCTACCCTAGGTTCAATACAGTCATTGCAGGCTTAGTTGTGCACTCTTTTCCTCTTAAAGTCAAAATGATAATCTCACTGCTGTAATTTCCATTTCAGTTAAAGTTTGAATTAGAAAGTCTGTATACTAGGTACAGAATCATAGAGGTCAGTGTAATTAGGTCTCACTACACCTTAAAACATCATAATCAGCTCATGGTTTAAGATCAAATCTCATAAAAGTCAACCTTTCCTTTCTTTCTTTAATAGTCAAAAGTTGAAAAAACCAGTTTTGAGGAAACTTTGTTGAATTTTCATTGTTTCATTTTTAAACCAAAATCATTGAAATTGTGATATGTTTGAGATTGGTTGGTCAAGTATTGAAAACTGAATTTTTCCAAATTTTTTCAAACTGTTTCAAGTGTCAAATAAGCTGTGGAATAAGCTGTCTCATGCCCTGTGCACTGACTCAGTTATAACTGAGTCTGCACAGTTTGTGCAAAGCTTGTCAAAAGCTCATAAGAGCTGTTGCAGGTCTGGTTTTTGGTTTATAAGCACCTAGCCAGGTCTTCTTTAAGTTCCAACACCTAGTTTTCATTTTCAGTTTATTGGGTGGCTTGTGCTTAAGCTTCAAAGTAGAGGGTAAAACCTGTTTTTAGCACTTATACTCAAATCATCAAACACAATAGAGGTTAAGAGCTGTTGTAACTAGTTGCATTTGGGTAGTTTTAGCTTATTGTAGCTTCTGTTTCAGTTTGGTGGTCTTTGGTATTCTTTTGGCTTATTTCAAGTGCTTATTGATAAGCACTTGCATTGCATTTTCAATTTTCTTCACACAAACCTCTGTTTTTATATTTTTCCTAGATTCATAATAATATTTTAGACTTATCTTGAATTTTTCAGATTTTTCTAGGTCAGTTTGGTATTTTTCTTCATTTTAATCAGTTTCTAAGTCATTTTAATTAGCATTTAATACAAATTAATTCAGAAAAGTTTCAAAAAAATAAGTTTTCAATTTTCCTAGGTTAAGATAAATATAAAAAGTCAAAAAATTATTTTTCCAGATTTTTCATAGTTTAATTTGTATTTTTAAGCAATTTAAGTAGTTTTAAATAGTTTTTAATTCATAGAAAATAGATAAATTATCAGAAAAATACAAAATTAGTTTTGAAAATTCTCTTATGTTATTTTAGATTTTACAAGTCATAATTTTAATTTTCTAGCCTTATTTCATATTTTCTTGTATTTTAGGCTATTATTAAATAGTTAAAAATAGTTTTTAATTAATAATAATTAGTTAAATAGTTATAAAAATAATTTTCTTTTTCTAAAAATTTTCTTTTATCATTAGGTTTGTAAAAATGTCATTTTCATATTTTTAGGATTTATATTGTTTAAGTTCACATTTTCTTTTATACGTAACGTAGTTTTAAATTTAAGTTTTATAAAAGAAAAATCAAAAACATCATTTTGAAAATAGTGATAGCGTTTATTTAATATTTTTTATCTTTTTAATTTTCTTTAATTTGCATTTAAGCCTCTGTAATTTATAGACTTTCTCTGTAGCTATAATCGCAACTCTTTTCCATTCAAATCTCTCGATCACTACTCGTTTGATTATTCTCGCACAGCTCGTTGGGACATAACGACCCGGGGAAACACTATACTCTCCTGATCTTCATTGCATTTGTTTCCAGACTGTTTTAAGTTTGTTACGGTTAGCCATTCACAAGTGGCTAGCTTGCGTGATAAAACTTGACGGTTTGCCACCAATCAAATTTTGGCGCCGCTGCCGGGGAGCTGTGCTAATTATCTTCCGTTTAGCAGATTAGTGATTTGAATATTCACTCTTTGTTCATACCATCCATCTATAATTTCTTATAAAAAATCCAAAAAAAAAAAAAAAAAAAAAAACCCAAAAACATCTTAAAACATATAAAACACAAAAATATCTTTCTTTTGTTTCTACATATATATAAAATCAAAAACCCAAAAAGATTTTCTTTCTTATTTTTACAAAATGTTTATCCAAAAATCCAAAAATATCCATCTTTACCCTCTCACATCTTTGATTCTTCATCCCTACCCCTCTGTAAACCTTTGATTCTTTCTATGTCTTATCATCACCCTCTTGGTTGTCAATGGTGTGGTGGTCCTTATAATGGTGGCAATTGCCCCAGTTGTAGCATGGTGGAGTCAGGAAACGGGTCTGTCTATAACCAAGATCCCTATTCTTACCATAACACAACTGATTTATTCCATCAACTACCACACTGTGAGACTCAGCAGTTTTACTGTTGTGAGTATTGTGGTGGTTCACACTCAGTTCGATTGTCAATCGGGAAACACGCTTGTCTATGAGCAGGTTCCTGATAACACTTATGACTACCACACATATAACTCACAGCCACATCAGTTTTACTGTTGTAAGTATTGTGGAGGTCCACACTGTATCTCTGATTGTCAAACAAGGAATCCATTTCCTTGCGACAATTACAACTCTTCGTATCATGACCAACCTCTACAGTACCAAATAAATCAGGCACCACCTCAGCCTGAGCCACTTCCTCAAAATCTTCTCCTTGATCTTTTGGATTTAGTGAAAGATTTGAAGGAAGGTAACCATTCCCAAGATAATCCAAATCAAAAATCCATGGAAGAATTGTTAGCCGAAGAGCGGGCTGCTAAAATAAATTCCCAAATTGCGTTTGAAAAATCTATTAGGGAATCAATTGCAAAAGAAAAAGCAGCCAGATCTAGCTCTCAATTTCGTTTTATTCCTGATGACAGTGATGATGAGGATACACTTGATATCCTTCAATTCTATAAAGATTCATCAAGTTCATCAGTTGATATCCCAGCAGTTGAGATTCATTCTCAAACAACTGCTATCACACCCGATATTCCCACTCACTCTCTAAACATGGGGGATGAGCATCTTGACACTGTTCCTGAAAAGGAATCGGACGAATTCATAAATTCTAGTGTTGTGAACCTTGTCCCAATCCCGAGAGAGTCACAGGGAACTTCTGATCATATGTGTGATTCTTCTTTCCCTCTTGAGTGTTCAAACGATCATTTTGAAACTTTCTCCGATTTTAGCGACGATTGTACTTCTTATGGAAACATCGAGTATGTTGAGGCATCACTCCCACAGTCTGATGCTGATCATCTTCTTGAGGAGTTCACCGATGAACTCACTCACATCAATCCACTTTCATCAGGAAGTGATGATGGTCTCTTTGATTTCGAAGCCGATCTAGGAGAGATTGAAAGTCTCCTTTATAATGATCGTTCACTCACTTCTCACCCCAACAGTCCAATAGAGAATATTAATCACTTTGTTCCTGAAGCATTCAAAACAACTCTCACCAATCCTCTATTTGAATTCGACTCTGAATTCACTTTAATTTCTGAGAATCCACTCTTTGATACTCAGATTGAGGATAGTGATGAGTCTACAGTGGAACAAGAATTCACAAATTCACATCATGTGAATGATTCTCTTCATGAGGAGTTCGCCGGTGAACTCACTCATATCATGACTCCCCCGGAGTATGATTGCTTGGATGGCAAAAATCATGATCGGGGGTAAAAGTTTTCAATCATGAGAGTTTGTATTTCTATGACGAATTTTCCAACCCTCCCTCCCGAGATGCTTTCCAAACCAAAGAGCTCAACCGATAAAATCCAAACGAGTGCAACTGCACTTGATCCTGAGGAAGAAGATCTTATCATGATCGTCATCATGATTTTCCTTCTTTTCTTCACCTACCTGGTGACTTCCTCTCTTCTTCACTCCTTCGGGAATGAAGACACTATCTTTAACCCCGACATCTTCATTTATTATTTGTGAGCCGGATCTATGTATACCTCATCGGTGTGGAACTTTCGCGTGCTTCAATGTTTATACAAACATCTTGAATGAAAGTCCGATGGAGATTGTCTCTTCCACTTACTTCCCCATGAACAAATTAATTCGGGGTCGAGTCAAGCTAGCGACTCGGTAATCAAAAATAGTAGTTAAACATGGGTTTTCACCCGTGTGTACCACCCTAGTGTGGGGGAGTTGCCCCCCGCTTTTGTATATAAGTTTTCGTATTAAAAAAAAAAAAAAAAAAAAAAATTAAAATAATGGCCGTAGTATTTCCCTTTTACGTTCTAAGTTTCGGCATAACAGCCGGTACTTTGAATATTGAGGGAAATATTCATTTCTAGTGTGGGGGGGAATTCTCACGAATTTTATCATGTAATTATACCACCCAATTCCCCCAATTTTGGCCAAATTTTTTTTTGGAGTAAGTGTTTTGCACTTACTCAGCTTACGGTTATCAGTCCGCCATGTCTAATAAACAAAAGGATTGGCTAATCCAGGAGCAAACGGCTCTTGGTAAAGATACCTCAAATCCGTTGACGGCTTGCAATTTGCCAAAAATTGTATGGTGTTCAACTCACCATATCTTTAATTAGTGAAGAGTTGGCTAGCCCGCAAGTTTATGGCTTGTGGTAAAGGCAGTGGAAAAACCATAATTGGTAATCAACTCACCAAAGATAATATTGATAATTTATCTAAGAGTTGGCTAGTCCGAAGCAACGGCTTCGGTAAAGACAAATCAAATCCGTTGGAAGCTGGTGGTTTGCTCAAAATCACATGGTTATCGTGTACCATAGTTCTTACTTGAACTAAAACATTTGGCTACTCCAGAAGTAATGGCTTTTGGTAAAGAGATTCAAATCCATTAAGTTTTTCTCAAAAGATTGCTAGGGACTAGCAATTGTTTAGTGTGGGGAATTGATGAGTGTGTAAATACTCATCATTTTTGGTTAAATCTGAACTGCAAAACGTTTAAAAATGCTCAAAAATGCATCAAAATACTGAAAATATCTCAAAATTACATTTTATATGTTTCAGATGCAAAATGTTTAAAATCAGATGAAAAATGAGCTAAGTTTGCATAATTGGCAGTTTCAGTCCCCCAAGTTTCAAAAGTTGTCAGAAATAGTCCCTGAGCACTTATTTCAAAAGTAAAATCACCAAAGGTCCTTTTAAAATCATAAGTTGTCAAAATTAGTCCTTTGGTGAAAAATATCAAAAGTTTTGAGAAATTACAAGTTTGGTCCTTCAAGTTTCAAATTTGGCAAAAATAGTCCTTGGAATTTTGAAAATGTCTACTATGGTCCTTGAACTATTGAAGCTTGTCATTTTTAGTCCCTTGAATCAACTTTAAGATATTGGCAGATTTGGTCCTTGTATTTTCAGAAATTGCAAAAAGGCCCTTGTATTAATAACCTTAGCCATGACCCTTGGACCTTGTCAAATCCCCTTTGGACCCCTGCCAAGCCAATTGACCCCCCTGTTTTGACCCCTTTCATATATCAAACTCCCCAGTCAAACACCCCTCCCGCCAAAGTCTTCTCCTTCAACTGCTTCCTCTGCAACACTCAACCAAGCCTCACCTCCAGCTCATCTCCCACACCCATGTCTCCTCCACCTCACCAAACAGCCAAAAAGCATTTAATGCTTCCCCCCCCTTGCACTTAACCCCTAGTGGCTATATTAGTTTTTCCCGCCAAAAGTCATCAAACAGCCAAAATTATCTCAAGTAATCCAAGGGCCAAGATTAAAAGTGGGATTTGCTCAGAGATGTGAGAGAAGTACATTTGCTATAAAAAGGAGGAAGAAGAGAGAGTGAAGGGTAGTAGTCTTTAGTTTTAAAATTCCTTGTATGTCGTTTTTCATTAAATTAGCTCAATTAGTGTTTTAAAATGTAATCTTAAGCTCTATTGTATTAAACCTAAGCTACTTAGTCATTGTAACTCATTTTCAAGTTTTAATTTCAAGTTTTGAGCAATGTTCATGTTTGGTCAACAAAAGTCCACTTGCAGTTACAAAGGTGTAACTGACCTGAATTGCTGCTAATGATGGTGAAAATGGGGTTGAATTGTGTGCAACCAGGGGTGATATCAGTTCTGGGTAGTGGTAATTTGATCTAAAATAGCATGCCATTGTCACAGGAGTCTTGTAAGTCCTAATCTTTCATATTCTAAATCAGTGTTATAACTTTAGTGATGATTGATTGTTGATGTTTCATGTAACAGTAGTTGTTGATCTTAGCTTGTTTGTTAAGTAGATATCATCATTTGGTCATTAGCAGTCACTGCTTCATTTCTATTTTTCTTACTTGCATTCTTTAATTTAGGATTGCATTAGTACTGTTTATTTAGCATTATTAAGATCATGTTAGTTCATTGAGATTTAGCTGTTCCATATGATCTATTTAGTGGTAATTAGCACACTTAGATCTGTTTTAAAGATTGGGTAAGCTTGGATTTGAGATTTGACTTAGGAGTTGCATTTTAGTTAAGTAAAGTAGTGTTTGGATTAAGGGTCATTTAGGTGTTATAAGCTAGTACAGAGGGTAAGCTCTGTAAATCCAGTCTACCCTAGGTTCAATACAGTCATTGCAGGCTTAGTTGTGCACTCTTTTCCTCTTAAAGTCAAAATGATAATCTCACTGCTGTAATTTCCATTTCAGTTAAAGTTTGAATTAGAAAGTCTGTATACTAGGTACAGAATCATAGAGGTCAGTGTAATTAGGTCTCACTACACCTTAAAACATCATAATCAGCTCATGGTTTAAGATCAAATCTCATAAAAGTCAACCTTTCCTTTCTTTCTTTAATAGTAAAAAGTTGAAAAAACCAGTTTTGAGGAAACTTTGTTGAATTTTCATTGTTTCATTTTTAAACCAAAATCATTGAAATTGTGATATGTTTGAGATTGGTTGGTCAAGTATTGAAAACTGAATTTTTCCAAATTTTTGCAAACTGTTTCAAGTGTCAAATAAGCTGTGGAATAAGCTGTCTCATGCCCTGTGCACTGACTCAGTTATAACTGAGTCTGCACAGTTTGTGCAAAGCTTGTCAAAAGCTCATAAGAGCTGTTGCAGGTCAGGTTTTTGGTTTATAAGCACCTAGCCAGGTCTTCTTTAAGTTCCAACACCTAGTTTTCATTTTCAGTTTATTGGGTGGCTTGTGCTTAAGCTTCAAAGTAGAGGGTAAAACCTGTTTTTAGCACTTATACTCAAATCATCAAACACAATATAGGTTAAGAGCTGTTGTAACTAGTTGCATTTGGGTAGTTTTAGCTTATTGTAGCTTCTGTTTCAGTTTGGTGGTCTTTGGTGTTCTTTTGGCTTATTTCAAGTGCTTATTGATAAGCACTTGCATTGCATTTTCAATTTTCTTCACACAACCCTCTGTTTTTATATGTTTCCTAGATTAATAATAATATTTTAGACTTATCTTGAATTTTTCAGATTTTTATAGGTCAGTTTGGTATTTTTCTTCATTTTAATCAGTTTTTAAGTCATTTTAATTAGCATTTAATACAAATTAATTCAGAAAAGTTTCAAAAAAATAAGTTTTCAATTTTCCTAGGTTAAGATAAATATAAAAAGTCAAAAAATTATTTTTCCAGATTTTTCATAGTTTAATTTGTATTTTTAAGCAATTTAAGTTGTTTTAAATAGTTTTTAATTCATAGAAAATAGATAAATTATCAGAAAAATACAAAATTAGTTTTGAAAATTCTGTTTTGTTATTTTAGATTTTTCCAAGTCATAATTTCATTTTTCTAGCCTTATTTCATATTTTCTTGTATTTTAGGCTATTATTAAATAGTTAAAAATAGTTTTTAATTAATAATAATTAGTTAAATAGTTATAAAAATAATTTTCTTTTTCTAAAAATTTTCTTTTATCATTAGGTTTGTAAAAATGTCATTTTCATATTTTTAGGATTTATATTGTTTAAGTTCACATTTTCTTTTATACGTAACGTAGTTTTTAATTTAAGTTTTATAAAAGAAAAATCAAAAACATCATTTTGCAAATAGTGATAGCGTTTATTTAATATTTTTTATCTTTTTAATTTTCTTTAATTTACATTTAAGCCTCTGTAATTTATAGACTTTCTCTGTAGCTATAATCACAATCCTTTTCCAGTTCAAATTCTCTCGATCACTATACGTTTGATTATTCTCGCACAGCTCGTTGGGACATAACGACCTGGGGAAACACTATACTCTCCTGATCTTCATTGCATTTGTTTCCAGACTGTTTTAAGTTTGTTACGGTTAGCCATTCACAAGTGGCTAGCTTGCGTGATAAAACTTGACGGTTTGGGAGCGGATCAGTACTTCCCTTCAAAAGTTAACTTTTCAACGCAATAGACAAAAGGAAAGTAGTCACCCTGCATCAAAACTCGTGTTAGAAGCAGCAATATCACAAAGTAATAGAAAAGAAACCACATTATTTATGCAAATAGTTGAAGCTGATATTTCTGATTTGCTCATGTTAATCGTTACAAAATAGAACATTATGGATGACGGTTGAATAAACAAAGAATCTGTAACATATTCGTGCGAATGCATCAATCTTACCACAACAGGCCAGGTATGAATAGCACAGGCCTCTACGGTATTAAGAATACATTCCCATTCACCATGCTGCAACATAGACAAAATGAAATGGTCTTAATACATTTAAATGACATTTGAGGAATATTTACTGTTTTTCAAGTGGAGTTAAACTGTGCGCTAGATAAGTTCTTCAAACACATGGTTATGTAACTCAGATTATAATATCTCCTACTAAAAAACTTTTGAAAAAAATCCCATAGTCAAAATTCCCACAAAACTGCTAATTTACATACAGTCCAATTATGGTACACATAAAGACAAGTGTCTACAGTCTTGCGTTGTAATTTCAAAGCTACAGCAGGTTGTGTTTTCGGGCTAATGAGTTAACCATTCTTAATGTCTTCACCAACCAAAGAGGCATCTGATGTATAGGTAGGATGTATTTTGTTCATCTAGAATTACTACTTCTCAATGTATATTCACATTAGCAAGTTACAGAGTTATATATATAGTCTTTAGTTTTTTCTTTTATCAGCGTGATTGTATAATAGAACAGTAAGAGATAACATATAATAACAATAAGAAAGTAGTAAACCGGCACCGTTTAATAACAATGTGATAGTACTTACTACTTCGTAGTCAACCATTTATGAATTTAGATCGTGTGGGGCTGCTATATTATTTGGTCCCAACAGACATGATCAAAAGCTTTCAACTACCTTACATACTTACTATTACATCTATGACTCTTTTCTATGAGAAGTAACTGGATATCGAAAGAAATGGATTATCATCTTTATCAATAATCAGAACACTCACCATCATTCAAATTTCCACACCAAACCACATATCTTTTTATTACATTCATTTTGGTTATTTTCGGTGTCTAAAAAAAGGAATTACACTAAATTTCCTCATTGCAATCATTTGTATTCATATATGTATAATTAAGTATTTACTTAAACACTAATATTTACCTGATCAAAATCAATTCAACTAATACACACTCGATCACGTGACTTTTCATAATATATTCATAGTGACTAAAACGTTAAAAATGAAGAATACCAACGTGGTGTTTGGGATTCCATTTTGTATTATCGCGTTAATAAAACACACATAATCACAAAACGTTGTTTGGCAAACCATCTAAATAAAGTACTTATTTGCACTTTCAGGCACGATTCCATCATCCTTCAAATGATACCACCTAAACAAAACTAATTCCAACTACTTTCATGTGTCACTTAAACACTTTTAGTTACAAACAACTTTACTAAACAATACAACTATTGAAATTAAAATCTGGCCAAACATACTTAAATATCGAATAAAATAAAATCCAGATCATGTATATGAATATATACAATCATATTAAAATACAAAAAGAATAATAATAATAATAATAATAATAATAATAATAATAATAATAATAATAATAATAATAATAATAATAATAATAAAGTACATTATAAAAGCCACAACCTATGCCCATATTAGGGAGAGGATAGCAAAACCATATATGAATTTGTCTGTTTGATAATATGATTGTCATTTTATTTGAATGGCAATCTCGACCTATTTACTTGTCAATGGGTCAACTTACGGAATGTTTGGATCATCTTAACTTTCAGGCTCATGTGCTTACTTAAATTAGAAAAGCTCATAATCTCAGTTCTTTTTGCTTATGATCATATCAACTTGAGCTAATTGCTTATATAAGTTTATAAACATAGCTTATAACAGTAAAAAGAAAAAAGTAGAGGTTCATAACAGTAAGCATGGGATAGAATGATGTCTGGCATTTGTTAGAGCAAGGGTAAAAAAAAATAGCCACAACTGAGCTTCAACTATTTGCATAAATAATGTGGTTTCTTTTCTATTACTTTGTGATATTGCTGTTTCTAACACGAGTTTTGATGCAGGGTGACTACTTTCCTTTTGTCTATTGCGTGAAAAGTTAACTTTTGAAGGGAAGTACACTGAGTGGGAAACTTAAATTGGATTTGGACTCAAAACCTGTTACTGATTGTATCAACAGTGGTTTTGGACACGAGGTTAGTTTTCTTGGCTACTTGCATGTTGCACATATACTGTTTATCTTGTGACTCATGCTTGACCTAAGATACATTATACATTTATTGTGCAGCTTAATCTCCAATACGCAGATGAAATAAAGGCTCTTCAACCTCCTCATACTTATGTGTAGGGGATAAACAGTAACGAATCTGTTACCAAAATTTGTTAATTCCTCTCCCTAATGTGGTAGGATAACAAAACCAGTTAAAGATCAAACCTCCTCATACTATATGAATTTGTCTGTTTGAAATGGGCTTTTAATTAAAATAAAATATACTACCAAAACCACCTTGAGTGATGAGAAGTGTGCTTTTAATAAATTATTATCAAGTACAGTTAAACAAATATGTTACCAAAATTTGTTCATATCAGATCACAATCATATCCCAACCTAATTATGTACAATTCCCCCAAAATCAAATCCCCCAATAGTTGGATGTGTTCGAACCCTAATGTTGTGCAAATCGCCGAAAATAATGCCTGGAATCCGTATTCGTTCAATTTGAGGGTGAGTTGTTTTGAAACACTTCTACAATCCGTATGTTTTTTATTTTAATTATAATGCATTTTTTATATATTTTTCAGTTTTTATTGTTATAATTGCGATAAAACAACCATCAGTTTTTTTTCCAACCTTAATTACAATGCATTTTTTTTATTGTTATTTTAATCAGTTTGCTATTATAATTCATATAAATTTGTCTGGTTGAAATATTGTATGATTGACAACTATTTTAATTGTATAAATTATGAGCCTTAATGTTGGAAAGTTTGATTTTATATTTTTTAAAAATATAGCCTAATTAATAAAATGAACCATGTCATCCATGATTATAGGGAAAAATTTAATAATTGAAATCCTTGCCTTTGTTGTAAACCTAAATGTGTGTCATTTAACCTAATATTCAGTTTATAAATACTCAGTACATGTGTAGCTAATCAAATCACCATCTTAGAATCCTATAATAACATGTATGTGAACTTTGCAAGTCATTGCATATGTAGTCATTGCTGTTTGAAGTTATCATTAATTATTTTATGTTTGTAGTCATTGCATATGTAGTCATTGCTGTTTGAAGTTATCATTCATTAATTTATTGAAGCTATCAAGTCATTGCATATGTAGTCATTGCTGTTTGAATCATTGCATATGTTTGTTTGTTAAAATTCAAGTCATTGCTGTTGTAATAAGTATTCTAATATAATATTATGTTTTTGTGCAGTTGAAACAATGGACCAACAAATCACATTGCTTGCGGATATCGACCCTATGATGGATGATGTTAACATTCTTGCAAGATGCATTAGTATCTGGAAAAGTCATCCAAAGGGAAAACCCAATGAAACTTGGGGTTTAGAAACTGTTCTGCAAGATCCACAGGTTTCTTTACTGTTTTTAATATATGTTGAAAAATAACCTTATAATGATGTTGCTTATGTTTGAATTTGTGTTTGTAATGAATGATGTATGCTATTTAGAATATGCTTTATTACGCTTAATTCCTAATGAGTGCTGTATCATATTTAGATTATGCTTTAAACTGTTAACTTTAGTTAATTCAATAGATTATATCAGTCACACAATATTATATCCATTATTGCAGGGTAACAGGATCCAAACGAGTATTAGAACATCTGAAATGAAAAAGTTCATAGCTATTCTTGATGAAGGCTCTTGCTATAAGATTTCAAATTTTGGGGTTGGCGAGAACGGTGGCAAATTCCCGTTGCTTAACCACAGATTCAAAATTAGCTTTTTGAAAAACACGGCAGTTACTAGAGTCAACTCATTTAACAATAATGTGCGTGGTTTTTTCTTTGAACCATTTCTGAACTTTCACCTCAAAGCATTTGGTGAAAGGGATATGGTTGGTAAGTAATATCACAATAATAATCCCTTTAATATATACATAGAGTTATATATCGTACTCATTTTTTATCATTTCAATTACAGATGTCATTGGTACTGTAGTATCGATTTCTGAGCCACTCCCTTTCGAGTCGTATGGAAAAGAGAAAATCAGAAGAACTGTCCTGCTACAAGATGTGGAGTATGCTTTCTGATTAACTCCCTTTTCAGCTATATTTTAAAAACATATTACCTGTTATTAAGTATATCTGTATGTTTTCCAACCATATTCTCATTAAATTATTGATAACCAGTGGTGGACAATTAGAGTGCTGTTTCTTTGATGAATGGGCGGATAAATTCAAGCCGTATGCTGATAAATCTGAATCATCTAAACCTGTGGTTATGATCCTTCAACTTGCAAGAGGCAAATATTTCAATAGTAAGTACATATTGTTCTTGGATGTATATTTGTTATCTCTGCCTTAGTAATTCAATCCTATTATTCATGTTTCAGAAAAACCTTCAGTCAGCAATGCTGTTTTTGCTACTAAGCTGCATATTGATGCTGATTTGCCAGAGATTCATGCCTTCAGGAAGAGGTATAATATTATTTGTATTTGAATGTTATAGCCTTAAAATCTCAATGCTTATATTTCACAATTGTTGATAACAGATATCAGGAAGTCAATGGTTATGATTCCAGCAAGCATGCTATAAGTGTCTATACTCCAGTCAAGAAAGAACTTACACAGGATGAGTTGTTTGGTGGTGCAATTAAAAAAATGGTTGGCTCTATTCGTGAATCTGCTTGGGTAAGATATTAATGGATTACAGTGATTTAAGTTTACATACAAGGAGTAGGATTTTACGGTACAAATTGTTTGTTTTGTAGCAGAACAACTACTTAGAGATTGCTTATATATGATTAGGTTGCATAAAAATCAATGTTTTAGCATATGGTAGTCAAAATTCTGATTGAATTTGTTTCACAATTTAGACGTTTTTTAATGTCTGTCTTGAATTCCAAGTTTCCAATACTGTAATTATATGCATACCATATCTTTATCGCAGACAGCTTATATATGATTTTATGGTACATCACATTCTGTTTCACCATATTGACTTACTAAGTTAAATCATTTTATTGTAGAGCAGACAATGCTACTTTATCTTTAAAAACATACATTAAAAATAGCATACATCACTGTGTGTTTGGAATATGCTTGGAATATCCTTGATGCAATCTGTATTCTTTAGGCACAAAGCAACATTATATACGGTTTATGTTATAGCATAAAAATTATAGTTATTTCCCTTCAATATTTCATGTGTTTTGTTAAACATTCAGATATCATCCAAAAAAGTGTCATTTAGCTTCAGTTAATTCATAAGGATTAAAAAAACACGTCACATCATGGTTATGACATTGCATCACATATATTAATCACTTAATCGTATGCATTTTAAATTAATATTTATCCTATAATATTTTCCTTAGGAATATGAATGCTTAGTTTATGGAAAGGTTCACAAATAAACCAAGAGTTTGGTTGGACGTATATTGGTTGCAAACGGTGTGGTAGGATAGCAAAACCAGTTGACGATGATGAGGAGGGATCTACATCCAAAAAATACAGTCAGTCGTCATCCAAAGCAGGAAAGGCAAAGATACAGCTTTGGAGTTGCAAGGACCATAAACAAATGACCCACGTAGGACCAAAGTATGAACTAACATTACCTTACAATATTTACCATCACAATATGTGTCATTTTATTGTCCCATAATCCATTTGAGCAAAAAAATTAATTCATATATTTGGGGCTTATGATTTTAGGTACAAAGTTATCGTACGAGTTATTGATGATACTGGCTCTGCTTCTCTACTTTTATTTGATGATATGATCAATACTTTGGTTGGTGTCCCATGCTACAAATTGAAAGAGAAGTATGGACCTGGTGCGGAAGACATTTTCCCTGAAGAGCTCATAAATGGAATTGTTGGAAAAAAGTTACTCTTTCGCTTTACTTATACAGAGTGGAACATAAGCAACAATCATCATGTTTATCAGGTGACGAAGATGTCCAATGATGCTGAAATGATCAAGTTCTTTAAAAAAGACTTCATCACAGAGGTTTGCCTTAACTACTTTTTTTTGTAATAAACGCATACATGTTATGCTCCTCTGTTTTTTTGTCTAAATAAAGACCTTTTACAGGATTATGATGATGTACTTCAAACTCCTGTTGCAAATGTTACATCCACCAACTTCGCAAGAAATTATGAAACTGTTCCTTTTAACCTAGAAGAAACACCCACAGGAAAAGATGCAGTCCTCAGTTCAGAAGATGGTTCAGGAAGCTCCGGCAAGCGTGCAGTCATTGACCTTGATGATTTTGATGAAGTGGATTATGAAACGAGGATGTCTAAAAGGCCTCTTCTTCAAGTCAAGCTAGAGAAGGAGTAACGAAACTACAGCATCATATATCTTCTTCACAATAAGGCTACTTTGTTTTATTTCAGTAATTTGGTTTCCAGACATTTGTGTTTTGGTATTGCTTTTTGGGATTTGACATTGGGCTGTTTATTTTGTCAATTTATAGTATACCATTATTTGTAATGGTTTGCTTGGAGAAGATATAAATTATTAGACCCTTTCTTTTATGCAGTTAAGGCATGTTTTTTAAAGTTAGTATATGCAGTATAATACTTTTTGTGATGAACACTTCCTGAATAGTATTGTAAATATAGATGTCGCTTTAAAATACGACTTCTTTTTTTACAAAAGTTTGTTAACTTTCTTACATACGTACATAACTTTCTGAAATTAAAATTCCAAAATTTACGAAATTTGTTAATCTTCTTACAATAAACGAGTTTTTTAAAGTTGATTTCATACAATCTTCCTTTAAAATACAACTTATACACTTCAACTTTTGTTTATAATATGACACTACATTAAAAAAAAATTAAAAAACATATCATTTCCTAAAATGAAAATTAAACAATTTTTTTGGGAAAATCTCATAATTGGAATATATATTTGCAAATTTTATAGAAACATATCTTTACAACTTTTTGGGAAGTCATAGTTAAAAAAACGCAATTATACTAATAAATTTCAAATTGTATGTTTTAATCTCCATTTACAAATATTTATACAAGAGTATCATTTTCAGTTATAACAAAAATTTGAAACCTTATATAAACAGGATCATCAACACAAAAATACCAATCAAATACTTTTTTCTAAACCTCCATTAGAAAGTATCATATGGATCATGACAAGGCACCCAAGGTAAAACATATTTTTTAAAGTTTGTACTTGAAAAATGATCATTTCAAATACTACATAACTGCATTTTTGGATATATGTAACATGAACTCATAATATGTTTTTTTATGACAATACAGCAACAAGGTATCTCAAGGTCACCTGATGAATTTTGGATTGAAGATCCACCTGTTATCATACTTTCAGATGATGACATGGTATTATATACATTAGTAAAACATAATGAATTTTATAACTGCATATTTCAGACTTATTTATATCCAACTACTTGCAGGATGTATCCGAGAAGATGGCATGTCACAAAGTCACCAAAATTGGTTCAAGTGTGAAAATCAATGGTGCTGATGCTGTAGATGTTCACTATGACAAATGCAAATGGATCAAGGACAATAAAGAATGCTTACACCATGCTAAGAAGGAAGACAATTATGGATTGGGTAAGGTTATTGATCTTCAATATTGTGTTGATGAGGACAAAGATGAATGGATTTGCATTAAGAAAGACTACAAATATCACAATCGTATTTTGGAGTATCATGATGACAACGAGGAATCCATTGCATCAAATGTTTGTGTTGAAGATTTGTCCTCTCAAATAGTAGGCTCTTAAGTTAACATTATTATCAATAAGTTTATTCATATGTCGTTAAACAAATTGTCTTGAACGTTTATTATAAAAAGTGTGATTGTTATCTCATTTTCATTACATATAGAATTTTCAAGCACTTTTACGGATGTGAAGCCTTACTCCTTATCAAATAAGAACTACACAAGCAAAGTGATAAACAATACTTCCAGCCTATCACATATGGGACAACACTGAGAAGATATATCTGATATAACAGTTACGAATCTCACACATAAGTCATTTCATCCTACTGTAATTTGACAACATTATTATCTCGAATCTCATACTAAAATTACTACTAACAAACTTTTCAACCTTTACTTACCCAATACAAATGGATATGCTATTCAACTTCCTCACCAACATATAATAACACCAACACAAAAAAAATAGCAATGGATATGCAATTCCTATAAGGATGAACAAGACACATTTTGAAGGAAAAGGATAGACTAAACTGCACTGATAATTGTTTTACAACCCACTGATTTATCTAATAATAAATACACCATTTCATAATCCAACCCAAAGCAAATAACCTGACCATACCAAGTTAACATAACAAAACATAGACTAAACAGACATTAGTTCATAACATACTAACCATCCAAAATAACATTAGTTCAGGCCATACTAAACATCCAAAACACGAACATAATAACAGTAGTGTTTTTAGCATACGTGAAACACAGGGTACTCCTCCACTTCATCGCCAGCCATATCAGTAATCAAGTGCATGAACTTGAACCTGATCATTTTGTTGTACCCAAAATGACAATCATTTGCAAACACCCTCCATTCGCCAAACACGTTCACATGGTTTGTCCTTCCAGGATCCTCTTTATGAAACTCCATCTTCACAGTAAAAGTTCTTTCCATGAATTGGTGTATCATCATAACAGTCCTGTACGTATGCATTGGATGGTGTTCCAAGAATTCTGCAGGTATGGTCTGCGATAAACCATCGATAACATATATGATTAAGTACTTCTTCGTAAACATTAATAACGTGTCACGAATACAGATTTTACACCTAACAAAAATACTTACGAGTCTTTTCATAACTGTAATCATAGAGTAATTCTTATAGAATGTGTCTCTCGCTTCACCAAAGTGATCTATATGACCTGCCCAACGACATATGTGCTTCATCCTGTCATCACCTGCAAATGCGTTTACCATGTTATAATAACTCCTAATACTATATATCAAACAACACTAATATATCAATAAACTTTTATTAATTGAAAGTAACGAATTCTATAAAGATATATATACTGAATCAACTAATTTTGCATATAAATATGAAGATCACCTTCGTCGCGAAACTCTATAGCAGGTTGTATGTGATGCAGTGGTGTTGCACCATAGAAATGAATCGGTGTATGTGGACTTCCATTAAAGTTAAAAGCCATCAACCTGTATACAGTGTTATGCTCTTTTGTAAACACCACGATCTGTCCAACTTGCAAACCCATTATCCACTTAATAATATTCCATAGATTTTGATCCAGTTCGTATTCATCGTCCGCATTAGGAACCGTCACACGGACCACAGGAACCATAAAGTAGTCTGGTCCACAATTTATCCTAATAGTTGCTTCCTGGCCTATCACACTCAAGAATTCAGCCGCAATTCTCTGTATATGAAGTTCACGTTTGTCGTAAATACACCGATTATAATAAATGATAACTTACAAATAAAGCTAATACAAGTTTATGTTACATATTGAATAATACCTGAGGCCTGTTTTCAGCAGCCCAAACACGGCTCTTGAATCGATAATAATGATGGTGGTCAACATTGTAACCCCTGAATTCTGTACCATCCCTTGCATCATACCCTGTCACGTAGAAACTGTCATCCCCTTCCTGTATGAAATGCAGCCATTCAACATACCGACCGATGTTGTCCTTAGCAAACGCTTCCCAATCCTTACCCTTTAGGGTTATCGGTCCCACAGTCGGTGTGACAAACCAAACTTTCTTACGAATTCGTGCTGAGTTTGTCAGATATAGATGTTTTTTTCCATTGTAACATTCCATTTCAAACACCTCAGGCAGTTCCTAAATAAGTATTCAAGACTTTAAGGCTTCTAACTTTACCATAATACTTATAAATTTTATGATATAGTGTTGTTTTATTTACCTGTTTCTTTGGATATGTTCGACGATTTACCAAAACTACAAACTCCATCGGCATTTTCCTGCGAATAATATACGTACTTTATATTCCATATCAGTTTTACATGTTATAATAAATGCTTAACCAGGGAAATACTATTGCTTTTCCTTTTCTTATCAGATTGTATTAACCGTGTTCCAATGTATTCACTTAAAAGTATACAACCTAATCATATCGCAAACAGGATTTAGTAACCATTATCATCACTTACACAAAATGATTTTATTTATAAACCACCATCTATACGAATGTTCTTATTTGAGTAGTCATAAACGATTAAACCATTAACTCACAAAAGCCTACTATAAAATTATACTATTATCATCACTTGCATACCATTTGAAGTTACCATCTAACTTGCTATTGAACTAATTTACAACATCACTGTTAACTATAGTTCTAACATACTTTAAATAAATAATAATCTCCAACAACAACAACAACCACATGCATTAGTATTGAACTAAGATTCAAACGATTAAGGTATGGTTGATGTGTAACAGTAATATAAATCATCCAAAAACACAAATATCAATCATTTTTTTAAAGGAACAATTATCATCCTTAACGTATCTGTTACTATTATCTTACAGGAACTTAGATCATCTAAAATTTATCATCATGCAACCATTTGAAAAAAGGGGTATACCTAACGAGTATATACCTACAAATCTACTAATATATATCTTTGATCATGTTTTCCCTTATATTTTTTATAAGAAATTATCATCTTACTAACCTGGAAGAAGATTTTTACTTCAAGTGATCAATGTGGATGATTTGACAGAGTTATGAGGCTAGAGCTAAAACATAGCATGTAATGATCATTTTAGTTGGGAAACTGAATATCTGATATCTTGCCAGAGAAAATCTTGACTTTTCTAATTTGGTAGCTGACCGTGGTCTTGGCAGTCAAATCATCATTTGGGCCTTAACATTGCTATGGGCTTAGTCTTATATTTAGATGCAAATTTAGGATACGTATAAGCCTTATTAGAATATAAGTGAGGGTAATGTAAACGTATAAGTGCAAAACATATTTTTTCCCAAAATACATGCTGCTATAAAAATATAACGTATATCCTAATTTAATGAGAGGATCATGGAGATTAGTGTAAATCGAAAGGTGTTTAAAACTACCTAAACACAAGTTCTTGATTGTATAAGTCTTCAATATTTGTAATTCTACCAACCATTTGATGATTCGTTTGTAAACAAAAAATGGATAACGTTACACCAAAGGTTCGACTGAAAGAAGTTTATTCTTCATCGAATATCCATTCATCTCAGTTCACTGCGATGAAGCTCTTTGAATCAAAATCATCCACAACAAATATCAATAGGTAATGTTAATTTATTTTTTTGTTGTTAATTTTTTTTCCATATTTTGTTTATAAGTCTTAATCTATACATGAAAAATTCTAATGACCAATATATGTATTTTCATGTCTGGTATACGAATACGTGTATTACATTCTAACCTTACCCTACACAGATTTTCAAGACGAAGCAACTAAAGGAATTTCCGTTATGATTGATCAAAACATAAACAATAATGTCATGTCTTTCAATGATTTTCCATATACACAACTTAATGGGCAATACTCTAACACGAGGAATACTCATTACACGATACGAGATTCTCAAAATATGGATGCTACACAAAGCACAGGTATGTACATTGTATGCTTTCTCCATGTAATACCAAATTTACATATAATTTTTATGTATGTATTTTGTTGACAAGTTTATTATATCGACAGTTTATAGCATTAATCACCATGCGAGCCACTTAAACTATAACCTTCTTAACTATCAACCTATATACATACCGGGTTCCACTAAATACGGCAGTACTTTTTCTACCCTTTAACTATCTTTGCCTTTTCCAAATTTTAATCTTTACAAATTACATGTACAATTATATGCGTACATTTTATACATTATCACACACCATTGTATTATTTTTTCATATGTTTGCAGGTTCTCCAAACAATGATACATCAAATAAAAGAAAGTATCAATTTCATAGCAAAAACATTGACAATACAAAGCCTATAAACAATAACATCCAACATAGCAAACAGTCTAAGTATGCGATCAGCAATGTTACTCCCCTTGTGCAAAGATCCCCTCTTTCCAATATTACATCAAGTAAGTTTATCCTCATACGTAACTCCTTAATGTACTATGTCTTAAATAGTTTATTATATTAACTAATACATTTTAATATTAGGTACGTTGTCGAGATTAAACCAATCTGCTTTCACTTCCAATCGTACTACCCCGTTGTTAACACAAGAAGGAAATCTAACTTTTACAACTGAAACCTCCAATCCAGTAGAACCTAAGCGGCGTCCTGGTTGTCCACGTAAAACACCTGTGCCAACCAACCTTACTTTGCAGAATTCCTCTTTTCAATCCTCACAACCAAGTGTACGAAAAACGCGTGCCAAACCATGCAGGACTGCAGTCAATGTTCAGCAAACTGGCATGCTGCAAAATTTACAAAAGTTGTTTCATGTGGGGAATTTCATATTGTTTTATAAACTTTACCAAACCTATATTCACATGTATCAACTTATGTTACAGTCAATGAATCCATTCAAAACAATATAGTGTCATATGAAAATCAAGATCAACCAAATGTTAGTTCGTGTGTCACAAAATCCACTCCTTTCACAGGTAAAGTTTTATGACAAACATATACTGCTTATCACAAAGATATATTTTTCA
Organism: Chrysanthemum makinoi; assembly: GCA_910596185.1. Lineage (NCBI taxonomy): Eukaryota > Viridiplantae > Streptophyta > Magnoliopsida > Asterales > Asteraceae > Chrysanthemum > Chrysanthemum makinoi. Next base: position 119,628,500 of record OU343221.1, on the reverse strand, counting down.
GCTCATCCAACCAATGTTATGTTGTTGTCGTTTGAATTACAGCACCTACAGCAAATCAGTGTCCCGACCAGCTTAACTATAGCCAACTTAATTATCAACCTATACCTACACCAGACACAATCCATTACGGCAATAAGTTGTGTGTATATATTGTACATTTTACTTAATCTTATGTATTCTGTATGAAATTTGAAACTAAAACTACATTTTTATGAGCATTCAGTTCACGCATTATGATTGGTCCCGAACCGTCAAGCTTAATCACACAAGCTGGCCACTTGTGAATGGCTAACCGTAATAAACTTAAAACTGCTCAGAAACCAATGCAATAAAGATCAGAGGAATATAGTGGATTCCTGGGTCGTTAAGTCCCACGGAGGATGAATTGGTGTTAAACAAATTCAGATGTCGAATAATCACTAAGGATAGTGATCAATAAGGATTTTGATGAATAATTATACCTAAAGAAAAGATTAATAAATTACAGCGACTTAAATGCAAATTAAAGGAAATTAGAAAGTTAAAATATATTAAATAAACGCTATCACTATTTTTACAATGATGTTTTTGTGATTTATAAAATAAAATGACTTAAATATACTATTTTATTTAAAACTTAAACTTAAATTACCTAAAAACGTGATTTAAAATGAAAACGTAAGTTATTTATAAAAATTACGCGAGTGCTGTCTGAGTAAGTAAAAACGTAAAATTTATGAAATAAAAGTCCTACAAGTGTAAAAACAATTTTATTACGTACTATATGACTAAAGAAAATTTTAGAAAAAAGATTTATATTTTTTAGACTTTTATATTTTTTATTATGAATTAAATACGGTTTTATACTAATTAAATGTTTAAAAATACTAAAACTATTGAGAAAAATCTGAAACTTTTTTATAAAATACTTAATACTAATACAAATTTATGAAAAATACAAAAGTTGAAAAAGCTAGTTGAAATAAGCTACAAATAAGCTAAATAGCTCGTATAAGCTTATTGGAAACAAAAGGGTTATATATTAAATGTTGCAAAAGTAAACTGAAAAAGACCCTAGGGCAGATGTTGTGTGTGTGGTGTGGTGATTTTGGGTGGCAGGGTTCGAATCCAGCACTGACTTTTGCAAACTATTATTTTTTTTTGACTTTTCTTATTAAAACTTATTAAGAACAATGAAATAAGCACTTTTCACAACCTGGAACTTTTGTAAAATGACCAATAAGCTCAGTATTAGCTTATTTATCTCCATGTTATGAAAGGAAGAAAATAAGCATAAGATTAAGCAAAGATGTTTAATAAGCTAGAAAATAAGCAAAGGCTAACTGAGAATAAGCTAAATAACTTTTTAACAAACTATTATTACAACTAAATAAGCAATATGACTAGAAATAAGCACTGCATTATATCCAAATAAGCACCAGTCTTCACTGTTTACCAGTGAACTTCTTTAGTTACTAGGCACCTTTTAGCTTAATTTTAAGCACGATATAATCTAGGAAATGAAAATCCCCCCCACTACTTGTAACTACTAAGTAGACCAACTGAGATTTCTAAAAAGCTAAGATTCTGCTGTGATATCCACAAATGAGCTTATAATGAGCTTATGCAAAAGCTTGAAAACACTTGATTAATTATTGGCTGAATGAAATGGACAAGAATAAAAGTAACTAGCAGGCTAATTAAATAAGCTAATAAGTGAAAAATAAAAACTGAAACCTTGAGACAGCTAGGTTAGCTTCTCAAAAAGCCAAAAATCACAAGCTAATTCTCAATAAAGAGCTTTTGACAAGCTTGTGAAGATGGGTTTAAAAGCGAGCCTGGGGCATTTTTCAGAAAATGTATCTAAAACAAGCTGAACAATAAGCACTTTATAAGCTAAGAAATGGTAAACTAATATTTTTATAATTAATTTAAGCAACTAAATATTGATATCCTAAAAGCATTTAAGCTAAATATTAATAATGAACACACACTAAAAATATTAATTTTATTCAAAATCTGCTACTAAGACAATTTGACTTTTTAATAAAATGGACTATGTTGACTTTAATGAGATTCTAACTATATCTATGGACTGAATAAGTTGAAATAAGCTACAATGAGATGAAATTAAGCTATAATATCAAGTTATCAACTATTATGATGAGTTTTGTAATTCACAATTCTAACAGTTAACTGCCATTATGAGATTAAACTTAATTTTGACTTTTTAAACTAATAAGGACTATGTTTTAATACTTGACTGAGCTAATTAAGACTAAAGTACCATGTATCAAACAAGAACTAGGGTAGTAACAACCTTAAACACAGTTTAACAAGCAAAACCAAACACCCCTTTTAGAAACTGTTTTGAAGCATTTAAGCATTAAAACAGCTTTTTAAACCAAGGGACCTAGTAATTAGCTTATATTAACTGTAATGAAACAATATTAAGACAAATTAACAAGTTTTAACTACTTGAACTAAGAAATGCAATTTTTAAAGAACATGCTTACAAATTGAATCCAAGCAATAAACAGAGAACCAAGGATTATTATCACTTCCTATAGCTTTCCACAAAGCTCTATACCAAATAGGAATCCAATATCAACCACTGCTTCGTCTTGCTCTTCATTTCCATTGCTTTTTATTTTTAGCTAATTTTTTTAGTATTTTTGGAAAATTTTGAATTAAAGCTCTAAATTGAATTTGAAATGTTTTTTTAGCTTAAACAAGTTACTAGGAGCTTATTTGAGCTTACTTGGTCCAAAACAAAAGATACAAACACATCTAGATTAATATGAGAATTTAAAGTCGAAATTTCACAATCATAAAAACTTGGTAAATTACTGAAATTGAAACTGGAAATAGGTTTGAGATACACTGGAATATGATTACAAAGTATTAAAAAGCTTGATTATACATAGGAAAACTTAGAATAATTAAAACGACATAAGCACAATTAAATTATACTAGATACTTTGATACATTGCACCCAACTTGTATTTATTGAGCTTTTCCAGTCCCTTGTCGACCTCTGAATCATTCCCACCTTACTTGAACCGTTGGATTAATCCAAATCATCAAATTCGACAAATGGCACTTTTGGCGGGAAAAAATCATAGAGTTGGTTTCTGCATTAATTGAGGTTTGGTGTATGTGGAGGTGGAGGGACAGCTGGGGAAGAGTGTATAAGGGTGGTGGTGAGGTGGAAAGGTGGAGAACAAGTGGTGAAAACCATTGGTTTTGGCGTACGGGTGTGGTAGAGACAGTGCTACAGTGGTGGCGGTTTTTTTATTTTAAATATTGGGCCGGGTGGGTTTAGTTTGGATTTGGGCTTGGATAATATAAAGGATCCGTTTGGTTTGTAGCTTAATAATCACAAGGACCTTTTGAGTAATTCCAACAAAGTTAGTGCGATATTGCCAATCTTCCAAAATTCACACAAGGACCAAACCTGCCATATATGAATAATACAAGGACCAATGATGATTATTTTCCATTTAAAAATGTCCAAGGACCATTTTTGACATTTTTTAAAACTTAAGGACTAAAGTTGTAATTTTGTCAAAGATTTATTCAAGGACCATTTTTACCAACTTAGAATATTTCAGGGACCTTGAATAACATTTTTCTTTATTTTGATTTACAGGATGTTTTTGACAACTTTTTAAACTTGGGGACTAAACTTTGTTTATTAAACTCTTTCCTCCAATTATGCAACTAAAACTGCCATTTTTAACAACTTAGAATATTTCAGGGACCTTGATACGTTTTTCACCAGATTTTGATATTTTTGCATTTATAACACATAAAACACTTTTTTGTGATATTTTTATCATTTTGATGCGTTTCTGAGTGTTTTCAGATGTTTTGCATCTAGACAGTACAAAAATGATGAGTATTTGCAAACATCACACACTCATCAATCACACTCATCACACTAAGATATTGCTAGTCCCTAGCAATGATTTGAGAAAAATTAATGGATTTCATCTCTTTACCAAAAGCCATTACTTCGGGAGTAGCCAATTGTTTTAGTTCAAGTAAGAACCTTGGTACAATGATAACCAAATGATTTTGAGCAAATCATAAGTTGTAAACGGATTTGATTTGTCTTTACCAGAAGCCGTTTGCTTCGGACTAGCCAACTCTTAGATAAATTATCAATATTATCTTTGGTGAGCCGATTACCAATTATGGATTTCCAACCGCCTTTACCACAAGCCATAAACTTGCGGGCTAGCCAACTTTTCACTAGTTTAAAGATATGGTGAGTTGAACACCATACAATTTTGGGCAAATTGCAAGCCATAAACGGATTTGAGATATCTTTACCAAGAGCCGTTTGCTCCTGGATTAGCCAATCCTTATGTGGGTTAGACATGGTGGACTGATTACCATTTGCTGAGTAAGTGAAAAACACTTACTCCACAAAAAATTTTGGCCAAAACGGGGGAATTGGGTGGAATAATTACATGATAAAATTCGTGAGAATTCCCCTCCACTTAGAAATGAATATTGCCCTCAATATTCAAAGTACCGGCGGTTATGACGAAACATAGAACATAAAAGGGAAATATTACGGCCATTATTTTGTTTTTGATATATACACATTTTTTTTTTTTTTTTAAATTTTGCTTATATACAACAGCGTGGGGCAGCTCCCCCACACTAGGGTGGTAGAACAGAGAAAGAAGACAGAAATATGGGTGAAAACCCATATGGTGTGTGCTAATGTTTTTGATTACCGAGTCATTAGCTTGACTCGATCCCCGCATTCATTGGTTCATGGGGAAAGTTTGTAGATCCGGGACAACCACAGATGGAATGTCCTCTCCAAAGTAGTGCTTTAATCGATGACCATTCACTTTAAAATTAGGACCATCGGGTTGAGATAACTCAATGGTACCATAAGGATAAACCTTAGCGATAGTAAACGGACCAGACCAACGGGACTTGAGTTTTCCCGAGAAAATCTTCAATCTTGAATTGAAAAGAAGGACTCGATCACCAACGTTGAAAACGCGGTTCTTGATTTTTGAGTCATGAATCTTCTTTGTCTTTGCTTGTAGATCAAAGAGTTTTCGTATGCTTGATCACGAAGTTCATTTAATTCATTCATTTGAACTTTTCTGTGATCAACAGCTGTCTGAATATCGAAATTTGCATGCTTTAAGGCCCAGTATGCCTTGTGCTCTAGCTCAATCGGAAGATGACATGCCTTTCCGTACACTAGCTTGTATGGAGTACACCCAATTGGTGTTTTGTCAGCTGTACGAAAGGCCAGAGTCGTCATCTAGCTTATCCGACCAAGAGGCACGGTTTTCGCCAACCGTCCTCTCCCGAATTCTTTTAATCCCTCGGTTGGAAACTTCCACTTGCCCACTTGTTTGGGGGTGGTAAGCAGTAGAGAGACGGTGAGTTACACCATACTTTTGCATGACTCTATCAAACTGGTCATTGCAGAAATGTGTACCACGATCACTGATTATAGCACGTGGAGTTCCAAACCTAGCAAAAGAGATTTCAAAATTTCACAACTACTCGGGCATCGTTGGTAGGCAAAGCCTTAGCTTCAACCCATTTTGACAAATAGTCAACGGCCACGAGTATGTATTTGTTACCTCGAGAAGATGGAAATGGCCCCATAAAATCAATACCCCATATGTCAAATATCTCACAAACTTGAATGGCATTTTGTGGCATTTCATTTCTTTGAGAGATATTTCCGTGACGTTGACACGCGTCACAAGTTTTGACAAAATCGTGGGCATCCTTATAGATAGTGGGCCAATAAAACCCGGAATCAAACACCTTTTTGGCGGTGTAGTTTGGACTATGATGTCCCCCGGTGGGTCCAGCATGGCAAGCTTTTAGAATGTCCATAGCTTCTTGTCCATAAACACACCGTCGGATGACTTGATCCGCACAGATTTTGAATAAGTAGGGGTCGTCCCAGAAGTAATGTTTAACATCCTTGAAGAATTTGTTCTTCTGTTGGGTCGACATCCCTTTCACTATGAAGTTACCCGCATGGTAATTTGCGAAGTCAGCAAACCATGGGGTAGTATAATTTCCACGAAAAGAAACGCATGAGTGTCTCGAGAGGAAATGTTTCATTTATTTCCTTTTTCTCGAAAACATCTTGGTGAGGGTTTTCTAGACGGGACAGATGATCAGCAGCCAGGTTCTCAGCTCCTTTTTTATCACGTATGATGATATCAAATTCCTGGAGGAGGAGAACCCAACGGAGCAATCTCGGCTTTGCATCTTGTTTTGCAAAGAGATATTTGAGAGCCGAGTGATCCGTATACACTACACATTTGGTCAAGATGAGGTATGGCCAAAATTTTTCAAACGCATACACCACAGCTAATAATTCTTTTTCTGTAGTGCTGTAATGGGTTTGAGCTTGCATCATAGTCTTACTCGCGTAGTGGATAGGCTGAAAATGCTTGGTTTTCGTTGCCCCAAGACTGCACCGATAGCAAAATCACTTGCATCGCACATGAGCTCAAAGGGTAAATCCCAGTCGGGGGCAACTAGAATGGGTGCTTCCGTAAGCTTTTCTTTAATGTTTCAAAAGCTTCGATGCACTCAGGTGAGAAGATAAAAGGAGCTTCTTTTTCAAGAAGATGGGTCATAGGCGAGCGATTTTAGAAAAATCTTGTATGAATCTACGATAAAACCCGGCATGACCAAGAAAACTACTAATACCTTTGACGGTAGGTAGGATGAGGCGTTTAGCAATAACATCGACTTTTGCTCTATCTACCTCAATCCGTTTTGAAATCTTATGGCCAAGGACTATGCCTTCTTTGACCATAAAGTGGCTTTTCTCCCAATTTAGACAAAGATTGGTGTCTTCACATCTTTTGAGCATTTTATCTAAATGGGAGAGACATGTTTGAAATGAATCCCCAATGACCGAGAAGTCATCCATAAACACCTCCATTGTTTCCCCGATCATGTAGTGGAAAATGGCCATCATACATCGTTGGAACGTGCCAGGAGCATTACATAAGCCAAAAGGCATACGTCTGTAGGCAAAAGTTCCGTATGAGCAGGTGAATGTAGTCTTATCTTGATCCTTTGGATCAATGGGGATCTGAAAGTAACCCGAGAAACCATCAAGGAAACAATAGTATTCATTCCCTGCTAATCTCTCAAGCATTTGGTCCATAAAGGGTAGAGGAAAATGGTCTTTACGGGTGGCGTCATTCAACTTACGATAGTCAATGCAAACACGCCATCCCGTAACCAGCCGAGTTGGAATTAACTCGTTATCTTCATTTGTGACAACAGTTATGCCACCCTTTTTAGGAACACAATGAATTGGGCTAACCCAAGGACTATTTGAGATCGGGTAAATTAATCCTGCATCAAGAAGTTTGATAACTTCCTGTTTGATAACATCATGGATTTTTGGATTTACTCTTCTCGATGTTGAACTGCTGGTTTGAAGTCATCCTCCATCAAGATTTTGTGAGTACAAAATTCAGGGTTGATACCCTTAATGTCGGAGAGTTTCCAAGCAATTGCTTGCTTGTGTGACTTCAAGACCTTTATGAGAGCAGCTTTTTCATCTTTACTCAAATCTCGAGCAATAATGACTGGTAATTTATCATCACCTTCAAGAAATGCATACTCGAGATGAGGCGGTAAGTCCTTAAGTTCGACTTAAGGAAATTCTTCAGTTTTATCAACTGACTTGACTTCCTTGTTATGAAGTTCGACGGGGAGGGAGTGGAGATGATGATGGATCATCATTAAGCAACTTCTCAATGAGAAGTATGTCCCCCTCAATGTCGATGGGAGCGTGATCAATTTCCCATGGTACAGAATCACTAGACAAGTAGGCTTCAATCTCTTCTAAGATGAAGTCACTTTCCTCAAATGGGGTGAGAGAAGGAGTAGAATTGGCGATGATAGGTTGAGATGAATGAGTGAGATTATCACTCGAAGAATTGGGATCATAACCAAGAACTTCTTGAGAGTACTCTTCAGAAGCAACATCAATGACATCTATTCGGTTAACCGACTCAGAATCATAATTTGCAGAGTACCTCGAAGTTTGATCAAGGTTAAAGGTGACAGCTTCATTACCAACACGTAATGTGATTTCTTGCTCAAATACATCAATGAGAGCACGGCCCGTTCTCAGGAATCCTCGACCAACAATGAGAGGAACCCGATGATCGGCATCAAAATCAACAACCAATTTCAACACAAAATACCATGCATTATGCAACCAACCTCAGCGAAACCAGTCAAAATGGAAAGCAAACCTTTTCTACGTCCAAACTTACCAATACACTTTTGACATATTCAAATGTTAATACTATAACTCAGGCTTTAAATTCGCAATTACCTAAGAGAAAAGCTGGTCGTCCACGTAAAACTCCTCTCACCACCAACCTTACATCACAGAAAGGTGTGTTGGATTCTTCACAACCATGTGTGCAAAAACCAGTTGCAAAAAGAGCAGCCTCGGAAGACTTAGGTGTTGGATCTTCAAATCACAACCTTCAAACCCCTGAACTAATACATGCTATAGCTTCTAATGACAACACTTATACAAGTAATTTTTGTAATTAATGTTTTTGTTGAATTTTGTGTTTATTTGTTTCAACATTTTCATTAGTTTTGTTTTTAAAATTTCTAAACCAACAGGTGATGTTTCAAAGGATAATCCAAGAAGAAAGTTCAGAAACAAAACTCCAATACCATTTGACATTGGTGATTGTTTATTTTCATTCACATAATTATACACATCTTCAGGCATATATATTGTGTTTTTTATATAGATACTAATAACAGGTTTATCTTTTATACAAGTTATGTAAATCATGCTCATGAAAGTTCTTCAAGAAATTCTAATTGTTCTTCAAATTTAGAAAACAGAGCACATATCCAAGAAGAATCAATAGCGAATGTTAATAACGTTGTACTCCCAGACGAAGAATCTGAAGATGAACATGGATATATTGATAGAATCTCAAGCATCTCTAAGGGTATTTTTTTAACTAATTTAAAACCAAGTAATCTAATTTAATGTAATGTATCTCTAACATACATTTTCATTTGTGTATTTAGAATATTTTGACCACGGAGATCCAACTTATACATGCCACAGTTGTGGTGCAATGTTGTGGTTGGCAGAAGCTAAGGTAGGATTGAACAATGTAACTACTACAGATTCATTCTCCCTTTGTTGTGGCAAAGGAAAAGTTGTGCCACCTGTTGCATTAAAGGATCCACCGCTGTTATTAAAGGGACTTATGAATGGAGAGCATCCAAAAAGCAAGCGATTCTTGGAGAACATTAGACGTTACAATTCTATGTTTGCATTTACATCGATGGGTGGTACTGTGGATCATAGTGTTAACACAGGTCGTGGCCCATTTTGTTTTAGAATTCAAGGTCAAAACTATCACATGTTGGGGGATTTGTTACCCAAAGATGGCGAGACACCCAAGTTTTCTCAGCTCTACATTTATGATCCACCAAACGAGATTGATAATCGAATCAATGCTGTCAGGTATAGTTTATTACTCAGTATTTTAGAATATTGTTTTGACTTTTTAACTAAAACGTACTTATTACAATCACATATCAAATGGTGCAGTTCAAGAGGTAATGGGTCGGCTTCATCAAATAGTACCATGGATCGTACGTTAACCAAACAGATCAAACAAATGCTTGATCATGAAAACCATTTGGTTCAGAAGTTCCGAATGGCTGGTCTACAATTGGCTGCAGGTCAAGAAAATGTTCAGATAAGGCTTTTAGGAAAACGTGCAAAGGATGGCAGACAATACGATCTTCCAACCGCTAATGAGGTTGCTGCACTTATTGTTGGAGATTTTAATGAACAGCATAACGAAAGGGACATTCTCGTCCATAAGAACAGTGGCAAAATCAAAAGGATTAGTGAATTGCATGTGTCATACCTCCCCTTGCAGTACCCTCTCTTATTTCCCTACGCTGAAGATGGATATAGGACAGATATATACCATCAAGGAGTTATAGATCAGACACCAGATAAGGATAAAAAAACGTGTCACAATGCGTGAATGGTTTGCTTACCGTATACAAGACCGCCCCAATAAATTCTCAACCATTTTAAATGGTAGGCGTTTATTTCAACAGTTTTTGGTCGATGGTTATACCATGGTTGAAGCTGAGAGGATGCTATATGTTCGTAATAAGCAACAAGATCTTAGATGTGAAACTTATTCAAGATTAGTTGCGGGCAGAGAATCATCAACCAACAAAATAAAAAACGCGGTAAGAAAGTAATTTTGCCTTCGTCCTTCACAGGAAGCCCAAGATACATGATGCAAAATTACTTAGATGCCATGGCAATGTGCAAGTGGTATGGTTACCCTGACTTATTTATAACGTTTACATGTAATCCTAAGTGGCCCGAAATTACAAGGTACCTGAAAAAAAAAAGGTCTTAAATCAGAAGATCGTCCCGACGTCACCACCAGAGTCTTTAAAATGAAGCTTGATATGTTGATAAAGGACATTAAAGAAAAGCGTATTTTTGGCAAAGTCAAGGCAGGTATGTTACCAAAATCCTTATATAACACCAACCACTGTGTATACTTTGTTGTCTATATTATAAGCAGTATGTTTATATATTAATATGTACTTCCTTTTTCATTTTATTTTGTAGAGGTGTACACGATAGAATTCCAGAAATGTGGATTGCCTCATTGTCACCTATGCGTTTGGTTGGAAACAGGATCTAAACTGAGATTTCCTGCCGATATTGACAGATGCATATCCGCTGAGATTCCCGATAAAGATGAAGACCCGGAACTCCACCAATTGGTCAAGGAATTTATGATGCATGGTCCGTGTGGTCCTGAACATAGGAGCTGCCCTTGCATGGTTGAGAATCATTGCTCTAAAAAGTTTCCGAAGCAATTTAATGAAGCTACTTTCATTGATGAAAGTGGGTATGCCATCTGCAAGAGGAGTGATAATGGCAGAACTATTCAGAAGCAAGGTGCCGAACTTGACAATACCTTTGTTGTTCCTTACAGTCCCACTTTATTGAAACGGTACCAAGCTCACATCAACGTTGAATGGTGCAATCAATTTGCATCTATCAAATACCTTTTCAAATATATTAACAAGGGCCCGGATAGAGTAACAGCAGTAATGGAAGATGAAGAAAAGGATGAGATTAACGAATTCTATGATTGTCGGTATTTATCAGCATGTGAAGCTGCGTGGAGAATATTCAAATTTGATATTCATCATAGAAGTCCTTCTGTAGAGCGTTTGCCTTTTCATCTTCCAAATGAACATTCGGTGTTATTTGATCCAACCAAAAGTATAGACTTTCAGCTTGAAAAGGATTCAGCCAACACAACCAAATTCTTACAGTGGATGGAAACAAATAAAACTGATGAGTTAGCACAAACGCTTTTGTATGTTGAGTTTCCAAAACATTTCGTTTGGAACAAGTCTGATTTGGTATGGACTCGACGCAAGAAAGGTAAGAGCATAGGCAGAATTCATCACGTCCCGCCTAATTGGGGAGACCTTTTTTATCTTCGCATGTTGTTAAACCATGTCCGAGGTGCAACCGGTTGGGAAAGTTTTAAGAAGTATGATAATGTGGTGTACGTATTACAAAGAAGCTTGCTTTGCACGTGGTTTGTTAGATGATGATAAGGAATACATTGATGGTATAATTGAAGCAAGTCAGTGGGGGATGGGAGATTACTTGCGGGCTTATTTTGTCAAATTAATACTCTCAGAAAGTGTGTCTCGGCCTGAAGTTGTTTGGGAAAAGTCATGGAGACTTTTAGCAGAAGACGTCTTAGATAAAGAAAGGCGGAAATGAAATCATCCAGGTATGAAAACTGTTTTTTTCCAACATGTTAACTTTAACTATCAATTTTGGTTTCTTTTTGTGAGAAATTTAACAATTATAAAGGCTGTTCTGATTTAGTCATATATTTTTTTTTACCTACAAGATAATAATTGATTAATCACTGAAACATTAGTCATACGACTTCTTATTTGTTAGCCCCTTTTACGCTACCTATCATATACTGTCTTTGTTGGACCAGGGATTAGTTTTCAAGAAATTTATTTCAAGCATAACCAACTGTACTAATGTTTTTATTATCTATACTAACAGCATGTTCGAAAATAAAGTCACTCCTGTCATCTCTTTTCTTCTTAATAATAGAATTTAACATCAAAAATGTTATTCTAAAATAATTCTACTTTCTTTCTTATATCAGGACTTCAACTTTCAGATGATCAAAGATACAATATATGCCTGACATATATTGAGGACTCTTTACTCAGCAATTCAAAGAGCCTCAAAAACATTGTTAACATGCCTTATCCCAATTCAGAGTTTACATTGGAATCCTACAATAGGTTGATATATGATGAGCTCGATTATAACATTCCATAATTGGTCACCAAGCATCAGCAGTTGTATGCGAGTTTAACGGTTAAGCAAAAGGAAATATATGAAAAGATAACTGATTCATGTGACAACAACAAAGGTGGGATGTTTTTTGTATATGGCTATGGCGGGACAGGCAAGACTTTTTTGTACAAGACCCTCACCGCTTCCTTAAGGTCTAAAGGTGAAATTGTTTTAAACGTTGCTTCTAGCGGTATTGCTGATCTTTTGCTTGATGGGGAAGGACCGCCCATTCTCGGTTTCTTTGTTCCAATAAACATTGACGAAGATTCCATGTGTACAATTACTGCAGACAGTCCGCTCGCCCGATTTCGATTCGCAAAACAAAGCTAATAATATGGGACGAAGCACCGATGATGCATATACATTGTTTTGAAGCGTTTGATAGGACTTACATTGATATAGCCGAGGATTGCACACAAACATTTCTAATAAGGTATTTGGTGGCAAAGTCGTTGTTTTTGGTGGAGATTTTCGTCAAATTTTACCTGTCATTCCATGTGGCAGTAGACAAGATGTTGTACACGCGTCTCTAAACAAGTCTTATTTATGGGATCATTGTCAAGTACTTAAACTTAATGAAAACATGAGGCTTCGTGTTGGTTGCAATCCCTTAGATGCAAAAACAATTAAGGAGTTTGCAGATTGGATTTTGAGTATAGGTGATGGGAAAATTGGTGGGAAGAATGATGATGGTAGGTGAATTCATTTTTCAGAAGAAATGTCATACCAAATACTCATGATCATGTAGAAGCTATTATAAATGAAACTTATGAAAATTGGCAGGAACACTTGTGGGATCCGACGTATTTCCAAGATAGAGCAATCCTCGCACCCACTCATGAAGAGGTAGAAAAAATAAACACTTCAATGATGTCCAAATGCATGGAGCAGAGAAGGTTTATTATAGTTAGGATCTTGTTTACGATATCGACGTTGATTTTAACTATAACGAGTCGTTGTACTCAACTGAATTTCTAAATTCAATCAAATGTTCCGGAATTCCAAATCATAAGTTAACTTTGAAGGTTGGTGCTCCAGAGTAATGTGCATGGGCTATATTGATCAAAGAGGTGGGTTGTGTAATGGAACAAGGTTGCAAATTTTGAGAATGGGAAATACTAACATCGAGGCTAAAGTAATATCAGGAGGTAAAGTGGGAGAAGTTTGTGCTATACCTCGGATGATAATATCTCCGTCTGATAAAAAATGCCTTTTCAACTAAAAAGAAAACAGCTCCTTACTTTCTCCAATTTGTGTTAGTTTGCCATGACAATAAACAAGAGTCAAGGACAAACGTTGGCAAAGGTTGGTCTTTATTTGGAACGACCGGTATTCTCACACCTGACAACTTTATGTGGCCGCTTCAAGAGTTAAAAGGCAAAAGGTCTTAAAGTATTGTGTTGTAACAAGGATGGTAACTACACAAATACTACAACAAATGTGGTGTACAAAGAGGTTCTACATAGATTATAAACATTCTCAATTTTATTATGTGTTTTGTATATATATTTCTCTTAACCTCTATTAACTATTACGTTTCAAAGTTTTTTCTTATTGTACCTAATTCTTAGGTTAAGCATTTTTACACCATCTATAGTGTTATTGGTTTGCATTTATTCATTAATTAAAACTATTTTTTGTATCCATCATATCATTAATAAACAACAATTTTTTTCAAAACATTTTTTGTATGTAAATATACCAAATGTGCCTTTTCTTTACATACAACTCCGAACATGGCGTCTTTTTGTTAAGGTTGAATGATAACTTAAAACTATTCTACGTTACACTTTTTGGAAGATTTCTTGAAGCTAGCCGCCCACCGGGCGGGCCTGCAGCTAGTGTATATATATATTTATATATATATATGAAAATGCTAATAAACTATGTAATATAAATAATAAATGGACTTTTGTACCAAAAATGTTGATAACAAGTTTTATCTTGTTATTTACTATTTTTAAATGGAAACTAACGACTAAATTGGAAATGTTTTGTAATAAGTAAGTAATTAATGTTTCAATTACACGCTTATCAATAAATTTCAATTGTGGACATTTAATACTAGTTTAAGTATTTATTTGCTTACGTTGTGTGCATGGGTTACGGATAACCTAGCATTAATAGTGTTGATCCGCGTGGGTAGCGGACTTATTAGGTTGACGAATCTAATAAGAGCCCGCTAGGTGCGTTGGGTAACCCTATTAATGGGTGAATTATCCTTATGACTCTTTAGGATACGATTGATTTATGGGATAATAAGCGACACGAGTAAATAAATGAGTTTATCGAGTTGACGAATTCGATAAGGTCTACTATTTATTCCAAAACTTATTGGACTATGGAGCTTATCGTTTAGAGGTCTCATTGTGTCGCATTGAGTTATATATTGGTTGTTTGAGTGCATACATAGCATCATATTGAGTCGATACACCCACACGAGGAATACCAAACACTAGGATTAAATGGTGAAACGAGGCTTTTTTGGAAATAAAGAAATGGAATATATTGGGGTAGATAACGTTGATTTTGAGGAATATATATATTAAAGTTGGGCTACATTAATAGTGTAGGATATTGGATTTCACAAACACATCATATCATAAACAAGTAGGCGTACAAGATGAGTTTTAGAGAGAGAAAGGGGGATATTCTAGAAAGAGAAACTCATGGAAGGTTAGATTCCAAATGAACATCCAACCCTCTCCCTTGTGAGGAGAGGGCTATTTATACAATGAGACACGCCCTCCTACGGGCTGTGGATCAGGCATACAATAGGTAAAGACCCGTCCTTCCTCCACGGTGTTGCACTAGTCTAAGCTACGCTAATAACTAACTAATAAATAACACTCTAAACGATATGTCTATGAGCTAACTTAAGCTAGATTACATTAGGGGTGACCGATACTTCACTATAGAATTTCCAATTCCTAACAATCTCCCCCTAAGGGAGGTCACCCCATGAATTACAATTTACATCCTAGCAGTCTATTAATTCTTCAGCCTTGAGCTCAGACTTTAATACTTCAAGAATCAAACATTGTGCTTCCGTGGTGATTTCATCATGGTTCAACTATAATGAATATTTCGTGGAGGTTATAGAGCTGATCCACTTCGATGACCTTTGAGCTTTAAAAGAGATCATCACCACGTAAAATCTCAAGATCACCCATTGTTGTGTTTCCAAGATATGTTGTTGTGACATTTGGACCGACATGCTCACATTCTGGATCATGATTTCTTCTTATCCGAGTAGCGGAAGCTTTCGTTGATTCATGATATTGGCAGCAGCGTAGCAGAAGCATGGAGTGAAAATATCTGAGTCATTGATGCACTAATCATGATTTCTTTTGAAATGAATGTGATGTGTGAGCATGCAACTATGGATTGACCGCAAGCGTTATTCGATCAGCTGAAACTCGCGCACTGCATACAAAGCTAGTTAGCAAAGTAAGCGCATCGAAAGTGTCTTTGATCACTTTCGCTGAATTGAGGTACACGCCCACGGTTCCCCGTTGACCAGCACAAGTACCGCTCGTGATCGTATAATTCAAGAATTTCCTTGAGTGGTTTCGCAGCTGCTCTAGTCGTTCTCAAACCGAACGCCTCAAAGAAGACAACGCGGAGTGAGTGAAACAAATAATTGAGATTCACGATTGATGAAAAGAGATTTGAAAACAATCGCGGTATCGCGACTATAGAAATTGTTTTGCAATACAACGAAGGTTTTAATGAAAATCAATTATCAATCATAAACACCTTTTATATTGAAATATTAGTACACAGTCGATGTGCTAATGAAAATAGCTTTTAAGCACAACGACCGGTTTTTCAAAGGTATCCGTCAATCCATAACCTGAACCATGATTGAATCATAATTATGACTCGCCCCATTGTTTCTGTTCAGTTGTTACATTGTTGATCTAATGAATAGATCTCACATGCCACCCACCAGGAGCTTGTTTGATGTTGGCTCCAGAAGGCTTTCCATCTTCATTGTGAATATGATTGCATATCACTCGGATGTTCTGGCAATACCACAAGGATAATGCGTAGGACTCACAAGATATAATCTCTTTTCACATTGTGTGAAACAGAGAGTCTTCATTGACAGTGTCCTAAGGAGATTTATTTGATGATCTCGTGGCTCTAGACTCAATAGTGCACATTTGGTTCCTATGCCGGAGACTAGGGAGAGGGTCTCCTTCTTCAATACCAACAAACTCTAAGAGAAAGTTGATAGATAATGTCGGTTCCCCGTGAGAATGAAACAAGTCCTCTCAAGAGGAACTAGAGTAGCTTGGGAAGTGTAGTGAAAGGCCACTGGGTCCATGACGTCTTGTCTTCAATACCGATGTTACCTTGGTAACCACCAGTAGCATATGAATTGAACCCGGTTTCTGCTCTAAGGTTGAATAAATGGAGGGCTATTTCTTTTCACCCTTTTCTCATTTCATTTATTTTTCATTATTCAACCCCTTCAGTGCTTACCAAGACTTCATAACCGTAACCTTGTTGGGTTTATTCCAGAAGACTAGCTCAGCCTCAGTCCGACTCTTCCCATATCTCACTTTTCTCCTTTTTCATCAAACCTAAGGACTTCTACACTATCTAGTGGATTGTCCCTGGGTAGATCCCTCCGGCTCTGGCGGGATCGTGGGAACGAATACCTAACCTAACCATCCTTATAACACCATGCATAAAGTAAAATGGTCGGTCTTTTGGTACAGTTCATTCCTTCTCAAAACCAATTTGAAAAATCATTTGGAAAAACAATCAAGGTACTTGTGATACGAGATCAAAGCATTTTGTACCTTAATAGTTTTGATCATTTAGAAAACCTCCCCCTCAACATGTGCATATGATTTAAAAATTGTTTAGCACATGAAGGTAAGAGGACTTTGAAATATTTTCTTTGATCACAATTTTCATAGAAAAAGCCATTTGATTTTCTTTGGTAAATTCTCCCCCTCAATATGTGCATAGGATATTTGAAATTATTTTCACACATAGAGGAAAGATATTTTTTGAAAAACAACCATGATTACCAAATATTTAGAAACCATTTAACACACAATCAAGGTACCTTATGTCAAAATATGGATATATTTGTACCTTGAAGATTTGAATTTGTTTTGAAATGCTCCCCCTTAATATATGCTTCGAGATTCGAAAATTGTTTAGCACATATTAGAGATCGGTATTCACTTTGAGACAAAAATGGTCATATTTTATCATATTTCATATTTATATCACATTTTCTCCCCCGATCAAAAATTTCAAATCCTTTGAGATTTTGGATCTCAAGTGATTTAAATATGTATGAAACAAAACATTTGTTGGAGAAAAATGTGTCCGGTTTTATATGATCTGAAGTGGACAACACTGAAGTTCTCTTTTTAGACACAAAGGGAAACCTCAATACATAACCTAATACTATTACATACATTATAGTTGTTCATAGTTCATACACCACATTTTTAAAAAAATACAAAAACAAAAACTACTTCCGGAAGATGTCTTCATTCAGTACTTTGAAGCAGTTTGTAATGACCTTCACAAGTCTTACCAAACAAAACTTTCAAGGCTGCGGAAGATCATTCGAGTCTTAATTCTTCGCCTAATCGCAGCAATGAAATCTTCACACCTCTTCAAATCCTCATCAGACCAGAATTTTGTTTTGTTCCACGGCTTCAGATCAACTTTGATTTCATTCACTCTAGAGTTTAATTCTTCTTCGACCATCTTGAGAGTGCCATCACTAAATTTGTAGAGCTCGCACAGTCTCATTAGCATGCGTGTCCCGTATCTGTCGGTGAAGAGGACGGCTCTAGGAGTGTCCAGAACTCTATATTCGTGACGAAATTCATGTCCTGAGGCATCCCATTGCGGCCTTGTAAGGTTGACCCTAGTCTGGTAGCTTTCCATTCCTAGCTGAAAATCCTTAACCCTTTTACGAATGACTAAGCCCCTGATCCAAAGGTTGACAGCAGCCGAGAGAGCCTTCTCCCCACGAACCGGAAGATGGTTAAGGTGTCCTTGTAGGTTCAGAAGGTAGAGATCTTCAAAGTCATTTGGCATCAAGTGTTTGAAGTCGTTCTCTTCAATAACATGCTCTTTCAAGTCTGCTCTTCGTGGAACAATCTTCTTCAAGTAATCATAGCCATAGATTGAGAAGATCTCTATGCTGATGACACTCAGAATGCGAAGCTTGGATCTAACAGATTTGCGTCTTTTATCAGCTCCATGACTCTCAATGTAGAATTTCTTCTTTTTGTACCACCAATGAGAAATACCATATGAAGCGGCAATGTCATACTTGTGTTCTTTGTCACCCGAATTGATCAAGAACCATCTGTTCAAGACCTCGATCAGTAATGCGTAGCTTTCATCTTCGAAATCGATAAAGATGGTCTTCTTTCAATAGAGCGAGCACATAGATAGTCCAGGTCACGGTTGAAGAAGAATTCAGACTGAATGGTCATTTGTCCAGGTTCACCACCGAGAGGAAGAGGCTTGTTCACATTGAAACGACTAATCTGTTCACTGACTTGATCACTTAGCATCTTGTGGCATTCTTCCATCTGATATTGGAGCTGATTGGCATCTGAGTGAAAAACCTTGACAATTTCAAAAGCTTGTCCTTCAAGATCCTTTGGAGTGATGGACGAGATTACCTTCTGTTCACAAAACCAATTAATGAAGCTGCCCATATCTCCAGTGACATGAAGGAGAGAGTCTTCATCTGGGGTTTCATAGTTAGTAGAAATTGTTGAGGCCCAGTTGTTGTCAGGGATCATCGTGTCAGTCTCTGGGATGGACCATGAAGGTTCTAGAGTATGAGGTCTCTCTTCGGTGAGCCAACTTTGAATTGTGTCTTTTGAAGGTGCAACTCTAGATGGGTTAGAGCGTTCACCTGGCACGTATGCAACAAACCAATCATCTTCCGATGGCTTGGGGATATGCTTGGTGGATGCATCATCATCATCGGATTCAGACTCTGCCAAGACATACGATTCTTCATAAAGAACTTGAGTTTCTGGGATAGTAGAAGATGTTGGTGTGAATCTTGAATCAAAGGTGGTCCAAGCTGCAGATTTCTTATGAGTTCCTTGATC